>JABSTQ010010928.1:0-391895 GCA_013358835.2 Ixodes persulcatus | reverse complement strand
GTTGAAACAAGGTAAAACATATTTCCAATTTTGTAAAGACGCGCAATTCGCAAGTCCGTTTCGAGCCGTAAAAACACGTTTTTGTACGATATTGATGCTTAAATATAGAACGTACAAACAAATTACACACTTTTTCGACTTGCTTTTGGAGTAACAATTGTCATTACTACATTTTAACCAAAAAATAAGAAATAAAAAAAAGCTTTTTTAGAAAATTGATTTTAAAATTAGTATTTTTTGGTTTTCGCATAGCATTAACGTAAACGTACCGCACATGAATTTCATACAGCTGAGTGATTTTAATAATATATAAAAGAGCGTGTTTCTGGGCTCTCCATAGACATAAAATGTATCAGCGTAACTCAAGTGGATCGCCATATTTAATTGTCAAATTTCGTCAACATTAACCGAAGGGGCGTTTTTGACATTTTTACAGAAAAAAAGCAAACGCCTAAAATTAGTTTATGGTATTAGAGTCTTTTACCTTGCTCACAAAGTGCTTGAAAAAATTTAATATATTGTGGACTAAAAATCCACGGCGAGTTCGAGCGAAACATCCAACCCACGACGGATGTGAAAAACACTTTTTTCCGCCGCGGCCTCTTTTAAATTCGTAGTCGACAACCAAAAATCCGACGAACTTGCGGTTTGTTGGCTACTGATTTGATTTGAGATGAAAACACCCATATATACTATATATAGAGGGTGTCACAAAAGAAAATTTGCACGGACTTTTTTACCGCAAAACTAAACTAGCATTGCCGAGCGCTCATTCTCCGCCCAAAGTTAGAGCTAGAGGTCCCCCCAGATGTGAACGTTTCAGCCCGATCCGATAACTGAATCAAAGTTATAATGAGTTTCTGAAAAGTTCAATGGAAATGGCGGCTGACGGAGTTTGCGACACCGGGGCTCTATGGTACCAGAAACCGAAAATGGGCAAAAATGGCTCCATTTTGCCATTGAATTTTCAGGAATCACTTAAAACTTTTGTTTAAGTTATCGATCGGGCTGAACTTTATCTTGTTGTGACCTCTAGCACTACCTTTGGGCGGAGAATCAGCGCTCGGCAATGTCTAGTTTAGTTTTGCGTAAAAGACCGTGTAAATTTTCTTTTGAGACCCCTGTATATATATATCTATATATATATATAGAGAAATATATATATATATAATATAAGAAATTAAGGTGACAAACGTTTTCCCAAGGCACAAAGGAGGTGTTACACATACAAAGTACCTGATGGTTCCATTTTAATTACAACAGATTTCTTACAAATACTTCGTAAAATAGGCAAAAAAGTCAAATTGGACGTTAGTGATCATACTGCGGAAGGTCGGTCTGCCAGGATGGGGCGACCTGGTTTACACTGTAGATGAGCAAGTTTGCAGAGCAGAGCAAACTCTAGGCTGGGTCTTCAACGTGCTCACGCAGTAGTGATACACGTCCGCCGCCGTACAATGCTCATTCAGATCGAAACGGGCATGGGTGGGGCTCGAACTTAAGATCCCTGGGTTCTGCAGTCCGAGCTTCGCTCTACGCGCGTCGAGCTGGGTGTGCGCTTTGGCCCACTCGGCCACCGATTCCTCTAGTATAATATGCAAAGATTAGCCACCATCATAAGTCCCCATGGCCTTATACCTCGCCTGCACAAACCGTATTAGTGCATCGTAACAGATGCACTAATATTGTTTGTGCAGGTGAGTTATACGACCAGGAGCATTATGGGGGTGGCTAATCTTTGCGATAAGTGAGATAAGTGAGCAAACTCCTTAATAACTTTTAATTTGTGAAAATAATCATATGGTTTTTAAATTAACCTGCTGAGCATAATCGAAATCCACTATCTAAGTCAATTTTAGAATTACTTGAAGCTCTTTGAAAACTCGGGGGCGCACCAAAGTTGCCACTCGTGCAGCAGCGCAAACCTAGCATGGCAAAAAGCGGATGATTAAATTATCATCGCTCCACATGCTCGGAGCACGTGGAGCGAAAGCTTGTGCTGCAAAACCCATAGTCCTAGGTTCAATCCCCACTCCTACACGTTTCAATCCGAATAAGCGTCGTCCCGGCGTGCGGTCGTGTATCACTATTGCGTGATGCCCATTAAGTCCACATGCTAGCGTTGTACTACACTGGCTAAATTTCTCATCTTGAGCTGGGAGCCAAGTCGCCCGTTGAGGCAGACTAGTCCTGGGCTGGGTAAACATACACACACTCCTTTTTTTCACGTCAGAAACTGTAATTGTTTCCCTTTGTTTCATCAGACTAAAAGTCCACAATCGCATTTATTGCAGAAAAGTAAGATACCTTTATGAAGCAAAACCATCATAGATCAAGGAGCCATGTGCAATACTGCACCATCTGTAGCACTATCCGAGAAAAGATACTGTACCTCAACGTTGTTTTGTGGACCCGGCCTGTCTTCTTTACTTCTCATTTTTAATTGATTAGTTTTTCTCTACAACTTTTTAAGCATGTCTGTCATTTAGTTTAGCAATGCATTTTCATTGTAACATTTTTTTTTTTCATTTTTTTTTTTTTGAATTAAAACATTTCTCAGTTTCTTTTAGTCGCTTTTTTTTATAGATTAAACAATCAGCTGATAATAGCGCTTGTCCGGTTTGTATCTTTCTCTTGTTCTTGTCCATTCCGCTAATTACTTTCACGAGGAAAACAGCTCTGTTTTCCAAAGCGGCAAACCATAACCTTCTAATAAACGGTCGTTACACGTACGCAGACTAAAAAAGTATATCAAAGATCTTTTCTAGCGATTGTTCAATGGTTGGTACAAACAATTTTTATAATGCCCTGAAGTAATGAAATTTGTAATTTTATAGTTACCGAAACTTTTATTTCATGAAAGGCGATTATATTGAACAATAAATCCTTAAAAATTTTAGTATTCTAATATTCATTTTAGCCCTATTTATTATAAAGATGAAAATCATAGACGTTATCTCATGGACAAATACTCGTATGAGAGGCGATGTATGTTTCCTTGGTAGAATATGCATTATCAGATTACCTGAGGTCGTTAAATGTACCCCAGCTTTATCCAGAAAATTTTACATAACATGTGAGGGGTAGTTAAATGGCTTTTAATTCTTAATCGCTTATTGAGAGCAGAACCTGAAATGACTTATATTTTGCTATGTCTACAAATGTTGGTTCCTTGACTAATGTTTAAGATATATGTTATATTATATTGCCCTTTCATCTTGCTTTCGGACAACATTCAGTTATATATGTTTATATATGATTAAACTATATACAACCCCTCCTCCCAGTCCTTAGCGGGTTGACTGGAATTGAAATAAAACCACCCAAAAATTCAGAGTATTTTTTTTTCCGGTACCCATATTTTTGAAGGGGTAACCTTTTGATAAACACCGTATTCACTTCCTTCTTTTTGGGTTCGATGGGTATTTGGAGTGATAACTATCGTCATTACATCTATAACTAAGATATACCGGTTAATTTTGTATTTAATTGTTTTTTAAGGGTTTGCTGCAATTAAAGTCATGAAGGAGATATTATTAGAGCCAAGCCAACAAGTAGAACTTCCGAGACGCTAGCGAGCTGTGATGTACTGAATGATTGCCTAGAGTGGAATCGGCGCTCGAAACAACTTCTCGGTGCTGAAATAATGACTAGATCCAGTCCAAGCTTTTCCGCTACTCTAAGGATGACGCACTCTTTTTACCTTCAATTCGGAGATCAGACGACATACACTCTAAAACTTAATACCCATTTAGTAAAGCCTATTTATTAGTACAGTTCCCAATAAGGACTGCTCTTCAAACGATAATTTCTACACATCTAAAACTATTTACTACAAAGTAAACAACGAAATTTTATCTAATTATCTGACTTATCACAATTAGATCTTCTTGTTTTGGTTTGTGGAGCCTGAAAGATATCCAATGAATGAGATAGTCACGTACTACACAAAACAGTTTTAAATGTTTTCCATTGAAAGAAACTACATGTATATGAGTGGGACAGAATAAACATAGAGACCATTCGATATAATATAGTATCCCTTCGGATGACGTTTAGGTAAATAAATTGAAATAAATGGAAATAACATGTGCGCAAAGATGGTTGGTTCACAATACAAGGCATAGAGTCGACAACAAAATTTTTGCGGGGCGCGTGAGCGCCAGCCGAAATGTCTGGTTGCACCTTTTGGCGGCGCGCGGCCGCCCTCAAGATTCCCGCTTCGATAATAAGCTTGCTTTCGTGCTGGCACTCATGTCTTTTTTACTCGCTTCCATCCAACGCACACGAAATAACATATAGACAGGTCCAGGGTGCAGATTTATCAGTCGTCATGCCGCGCGTCTGCCTAACTTTAGCCAGCGTGTTGGGTGACGAGCTCACATGATACGTATAACATTTCGCGGCACCTTGCAACAATCCGTTTTATCTCGTAAGCTTCGGACGGAAGCGAGCGAAAAAAAAATGAGTGCAAACACAGAAGGAAGCGCATGCCAAAAGCGTGAGTCTTGAGGGCTGCAACCCGCCGCCAGAAAGCGCTGCAAGTCTTTTCGGCTGGCGCTCCCGTGCCCTCAAACTGGTGCTACCGACTGTAGTTTTGAAATGTGGCGATTCGGTGGCAATGCATGTCTTGAGACAATATCAAGAAAACAAAATTGTAATGCTTACCCGCCATACACTTTCTGAATAAAATGCCCATTTTTTGATCAATGGACTGTTCTCCCCTTTGATAAGTCTGTTGATTTAGTAATTCTGAAACATATAAATGTTAAAGTGGAGAGGCTGAAAGGTAAGTAAACTACCGCACAGCAGACCTTGTCGAGTTTACAGTGACTTCAGAAGACGAGCTTTTGTACAAGTTTCTCAACTTTAGAGGAAAACGAATGGGCAAATCAGTATTCAGTTCGGTAAAATCGTATTTTGCAAAATTGTAAAGAAAAACAAAACGTAACTCGTCTTTCGGCAACCTACTTATTTGTGCAAGCGATAGCGCATTTCGAGCAGAATTCAAGCATTTCCACCAACGTGGTCTCAAATATTTCGCACGAATTTATTCCTGTTGATATGTATTTTAAATTCAAGTTAGTGTAATTCACTACATATCTAAAAGAAGAATCCCTCTCTACGATCTATTCTTTTATAGAGTTTTCGCATTTCGACACTTCGTGTTATTAGGTTAGCAAAGCAATTACAATACCTCTACTTTTGACCACATATATATAAAAATAAGCACTGTCACGTACGTCTCATATTCTGGTCTCTTGTGCTCGCTGCTTCCGTGAATCGGTTAACCGCAGAAATGCCATCCGGAATTCGTGTGCTTTCCTTCCACTTCCCGCATGCATACACAAAGAAGTTGTCGCAAGGATCCGCCTTGGTGTTAATGGCTTCAGTAATTTGTTTTGCTGAAATATATTTTTAAATGAATAATTATTTTACATTTTTATTCGATGATTACTTCACGTTTATCAATATCAGTAAAAGAGACAGTACATTTTAGGAACAAATATTTCTTGTCTGGAGAGCAAAAAGCATCTTTATTCTTCCTATAACACACTATTTCTACAGAAGCTTGCCTATAATGTTATCCTCGCGACGTAATAAGATATCTGGAACCCAAATAGAAGAAAACTTTTTCACATTTCGAAATACTTATCTTATTTTAAAATTACTTCATCTCGCATAAACTCTAGTTTAATATTTTTGTTTATTTTTAGTTAGATGTTAAGTTCCAAATGCAATGCAAGGGTTTCAAAACCACATAACAAAAGTCAAGATGTTGATTTCTCCAAATATAATGGGCCAGCAATTAAATATAACTGAATCATGCTAAGCTCCCCGCTAGCATTTACAATCATATAGTCTGCATTAGCATTACATCAAAATGAAATATATAATATGATACCTAACTATGTTTGTATAGATGGATGCCTTATTTACTAGATCGATATATAAAATGAATGAGGTCCAGTGTTTTCCTTGATGAAACCGAGTTGAACACACTTTTTGAAATTCGAATTGTTCTGTCACGTGAACAGAAAACAAGAATAGACGTAATGTTTATAGAGGCTTTTTCTTTACTCTTTGAAGCGTTGTTTAAAAAAGACGCTATGAAAACTACATTTATCTGGTCTGCGCAGGTGAGCTAAATCGTCAGGGGTATATAAAATGGAAAACTAAATGTCACGATAAGTCGAATAAGTAACTGAAACGTGTTAATTAAACCTTTAAGTGGTCAAAACAAGAAATACCGTAATAATTATAAGCTTGCTGAGCGTAATCTAAAACGAATAAATCAGTAATTCTAGCAAGATATGAAGCGCGTGAGATGTGGGCGTGCTCTAAAGTTACTACTCCTGCAACATGCGTAAAGCTAGCGGTAATGCAGATGATAGGACCACCGCGCGCTTAGGACCCGCGTTTTCCGTGCTTCGTTCCCTCTTCAAACACTTTTAATGTGTACTGATTCTGTGGGCTGTGAGGATTCTGCGCCAGTTTCTAATTGAAACCATGTCTTTATTTTGACAAATTAAATCGTTAATTACCAGAGGTCGGTTAAATATTTGACTTATCGCTACGATTATTCTTCTTTGTTATATAACCCTTACAGTATAATCGATCTGCGCAAACTGCATTAGTTTCGCTTTCCTTTCTTTTAACGAAGTTGTAAAACTTAAAAAGCACCATTAATATTGACATTTGAAGGTACGGCCCTTGGACTCGGTCATTTTATTGCTGGTGTGGGTAGATCGTCTGAGAGTCAAGCATTGCTGACGCGTACCCAAGGTTCCCAGACTGGCGGTCAAACATACATTTTTTATCCACGTTTACCAGACTAGCCCTCGAAGCGCGGCTGCTGCAAGCGTGTATAGAGCGACGTTTTACACCAGCTCTGCGTAGGCGCCGCCATCTTGGTATTACGTGAGCTTGCCGCTATAGCTGACCTCTGAACTCTCGTTGACGGAGTGCGTTTTCTGCTTTATTTGCCACCAGCGGAGATTTGTTTAACATACTTTGAAGTTACGTTGTTTTCCTTAAGATATGGTTGCTATATTTTGTGCCTACAGTTAATCATGTTTCCGTTCTTGAGCTTATATAGTTATTTTCTATTATAATTGATTGAGTAGTCATCGGATCCAATCGACGAAACAATAATATGTCCAGAATAATTACTTTTTATTGAAAATGGTAATTCAAAGCTTTCACCATTTCCGTCAGCTCACCACTAGGATCTGGTCGTGTAGCGACGCCTGAGCTATCAAGTTCCGCACTGATATATTGGAATAACCTTTAGGAACATTGCACGGATAAAGTCCACGTTTTGCTAAAATGACGCAGGATGTAGCAGAGTAAGCAAGTTGGTTAAAATATCATATCAGTGTAATTTGTACGAAATGCATGAGAGCGACAGGTTGCCAAATGTTCGTGCTAAGGCACACAAGCAGTGTGCACGATCTGCAATAATGTTTTCGATTTGTCATATTTGCTTCCACGTCGACGTGATGAGAGCAACAGGGAGGTCTTTCGGTTGTCCCACCTTCAGCTCGTGCTCCTTACCCTCACTAGTGATTCGGCGTCTCGTGGGCTTCGAGCGTGCACGCGTAATCGAAGCACGAAGCAAGGCGACGGCCACGTGCCGAATGTCCACAAAGGAGACGCCCTGTCGTATTTATCCTGTCAGTGATTATGCTGTATCCTAATAAGCGCACGTAAACCTTCTAAACTTGCGTGACATGTTCTTGCGCCAACGATTTCGTGTGCTCGTAAACATCACGCGAACCGACGACGTCCAGCACAAATTGCGTGAATTAACCTACTGTCCGCGATTAACTGCCGGCACCGTACCGTCAAAGTATTGCGGTGCTTCGATGACGCAGCCATCGAAGTGTGAAAACGACCATTGCCTTTTTTCGCTATTCGTTGTTTTTATAATTGGGAACCGGTACATTGAAACCCAAAATAGACACAGTTCTTTCCTGAGCTCTGGTGGGGCATGCGTAGTGCGCACAGCGTGATGTCCGAAGATAATGTCGTCCCTGCAGTTTTTGCAAGCTACACCCAAGCACGTTTTGGCCGCTGGACGCTTTTACGCGTCCCATTGTTGTCATTCATTGCGCGCCAGTGGTCATAAATGAAATCTCCGGTAGGCCTGGAAGAGTAGGCGCTATACAATTTTGAGGTCAGTAATGTTGGCTCGGAGCGCACGCCGACTGGTGGCTACTCGGGTCACTGATGCGCGAAAAGCGTCTAGAGCTTTACGTAATGACGTATACTTTACTCAACAACACAATCAACGAAGGACGGTACTCACATTTTTTTTTCAGTAGTGCTATATTATTGGGGTTGTTAATAGAGGGAAATATTTATATGATTGACATATCTTCACGTCGGTTTTTTTAATCTCAAACCAAGCGGAAGTTTTGGGTCAAATTTTTAATTTTCACGAAAAACATGTATATGTTCTGGGCGCATTCTTGAAATGAAGGAAAGCGCAAACGGCAGGTGTGGTTGACTTTCCCCCCGGTTGAGGATCTTCTGCTTGACAAATTGCTTTTTCACTACTTCTCAAACCACCGTATGCCCCCTAACCGGGGGAAGCATTTAAAGCGACTGAAAAAATCGTCTTGATAGGGTATCGCGCTGTGATTTACTACACAGGTGCCCCAAGGTGGTCGCAGCACCGCTTCAAAATTTCAACAAACGAACTTACGTGACTAAGGGTAAAGAACAATAACTTGCTTACACTACCTACGGTGCGCCCGTTGCTAATCGCGCACTCTGACTGGCGCAACAACCGATACATGCTGGCAGCGGCACCGACAGCTATGGGAGCTTCCCCTACGGCGGCTTGGGGTGGCTCAGCAGCTGTCCGGTCGCGCCAAATTCAGACGGCATTTAGCTTGAATTACTCTAGAAATGATCTGTTTTATTTTTTGCGTATGTTCATTTAATGCGCCTTATTGGGAACAAAACATAAATCATACATTGACTATTACAGCACTAGGAAAGCGCGAGCCATTTATAATCAGAAAATGTTGTCTGCTTTTGTACAAATATCAGACAAAGTTTTTCTGGTCATAGACGGCGCGCGATTTTTTTATATTCATATTGTCATTGTATGCGTAAAATTTGTGTTCGTTTTTAAGTTACATCGCACCAGAAGTTACTAGTAGAGGTCAAGTTGACGCCCTCTACCAAGATATGTCTAAAGTACTTGACTGCGTTAGGCTCGATCTATTGTTGAGCAAGCTGGCCTCACATGGTTTCAGCCCCCATTTGTGTAGATGGTTCCATAGCTACCTGTGCGATCGTCGCGATTCTGTACGTGTACGCCGCCGCTCGACATCGACCCCGAGCTCCCAGCTTCGAAGCGCCGGCAACTGGTTGATCTCCTCTCCGAATACAGTGACTGTTTTGCCACGACATCGAAAGTTCGCCAAACACCAATGGCGAAACATCGCATTATTACCGACGACGACGCACTCCCTGTCCACCAGTCGCCGTATCGAGTCTCCTTAAAGGAAAGAAAAGTGATTCAAGATCAAGTCCAGGAGATGCTCGACGACGACATCATTCAACCCTCAAGAAGTCCATGGGCGTCCTCGGTCGTACTTGTAAAGAAGAAGGACGGAACCCTGCGGTTCTGCGTGGACTATCGTCGACTGAACGCTGTGACGAAGAAGGACGTCTATCCGCTCCCCCGCATCGACGATACGTTAGAGCGATTGCGCCACTCCCGATATTTTTCGTCAATGGACTTGAAGAGTGGTTACTGGCAGATTGAAGTCGACGAACGTGACCGGGAGAAAACTGCCTTCGTCACTCCCGACGGACTGTACGAATTCAAAGTGATGCCGTTCGGACTTTGTACAGCACCAGCCACCTTCCAGCGCGTCATGGACACCGTGCTGGCAGGTCTGAAATGGCAGAGCTGCCTCGTCTACCTGGACGATGTCGTGGTATTCTCACGAGATTTCGACGAACACCTCAGACGACTTCGAGCCGTGCTTCAAGCCATCAAGACCGCCGGCCTGTCACTCAAGCCAACAAACTGTCGGTTCGCCTATGGGGAACTAAAGTTCCTTGGCCACGTCGTGAACAACAAAGGCGTAATACCTGACCCCGAGAAGACCCGCGCCGTAGCTGCATTTACGCCGCCGGCTGACAAGAAGGCCGTGAGAAGATTTCTCGGACTCTGTGCCTACTACAGGCGCTTTGTTCGAGACTTCGCCAAGCTGTCCGCACCGCTGACACACCTCACGAAGGACGCCGTAAAGTTCGAGTGGACAGAAGAACACCAGAGGTCATTTGACGAGCTCAAACGAAGACTCCAGACGCCCCCGATTCTTGGCCATTTCGACCAGTTTGCTGAAACCGAGATCCACACCGACGCCAGTAACACCGGACTGGGTGCGGTACTAGTCCAAATGCAGGACGGCGCAGAGCGAGTCATCGCATACGCAAGTAGGACGCTGTCTAACGCGGAGAGGAACTATTCAACTACTGAAAAGGAGTGCCTCGCTGTCGTCTGGGCAATAACAAAGTTTCGCCCATATTTGTATGGAAGTCCTTTTCGCGTGGTCACAGACCACCACTCGCTCTGCTGGCTGGCGAATCTGAAGGACCCCTCCGGACGCCTCGCCCGGTGGAGCCTACGACTGCAGGAGTTCGACATGACCGTGGTGCACAAGTCCGGCCGGAAGCACAA
Organism: Ixodes persulcatus; assembly: GCA_013358835.2. NCBI lineage: Eukaryota > Metazoa > Arthropoda > Arachnida > Ixodida > Ixodidae > Ixodes > Ixodes persulcatus. Next base: position 381,187 of record JABSTQ010010928.1, on the reverse strand, counting down.
TGACGCCGACTGCCTGTCAAGGGCCCCAGTCGAGGCCGCTCCTGCCTGCACCAAAGAGGACGACGATGAGTGTTTCCTCGGCGCTCTCGATGTCAGCGACATGGCAGCACTTCAACGAGATGACCCTGAGCTGCGAGCACTCATCGAGCACCTAGAGGGACAAGGAAGTGCCGTTCCCCGCAGTTTTGTACGAACACTGCCAACCTTCTCCCTCCGACGAGGTGTGCTCTACAAGGAGAACTTCAGCGACAACAACACGGCGTGGCTGTTGGTGGTCCCTTCCAGTCTTCGAGAAGAATTTTTTCAAGCCTGCCACGATGACCCGACGGCGGGACACCTTGGCTACAGCAGAACTCTCGCCAGGATACGCGAGAAATACTACTGGCCCAAGCTCGCGAAAACAGTGCACCACTACACCCGATCTTGCCACGAGTGTCAACGACGAAAGAAACCACCGACGAGACCGGCAGGACTTCTTCAGCCTATTGCGCCGCCATCTGCCCCGTTTCAGCAAATTGGAATGGACTTACTTGGGCCATTCCCACCATCGACGCAAGGGAACCGATAGATAATCGTCGCAACCGATTATCTCACACGGTACGCCGAGACAAAAGCCCTTCCATCAGGAACGGCTGTTGAAGTCGCCAAGATTTTCATCGAGTCCATTGTCCTCCGGCACGGCGCCCCCGAAGTCTTGATCTCAGACCGTGGATCCTCGTTCATGGCCCAGCTGACACAGGAAGTCCTTCGTCTCAGCCACACCAGCCATCGTCGCACCACGGCGTACCACCCGCAGACCAACGGGCTGACGGAAAGACTCAACAAGACCATCGCCGACATGATCTCCATGTACGTCGACGTGGAGCACAAGACATGGGACGAGGTGTTGCCGTACGTCACATTTGCCTACAACACGGCCGTGCAAGAGACCACCGGGGTGACACCCTTTCAGCTGGTGCATGGCAGGAAAGTAACGACCATGCTCGACGCGATGCTACCCCACGAACCAGCTGACGATGGAAGCCCCGACGCCCAAGTGGTTGCTCAACGAGCCGAAGAAGTTCGCCAGCTCGCCCGACTCCGAATTGAAGATCAACAACGTGTCGACGCTACCCGGTACAACCTTCGTCGTCGGGACGTCCACTTCCAGCCCGGAGACCGGGTATGGGTCTGGACACCGATTCGCCGCCGTGGTCTCAGCGAGAAACTCCTGAAACGGTATTTCGGACCCTACAAGGTACTTGTCGACTTGGAGATCTGAACTACGAGGTCATGCCCGACGGAACAAGGACATCATCACGCCGCCCACCACGACCTGAAGTCGTCCACGTCGTGCGCCTGAAACCGTACTACGCTCGATAGGACTGTGGACCTTAAGTGTTCCAAATGACTCTTTAGTTTACCGTTCTTTTTATTTGCTTTGTTTTGTTCTGTTTTGCATCGGGGCGATGCACTTTTTAAAAAGGGGAGTAATGCCGCTCGCGCAGCTGGCCAAGGAGGCAGCGCGCGCGTGGCCTAACGGTTATCGTGCATGCCTCCCACGCGAAAAGCCAGGGTTCGATCCCTGGGAGCGACGCATCTTTTGTTATTCCTGCAATCTAGTTTTCTGGTAAATTCGAGAATCCTGTTGCGTGTTCGAGGTCCGAATGCTCTACGCGTCGAACATTCTACGCTGATTGTTCCAGAAGCTTACGCATGTACATAAGGGGCTCCGCGTGGCGAACCGGGGTCAGTTTCGCCCCAGCGTCCGACTCTGCTCTCACGCCGACCTCGACGCCCGCGACGCTCTGTTCTCTTCTGTTATAGTTTTTCCTTTTCTTATTTTTGGGCACAAGTTCGCCCCATTAAACGTTTAGTTTCTTCAGTTATTATTGCTTCATCAATTGTCGTTCGTGACAATAGTGCCCTGAGTCACATAATGCGTAACAACAGAAGACGTCTTACACATGAAATGCTGGGCAAATGAAGAGGTACAATTAAACATAATCCAGCACTCCTATATAACGGTCAGTAGAATATAAATGTAAGACGGCAAGACATTTATTTTTATACATCACACGCTTCATGCAAGGTTTGAAAATTTAAGTTACTAAGAAAGGTTTTGCACTCAATAGACTGCAGTTCAGCAGTGCAATGTGTTGACTTTTATTTACCTCTAATTACTACATATCTCTTTACGATATAAAATTTTAAAATCTAGTGACCAAGCTTGATGCTACAAACTTTTGTTCATCTCGTTACCAGAGAAGCGGAGCAATATTACTTATTCAACGCATAAAACACATATCAGATGGGATTTCCAAATCTCTCGCAAATATTCATTGCACGCAAAACCCTCGATGGTATCACTTTGTAACCATTGAGTGTTTTGTGTTAACTTGTTTATTGGGACCCTAACATCGCTACTTATGACGAAGTGAAAGGTGAGTCAACAAAATATTTAGGTACTTTATGTGAATTCTTATGACAGTATTTCTTGACATTATTTGAATACTTTTAATGCAGAATAAAAGAATATTATTGGACTTATAAATTACACAATAAGAGAGCAGTTCGGAGTCTAGGTGAAATATAGAAACCCCTTCTCCTCGAACGATATTTAAACATCGCCAGCACCTCTGTCATCTGTACATTATCTCATAACGTCATCATTAGATGGGGCAACGCAGGCCTTCGTAGTATAAGCTACTTTTCTTTCCGCTGCGCCGGGGTCTCCTACAAAAAGTAATGATATTACCATTACTATTGCTCTAACTATGACAAAATTGTCAAAGAAAAGTTGCCTCAGATGATAAAAACGTGCCTGCTTCATTTTTCTAATAATTTTTGAAGTGTCATGATTTTAGCAATGAAAAGACTATGCTCGTTGTTCAAGCTTCTTGTATAAAGACGGCATCAAATTCAGTTTTTATAGAAGAATTAAAAAAACTCAGATTTCTTCAGAATTGTGTGATAATGTATTAAATATGGTATTAAAATGCGTAAATACCCGCAAGTGTTTCACCGACACGCTGTAGGTAGTAGTAAACATATTCGTACAATTTTGTTTTCAAGGTCTGTAATAGCTGCGACAAGTTTCAGTAAGTCGTTAATTTACCGATGTGAATTTCTCTAAACTTTCTAGTTCATGTGTTTTTTGGCTTACCCATTTTCGTACATTCCTGAGACTTGCAAACCTTGTCACTTTCTAGAATAAAACCACTTTAGTGTGAATTAAAATGGCGATTGAAGTGAATATGCTTTCTAACCGCTGTGTAACATGCCGGCGAAGTTGTTGCTTAATAATTATACAGATTTGGCTGCAAGGTATTCCAAATAGTGAGCCGTATTTTAACTAGATGTTATCCCCCAAAAATACAGGGGGCAAGCTGTACACAAAGGCAATCAAGGCTCTGGCGGAAAGCAAGCGCAACCAATGTTCCGCGGCTTTAACTGTTGTTTATGCTAGCCACCTCTGCTGACTTCTGACTGCTGACGATTTTTATAAAATTAAATTGAACTGCCATAAAGTGTATAACGCAGATGTTTGAAACTATTTATCACAAAGACGGCACTTGCACGTGTATTAAACATTTTAATTGAAAAAATGGACGTATATATGTCTTTAAAGGGTGTAATGTGTTATATGAGCTAACAATTCGTAAGCACAATTTTGAAAGCATGGGAATTTTATGTTTACTAAGAAGTATTAAAAGTTGTAAAAAGTATTGTCATTGCATATAAAATAAATTTTATGTCTTAAATAATGCCATTTTTTTAGTGTGCTCGCTTCGAATTAAACTTCTCAAAGCAACCTGCTGAGTACATCAGCACTGAAGCAAACTGATAAGAACCTTAACTTCTCCACGATTTGATTATGATAAAGTGTTTTAGCGAAATCCCTGCTGTTGCTCAGACGTTTACAAATGTGTTTACAAACAAAGATGCGATTACTTTCGTGATTTTAGACGTATGCAACGTGAGTAGTTCTAAAATAAAAGACACGTGAACAAAAAAAAAATTGCCGCAGAGAGTTTTGTTTGAAACGTTATGGGAAATGTGATTTTAAAGCAACTTTCAGCTGTAACGTTTAAAACCCTTGTCTTTTTTTTATTTTTTGACTAATGTTTAGAGTAACGATCATCACTAAAGCGCCGAAACCAAACAATATTCAGCTCATTGGCGTATTTGAGGCACGATTCAGTGCAAGGGAATTTGTAAAACAACCTTGATTATGTTTTTTGTTTTGTTGTTTACAAGCATAGAAACATTATGTTATAATAATTACTTCTGAAAGCTAAGTACTTTTTTCACATGAATTACAAAAGTGCTCTACATGTTATGCTCGCTTAGCCGTAAGTTTATCAAATCAACTGTGTTGCAACACAGTTGTCTGATAAATAAATCTGATACAGTGTAAAACAAATGTTGAGCCTATTTTGTTTCTCGTTCATGCATTTTCGTACAAAACATCTTTGGACGTGGTTTTTGTAGCGGTTTTCCAGCTTTAGCTCTTGTACTACTCACCGGTTGAAAATAGATGTGAATAGTTCTATAGGTGCCAACATTTTATTACGACTTTATGCAATGTGTCACATACTAAATTATATGAATACCGACTAATTTTCAAAAATTCAAAGTTTTATTTGCTATATCTGTCTAAGCGTCATCACAACACAGGGTCTTTCTAAATTTTTAAATAACGTGTATGTATTTCGATTATTATAAACAATTAGAACAGCCTGTAACCTTCAATGAAATTAGGGGCTCAGCCGTAAATACCATGCTTGAGTTCAAATTTAAACATTTTTAAGTTGCGATTTTATGATTAAAAGGTACTCGTAAAACTGTTACCTGAAGTGTATGTAAGAATGCTCCATCCTGTATTTAGTACAGAAAGCATCCAAACAAGCGTAGTTAGTCTCATCGGTTTTTGAAGATGTGTATTCGCCCTTCTCATCCTTGTGCGCCCTGAAATATATATTGCGAGATACAAAATGATGCATTTTAGTGAAACGTAAATATTTATATACAAAATAACGTATGTGTAGGAGGCGGAGTAAAAAGAGTGAACGCAAGATATTTTTATCCGCATAATATTAGAAACAAAATTAAAAGCAATTTACAGTTCTTTATTTTTTATCACAGTCTCTCCTGCGATCAACATGTTTGCACCAACGCATCACCCACGCGTGGATGCTACGGCAGAAAACATCTTGGTGCTGATTCCGTGGACAAGGATGCACCTCCGGTTTTAGCCTATCCCATGTACGGAACTTCATTCCGCCGAGAACATTTTGCTTGTTTCTAAGAAATTCAAATTACTCCCTTGAGTACTGCAGACGCTCAATGCACTGAAAACTTGGGATAAATATATTTCCACTGTCGCACGTGCCGTCTGTAGGCGGGCATTGCCATGATGCAGGAACACTCCAAAGGCAGCAAGCCACGGCGCATTAACCTGATCACAGACTTCAAGTAGTTCTCGAGCAGGCCACCATACGACGTGCTGTTGACACTGAGTTTCTGGGCATGTAATGTTTGATTACTGTTCCTCTATGTTCTCGGAAGACCCTGAGCATAACCTTGTCCGGTGCCCGAACTGCCGGGAACTTCCTTGGTCTTGGTGACGAAGTGTGTCTCCCCTCTTTGCTTGCCCGCTTGGTCTATGGTTGGGCATAGTGAATTCAACGTTCGTCCCCCGTAACACTGCTTTTATAAAAATCCTCTCTCTCAGCTTTATAGTGACGGAGCAGCGTCTCGCACACGTCCAATTGGCGCTCCTTAATGTGAAGCGTATGTTGACTGGGCACCCACCGAGCGGACATTTTATGTCATTGAAAAATAACATGTATCATGTGAAGTCCCTAGACATAACTAATATTTTTTCTTCAGCCATTTCACTGACAGGGACAAGGCGGGTTTCTTTCACAACTGTTTAACTTCTCATATTGAGTGCAGCGTCGTCGAAGTGTGAGCTAGCCCGGTCGGAGTGAGCTGCATCAGTCAGGATTGAATCTACGCTTCCAAACATTTTGTACTACACGCACATGTGTCGAAGTCACATACGGGCGCCTCCATAATGCCTCAACATCTTGCGATGAATGTCCGCGGACCTTTTATTCTGTGGACCGAAACCCGAATTAATAAGCGCTGCCCCTCCCTGGTGCACGCTCTCAAGAGGGCGGCCATTTTGAGAGTGCTGTAGTCATGTGAAATTTTTAAGCAGGCCGCCGGATCGGTGTGCACAGCTTACTTGAATGGAGGGCTAAACAACATTTGAAGCAGAGCAGTCTATCGCAAGATTTCTATTTTTTAACTACAATTCGGTTCCTTTTTTACTCTGCCTTTTATATAGAACAGCTTTAATAATGAGCAAGGAGACAAGTGTTAGATGTTTAAAGGGCTCAATCAGACTTGTACGTAATCCGTTCCAAGTAAAGAAATTAAATGTAATCCCTTACATTTATCAGTAATTTTGTAAGGGAGTAATTGCATATTTCAGGAAGTAATTGTATAGTAGTTTCATTATTCTTTACGTAAGGAAATGGTTGTAATCCGTTACATGATTATTTTCATTCGAGGAGGAAAAATGAGGGAGCTTTAAATTAACAAAAAAAAATCATAAAACATTTTTTTTTCTTTAAGGTAAGCTCTACCAGAATCACGCTGTCACCTGTATTTACAAAACACAAGGCCTACCATACTTCAGATTCTCAAAGCCTTTCTTCAAGTCACCTAAAACCTCGACTCAAATATATATATATAATTTTGGTTTGGTTGTTTGCCAATCGTAACTCGTCAGCTCGCCCACAACGAAGTGGGAAGCAGACTGCTACAAAGAACCGGACTCTCTATGCAGGCAATATTAGGCAAGCTCCCGATTTCAAAATGTTTCCTTCCAACAAAAAACACCCAAAAACAACAACAAAAAAAAGGTCAATGTGCACGCAAGCTGGTGTAGAGGATCTGTGCGCGTCTTTTCTTTTTGTCTCTTCACTCTTTCTTTGCTTCCTTCTGGCCGAGAGAAAAAGAAAGAGAGAGAGAGAGAGATATGACTTCTTTGTATCAACTTCAGGGTCCAATATAATCTACACTGGGAAGAAAGGCGAATTTTGGCGGAGCCGTAGTTAGTACAAAGCGTCTCAACGGGCCAACAGGATCTAGCTGACGCTTTGGGTGTCGAGCGGGTCGGGGAAGTCTTGCGAACGCGTTGTTTTCTATCCACTCAGTCGCACGTCAAGGTGGCAGCACCTATTTAGAAAAAGGTGGACTGAAAAGGTCTTTAGTGCAGCGAACGACATCTTCACATAGAAACGAGGTAAGATGTCCGATGAGACTTTTTGAGAGCCAGATGTTGCTCAAGGTCACAGACGTGTGAGTTGCGGCAACAAGGAACGCTTTCATAACACTTATGTCTTGTTTCTTAGCCTCGGACAGTAAGGGTAAAAGTAGCACCGTGAAAGTAACGAATTACTTTTTAAAGTAATGGTCACTTACTTTTATGGAAGTGTAATTAGTTACATTTTACCATGGGTAATTGCAAATGTTATTCCGTACTTTTTTCAGTAACGTGTACAAGTCTGGGCTCAATTAACCACTAAGCCTTTCGTTTTTTTTAATATAGTGTTTTATTTAACAAAAATATATTAGATCTTAACCCTCGTTTACGTTCTTCAGGATTGCTCGCAGGACGTCATACAGGGCGTGGAGTTTTTCTCTGAATACGGCGCTGTCAATAACCTTGAAGCGATCAGGTCGGCAGTGCGGAAAGCTATCCCAACGTTGAAATATCGCGATGCGACATCAGCCGCGGTACGATTCCTTGCCGATCACGTGAACCTGCGTGTATTTTTGCCGCTCGGAATCGCAGTATGGTTAACGTTTAAATTATTTAAACACTTTGAATTGATATTAAAAAAAAATTGTATAGATTTCTAAATCGCATATAGACTATTTCCTTTAATGTTGAGATGTAAGCAAAGGTGACAATGATTCAGAGCAGCGCAGGGGTTTAAGCCACATTTTACACTGTTAAGACAATTTGAAGATGAGTCTTAACGTCTACGATGTATTTATATCAAACATAAAAAATATAAAGTTGTGCCGTCATTGTTCTGTAAATATTAAGCTTTTGTTTTGTTAAAACTGCATACGTAAATGAATAAAAATTTATACCAAGATTGCGATACCTGGCCTCAGGTTATCTATTGAATAACAACTTCATCAATGGTATCTACGCTACAGCCTCCTGCGGGATAGAAACCCTTGCAACAAAGGTACAAATGTCAATTCAATTCAATGTTTATTTGATGAGTTGAAGAGTTTGGTCCCATATCCTGGGACCGGCAACTTCAAATCAAGTAATGTACAGTGTGAATGATGTATAACATCCAATTATAAAGTCTTAACACCATGAATAATACTCTCAGTTACCATACACGCACAAAAAAAAATTACATGGCGAGAGAAGCGATTACGCAATAAATACATATGTATAAACGATTACTGTAACATAGTAATAAAATTACAATAAAAAACGCAGTTATCTTCTAAGGACGCGTCGTGCGTATTTTGACCTTCGAATAATACCTAATACCGGTCAACTATCTTTGTTTCAGTAAAAAAATCACGTAGTAAAGTTGATGCCCTCTTCTGGCTCTTTAAGTCCGGCCAAGGGCCTAAAACTTTGGCCAACGAAAAAGAGCGATTGTCGAGTATGCTTAGTCCCACTCGTAATCGAGTTCGCCACTGGTCGTATCTTGGACAGTCCATTATTATGTGCTCAACGTCTTCCACGGGATGGCCACACGTGCAGCTCGGTGTTTCCACCTGTTGAATTCGGCAAAGAAATCTGCCGGTGTAGGCGACATTTAGTCGTAGGCGATGAATTAATGTTTCAATAGGTCTGCTCAAGTAATTATGAACTGGACACCGAAGTTCTGGGTCAATTAAGAAGAGTAGGCTCTGTTCCGAGATGCTCTTGAGCCACGTGTCAGGGGACATCCTGTTTGTCAGACGACGAATGTACCGCTTGGCATCGCTTTTTGTAAAAGGTGTGAGCTGGACGTTGTTGCTTGTATATGCATCCGTGGCCAGTTGGTCAGCTTGGGTGTTTCCTGAAACACCGCTATGCCCAGGAACCCATTGAAGGTGTACGGTATGTCCAAATCCTTGCTTCCCCAAGTTCTTCACAAATTCGGTACACAAGAGGCATATTTTCGTTGCGAGTATTCAGGGTCTTAATGGATTGCAGTGCTGGCTTGGAGTCGGTACATATAACCCAGGAATTCGCTGTCAAGCTATTTTTGATGTACATTGCAGCCGCGAGTAAAGCATGCAATTCTGCGGTAGTTGAAGAAGTATGATGTGACAACCGAAAGGATGACCAATGGTTGAAATGAGGTACTACAAATGCTGATGTTGATCCTTCATCCTTGGTTGATCCGTCGGTATACACGTGGATGTTGTCGTCATATTTTTGCTCTAGATGTGCAAGAGTCAATGTCCTTGCAACGTGTGTATTGACCGATGCCTTTGTTTCCATGCCTGGAATGTTCATGTTGATGTCTAGTAATGGTAGCATCCATGGTGGCTTATGAATGTCCTGGACCCAGTGTGTTTGTTCAGGGATTAACAGGGGCACGAAATTTAATTTCATTAAAAAGGGGCCTCGCAGAAAGTCTAAAAAAATTACGACATACTTCCTGGATTCTTAGGATAGTTACTGGTGGTTCTTTGGCTGTAGCTAGTACAAGCGCACTGGATGTTGCTCGCGGAAGACCTAAAAGCTTTTCGCATACATTATTAAGGTAAAATCGGTCTGCACATATTGCCACGTGCATAACCGAAAAGGAAACCTTACCTGTATACATCTAGAAGATTGGTAATTGTTCTTACTCCGAGTATAAAAGATAGGGAGGACAGACTGACCTTGCCTAGTTAGTCTCGCTCTAGCTCATTCCCGGAATTTCTAGGTCGAATGTTCGAGAGAGCCGAGCGCGGCTTTGCCGACTCACTCAGGCTTTCCCGACGACGACGTATTCTCTCTCGCGGTCTCGGTGAAGCCACTTGTCACGCCGACGGCGCTTCGTTCGCTGCTGCTGTTTCGACGGTCATTCTTTCTTTTGGTTTCTGATTAAACATTCGCTGATTAAACATTTATTTTCCCTTATTCTTGTCGGGCCATTTCAATCTGCAACATTGATGGCGGAGCTGCAGGGTACTTTCTGATTCTTTTCCTCGTACGCCCCCGAGGAGCCGCCGGAGCAGATCGATTTCAAGCTCCGGAGACGTTCCTTCTGTGGAGCTAGACAAACCCCGAGCATGCCCCCACACTCAAGGCCAGGCGTCGGAATTAGGGCCTTTGGGGAAACAACAAGGAAGAAGTCACCAAACCTGGAGATGATTCCCCAGGGCGAGCCGACCGAGAACCCTGTTGCTGCATACCGCGTCGTGTTTGGCCGTCGCACCTCGAACGCCGATGCCCTTCCATGGCGACGTCTATGAGGACATCGACGACTGCACGCAGCATTACGTGCAAATTTCCCGTCACAGTGGGTGGACGCCGAAGCAATGCCTGCAGAAAGTCTACTCTTCCGTCGCGGAAACCGCACGTACGTGGTAAGAAAACTACGAGGCGACCATCACCACCTGCGAAGCGTGCAAAGATGAGCTCCGCCGAGCGTTTGCAACCTAGCAACGACAAGAACGCGCTTAGGAGCTGCTTCAGGCAAAGATTCAAGGACGAACAAGAGTATCGTCAGCTTCGTCGAGGGCGTGCTTTAACTGGGCAGCCGAGCAGATACCGACGCTAATGAAGCGAAGACACTGAGGACCCTTATGCGGAGCGTCAAAGAAAAAATCTCTGGGGATCTTGTGCGCAGTACATCTGCGACTGTCGTTCCATTCACAATGGAGGCCACGAACATCGAACGGGCCATCCAGGTACGAGCCCGTCACTCCCAGCGACTACATGGCGTCGCTGGATCCTCGTCGTCAAGCTGCTACCTTGGCCCCAGTACATCGGACATTCACAGGATAATCTGGGGCGCCATTCGAGAGGAGCTCCAAAAGCTGCTCTCCACGGCTGAGCGCCCGGTCAGGCTTTCTGTAGCCGAGATCGTACTCGACGAGGTCCACCGGGCCTTGCGGCCGGAAGCTCCCGTCAACGTGGCCGCCCTGGAGGAGCCGACGTAGACCTACGCTGCCATGACCCGACGACTGCCACCAATTGCCCGCCCTTGCCCGGCGCCTTATCGACTTGACATGCACATACCCCAGTACACTCGCGTCCAAGAGGAATGACCCCAATACTCCCGCCAAGAGGAGTCGGTGCCAAGGAAGACTGACGTTGAGAAAATGGCTGACCGACGCCTTTCGTGCTAACACTGCGGGGAAGTCGACCACATTTATCAATTATTTCCCTACTGGCGGCTTAAACTGCGCGGGTTCCTCCCGAACGACCCGTGCCCACTGCATGGTGAGCGCCCACAAGACATCGACGTGTATCTTTGCCGTCCACCGTGTCCTTCACCCGCTCGCCCCGAGGAGCTCATTCGCCTTCACCGCGACGTCCTGCATCGCCCCTTCGTAGGTCCCGTCGAAAAGGCCTGTCTCGCCTGCTTCGTCGGGAAGACTAAGTACGGCAGTGCCAAGAGATGGTATTGCCGAGGAACAACGACGCAAATATCTTTAACGGACGTCGAAGGGCTCCGGCACTAGCGATGATACGCATCGGAACGACGCTTCTGCGACGGTGTCGAATAACCTCGATGTTACCATCGACGGCCACGACGCGACGGTACTCATCAAGACAGGAGCAGGCTATTCCGTTTTTAGTGGGAAGATCTCTCGCCGCCTTCGGAAACTGATGATTCTTTGGGATGGCTTGCAGATACGAACTGCCGGCGTTTATCTCATCACACCATTGAGAAGGTGCATCGCTCGCGTCGTAATCTTGGGTGTGACCTGCCCGGTGAGCTTCGCTGTTCCTCAGGACTGCTCGCAGGACATCATACTGGGCATGAATTGTTCTGTGAATACGGCGTCGTCAACGACCTTGAAGCGAACAGGTTGACGCTGTTGAAAGCCATCCCCTACGCCGAAATATCGCGATGCGACGTGAGCCGCGGTACAACTCCTTGCCGACTACGTGAACCTGCCGCCGCTGTCGAGTGTCCTTTGTGCCGGTCGGGATCGCAAGAGTTATGTCCGGTGAAGCTCTATTGGAAGGGAACATTCAGCTGCTCCTGGGAAGAAGAAGCGGGATTGCCAGGTGCGTAACGGAGCTCAAGGACGGGGCACCATGGCTCTTGTGACAAACTTCCGAAAAGAGTCACAGCACTTGACAAAGAGCACAATCGCGGGTCACGTCAAAAAAAACTTTCAGACTCAGCCGCGATCGCCTCCATCTCAGAAAACTTCTCTCCAGTGCTGAATAAGAGGACGCCTCCTTCGGAGCTTGACATCGACCCGACCCTCCCAGCCCCAGGGCCCGTTTGCTCGAAGCCGGTTAACTTTAACCGCGGTAAAAGTTTATCCGTCCTTCTCTGTTAACCTACATGTACCTAGCCATGTTTGACGAGGGCTGGATGAGCGATAGCTCCTGGTTTTATGATGGGGTGGTAGCTGCTGTCACTTACTGGTTGTAGCGAATATAAGTGGCTTTCGTGGGAAAGGTTTCGAGAAGGGGGCACCCAAGAACGCGCGCTACCGGGTTATCGCGACGCAGCGCGGCATACATTTGAGCTTAAGAAACACCTTTTGTTGTTTGTGATACAAATATTGGGTAAGGTAGAACTAAAATAACCATTTTTTGGAAAAGTTCTTAATCTTTAGCTGTCTGAAGTGAAGACAAAGCCTCAATAAAATTTCCTTCAAAGTTCCAAAGAGGACGAAGACGTTCAGTCCTAGAAACGATGAGGAAGAGGTGAGCAGTGAAAGGCGGGTGGTACACCTGCAGCATAATTGGCCTGCATGTAACAACTGTATATAACACCCTCATAAAATAAAACCGTGTAATTCGGCTCCAGGTAAAATATACCTATTACTAAATTACCCAAGCATCGAGGAGAATGCTGAAAGTGCAATTTTATGCTCCGTGTGCGCTGGCCTTTCCCGTGTAAAAGATTCGAAGTAATAATCATAACAAGGCTTTGAGGGACGCGCGTGCAAGGGAAGATTTGTTTTAGGCTTTTGCTTTAAAACATTTACTACTGCAAACGCCAGCACGTGCAGCCCGTGTAACCACGCTCGCAGGATGGACCTTGGTGCTTGGAGATTTAGCAAAATGTATATTGGGACGCTGTCAGCTTTTGTGTGCTACCAATACCCGGCCGTTTAAGTCAATGTAATAAACAACAGTATTCCAAAGGCGTTGATGAGCCTTTTTCTCATTTCTAGTGTTTACAATCGTCGTTTTGCGCTTCCGCGTCCCATCCGCGTTGTTGGTACTGGCGTTCGTCTCATGCTTTCGTAACCACAGCAATAGTTTTGCCCGCTGTTCGCTTGTGTCAATTTATTGGCGGTGCTGTTTTTTGTGTTTGCAGTTATGCCGACATGACAAGAGCATCAAGAAATGGCACAAGCTGCACGGAGGAACCTCCTGGCGAAGGTCACGGCGATGTGCGTATCCGCGATGCAGCATCTGGACCTTACGCCTGGCCAGAGGAAGACCGTACACGAGAGTCCCGACTACACTTGACCGTGCATTCTTCTCAAGGTATGACGAGGTCAAATCTGTGGCAAACTTCCTGGGTGGGTGGCAGACGTACATTGTGCTTCCGATGCTTCGGAAGCCTTCGTCATAGACCGGATCGTGCCACTTGGAGTTCAAGCGAGTGCCAGGTGCTGGTTGGGGTCGCAGGCCCTTTTCACCAGACTGGCGGACTTCGAGGCAAGGCTACAAGAAGTGTTCCTGCCAGCAAGCTATGCAACACAGATCTCCGAGAGCTCGAGGCAAGGACGGAGCACCGGGAAAAAGTCGGTTCCAGTACCTTTGGGTCGTGCAAAAGCTCTTCAGAAGAGCAGATCCAAATTCACCGGAGTCGGAGAGAGTATCGCGAGTCAGAAGACAGTGCCACCTAAGATACCACGTCTGCTTCATCAGCCGCACATTTGAGACCCTAAGAACTAGCCCGGGGGGCCTGCCTCGTCGGGGAAACCATTCCTGCCGAGCGGAGTTATGTGCCGTCGCCGTGGTAAAGACGAGGGGGCTTGCGGAACGGGACTGACATCAGTGTCCGTTCTTGTCGTGCGAAAACCTTCGTCTTCGGCTTGAAAAGATTGTTTAAGGTCCATGACATGAACAGGCCCGGCTTCTTTACCAGACTCACAGTGGACTACTTTGTAAATGAGCAATGAGCACTTTTCAAGCACGCGAAACGGATCATCACTCCTGTTTGCGAGAAAGGCTGCGAAGCCTCGAGTGGTGGAGTACGCCGGACCACGAAATCTCCAACTTCGAACTGCAGGTCACGTCGCCACTGGTTGTGCTGTTTTGACTGCTGAACTCGGGTTCTTTCAGACTGAGCTTCACCATCAGATGTTCAGAAAATAACTTTCATCTGCCCAAGAGGGTTATTTAAGTTCACCTGATGCCATTTGATTCCTCTAACTCGCCAGCAAGTTATCAGCGCCTGATGAATGTTGTACTCGGGGACGCGAAGTATGAATTTGCCATGCCATGCATGGACCATGTGTATGTTTTCTCGAGAACTATTGAGGAAAATCTAGAGCACCTTCGCATTGTATTTGAGCGATGAGTAATGCTGGTCTCACGATTCACCTCGGAAAAGATCAGTTGACCGCAACAAGTTTGATCTTCTTGGTTTCGTTGTAGATAACGGAACGCTCTGCCCCAACAAAGATAATATGCGCGCGCTAACGGAATACACAAGCCCACATGACGGAAAGAGCCTACAAAGATACCTTGGAATAATTGTGTTCTGCAGGGATTTCATTCCAAACTGGTCCAAGATATCTCAATCGCTGACTCACCTTCTAAGTAAAGTTAAGTGGTTTTGGGCCGTACAACACCAGTGCGCATTCACGGCCCTTTCAAAAGCCGCTTCTGGCAACGACTATGTACAGCTCCCAGACTTGAACAAGCCGTTCGTTTTGCAGACAGATGCAAGCGACTGTGGCTTGGGTGCTGTTCTGCTGCAGGAGTAGTAACGGTGTGCTTCGGCCAGTTGCTTCAACGAGCCACTCGCTAACTCCAGCAGACCGAAACTATAGTGTAGCAGAGCGTTAGTGTTTCGTCATTATTTCTGCTTCAAAGCGGTCGGTCAGCGGTCGACACCGATCGCATGGCTATTGGGCTTACCAAGTTAGTACTCATTGAGGCTAAAGTGGATGGAGTATACATCTAGGCAAGAGGTTAGCGCGAGCACGTACTGCGCGAACATCAAGCTAAGTGTTTGTGCCTTAGAAAAAGTCACTGGAAAACTATGAAGCGCTGAGGAACTTCGTGAACTGACTATATGCGACCCTCCATCTAAGACGTGTTTCCTATGCCAGTGCAGCTCATGCCCAACAGCTGACGTTTAGTGCGCATGGCCTGGGAGTCCCATATAATCATGAAGTGTTGTACGAAGCACTGGAGAAAGGAGAGCTGATAAGGAAAGAAGTGAGACTTGTTACGTTTGTGGAACACGTTCGATAGTGCTTGAGAAATGGGGTGCAGCATGAATATATTCGACGCAAGCAGGTAAAAACAATAAGTGAAGCAAAACAATTCCTAGAGAAAGGTAATGTCCTGCTTCATTTTGATTTTTCAGAACACTTTACAATTGTACTGCCTGAAGAAGTTCAATCACATCACTGGCAAAAGATGAAAGTTCATATCTCCACATGCGTGGTGACATCTAGAAAAGGAACGCGTAGTTGTGCCCTCATCTGTAAAGACACCAGCCACCATTCCGCCCATGTAAGCTACGCCGTTGCGAAAATTCACGAGTGGCTTGAGGACGTCGCTTCGCTTTACGCGCATGTGACGTACGTCAGTGACGGTGCGTCAAATCATATTAAGAACAGGTATCAAGTCCATCAGCTCACAAAAACCAAGCACCTGTCGGTCAAATGGCTATTTGCAGCTACTGGGCATGGCAAGAACTCTAGCGATGGGATTGGAGGCCTCGTCAAACACCATGCAACTCTTTTCAATCTCCGAGGGCCTGCCACACCAGCTATTGAGTGTGCGTCAGATATGGTGCACATCGCCAAGACAAAATTACCGAATGGTGCACTAATTCACCTGCCAAGTTCCGACGTGCAGGTGTTCAGGAAGATGAAAACGATAGACTGGTTTTGGTTTTGTCCGGCTCGTGCCTCAAATTCAATCGTGGCACTTCCTGCTGTGCACACGCGTCAACCCACTTTGGTACGGATTGCTGGTATCAAGAACGGGAGCGTCTGCAAAGAGGCCACTTGGGAAACAAAAAAGACTCGCTTTTAGCAGCATTTGTGAAGAGTGTAGTGCAAAGCGGCTACAACAAATCTCATAAAAATCCGACGATAAAGAATTATAAAAACAATTTTACACAACGGGTACCCTTCAGTATTTATCACTTGTTCGCGTTTTACGGCCTGTGGCTACATGTTCAAGGCCATGTTCAATGTTTTTATTATTCGTTTAAAGGCGACAGCGTACGGAGGGAAGAAACCTGACCCTGGGGCCCGTCCGGCGCGCCCCGCTGTTTACGCCATCGCGCTCCGGATAGCCAGGTGGAGCGCGCTAGGTTGCCTGGACGTCTTTTTATTTAGGGTGATTCCATTATTTGCAGAATAAAATGCCTACAGCACGCGCTCACAGTAATAATAAAAAGAAATCGCCAAAAGAAAACTGCCGTTATTGTTAGCAATTCGTGCAGGGTATCGAGGCGCTCTTTTATGCGTGTCAGATAAAAAACAAGATACACAAAAGCGTCGGGAACAACACGCCAAGTTGTCATCACACAAAGCAAAGCTCATACGATGATGCTTTGCTCATTATGGTGCTCGCTCCGTCTGCCGCTCGCAATACGGGCGCCTGTAGCGAGGTCTGGCCGGGTTCCACATACACACCGTGACCCCGGCTCCAATGCCGTGAGGAGGCTCGTGCTACCGCCGGGCAAAAGGCTGAGATAAGCATGTTTTAACCGGAGCCGCTCCGGTCGCTTCCTTTACTTGGCGTACACAGACACCCTAAAGCCGTCTATTGTAAACAGGCCCTGCGAAGCATGCAACATGAGAGAACCTCTGGATCGCTCCGGACCTCGCGCAAGTTCTTCGACTCTTAGGCAAACTCTCACTACAAATTTTCAATTTAATACCACCATTCACCTGTGTCCCGTAAATTTGTTTCTTTTTGAACACCTCGAGCCTTTTCGCACTTTCTGTTAATAATGCATTTGTCATTTATGAGTATCTACACGCCCCATTCACGGTGCTGCGGTAGCCTGAATTTTCTCCTATTTCTAGCTTTATAACTTCAAATTCACAAAAAAATAATCCAACATGATTTTGCAGATTTTGTTATTATTTTTATTATTATTGTTTCAAAATACTATCTGTCCCTACATGGGACTATGATAGGGAGGGCATGAACACAAAACTTTATAAACACTGAAGGAAAACGTAAAGATGAAAATAACATTAGAAACTTGGTCTGAAAAAAAATACAACAAAGAAACAAGAACAAACAGCAAAGCCTTGACAACTGCGTTCGTTGCAAACCCGTCCTAAAAATATATTACAAAAGAATCATTCGGCACTGGGGAAAAAGTGTAAAATCAATACAACAATGACACTGGCTGGAAGCCATGACGCGACAGTACATATCACAGGCCTTAATGTACGAGAGGTAAAGAAAGTCGAAGATGGCTTTTTTAAAAATTGTGCTAGAAAAAAACTCGTAATTATTAAAATAGCCTCATCTGAGCGTTTCTCACAATTATACTTTGCTGTCCAGGACAATCATATTTAGCGCAGTTATTAAAAAGATACAGGACAACATGCTGGCAACGTTTGGAAGTTCTAGTATTTACAGATGCGGATAAAAGATATTTTGCGAAATGTACCATGTTTGCGATTTCGCTATAGAAATTAACAATGTCGATACTTAATGATAAATATTTCGAGCCAATTCTTTTTATATGTACCATTTTTGTAAATATTTCTAAACCTGTAGCCACAAGAGTTGTTTTGAAAGAGGTGAAACAAATGCCAACTTCACGTAATTTGCAGAAAGCGCCTTGAGCTGAGAGCGTGCTTATAATATTTTATTCCCCAATGACGACAGTTTGTTTTGCAAGACATATTTCGGTTTTGTTCTGATGGGCATTTAATCATCAAAGAAATTTTTCTTTAAAATTAACAATAGTCCCCGGACATGGTCGGCCGAACTTATCTGAAAACAGGCACCGAGCACCGTTAATATCGAATTGGTAGAAAAAAACCAGACAGAACTTCTTAAGAAAAAATAGGACCCTGCTGTGTTCATCGCTACTTGTTACAGAAGCAGCTGTTCTTAGACGGTAATATTGACCTTGGAAAAAAGATGTGTAGCTTTACAGTTTTGCTCTGAACACATTTCTACACGCTTCATAATGTAATGTTTATTGCAAAAATGAAGTTCACAGAAAAGGTGTTTTACGCTGATGTTGACATTAATCACACCCAAATACACAAAATTTGTCGGCAGTCAAGTACTCCGGGGATTCTTAGCAACAATGAATAATGTCAAATTCGTATCGGCAATCACTCTGAAATGTTTTCAAGAATAGGACTCCGCTGTGTCCATACGCTGCTTGTCACCGGCGAAGCTTTCTTAGTCGGTTATTTCGAGTTCGAAAATACGTATACCTTTACAGTCTTGCTCTGAGCACATTCATACACGTTTTATACTCTAATGCTTATTACGAAAACGAAGTTCACGGAAACACCGGTGCACACAGATGTTGATATCGAGCACACCCTATTCCACAATGTTTTTGCTGTGAAATATTACGGGGACTCTTAGCAACAACAGGAAGTCTCCTATTCTTATCGGAAATCGCACTTTGACATTCTTCAAATATAGGACCCCGCTATGTCGATACGCTACTTGTTATTAAAGCAGCTTTTCGTAGACTGTAATATCAAACTGGGAAGCGAACGTATAGCTTTTAAGTCTTGCTCTAAAAAGCGCTCTTTTCTGTCTCTTCTCTCTTCTTCATACGTGTGCGCTAAAACCGTTCAAATGTCTAACTACCAACTAGCCCAGTTATCAACCCTTTTACATTCATTCACGTTTGATAATGTAATTTTTATTACAAAAATAATCTTCACGTAAAAAGAGGTTCACGCGAATGTTGACATGGAGCATACCCTTATACATAATGTTGTTGTTGTTTTGTTTGTAAAGTATTACGGGGGATTCTTAGCAACGACCGTTACTGGCAAATTCGCATAAAAGCTAAGATGAGAATTGCAACAAAACAGGACCCCGCTCTATCCATTTGCTACGCGTTACTGAAGCAGCTGTTCTTAGATAGTACTATAAAAATCGCCAAGACCTATACCTTTACAGTCTTGCTCTGAAAACATTCATAGACATTTCATAATGTATTTTTATCACAAACATTAAAATCACGTAAACAGCGGTTTGCGTAAATGTTGACATCGAGCACACCCTAATCCATAATGCTTTTGCTGTATGGTATTACGGGGAATTCTTAGCAACCACCGGGAATGTCGAACTCATATCAACAATAAAACTTTTAGATTTTCTAAAAATATTACCAAGCTTTGTTCACACGCTACTTGCTATTGTAGCAACTTTTCTTAGACGGTAATATCAACCTTGGAAAAAGACGGGTGCCTTTACATTCTTGTTTTTAACAATTCCATGCACGTTTTATAATGTAACTTTTATTACAAAAATAAAGTTAACGGAAACAGCAGTGCACTCGGATGTTGACATCGAGCACACCCTAATCCACCGTGCCTTTGCTGTAAGGTATTATTGGGGATTCTCAGCAAACCAACGGGTATGTCGAATTTGTATCGGATATCACATTTTGACATTTTCTAAAAATAGGACTTTGTTGTATCAATTCGCTTCTTGTTACTGACCCAGCGTTCTTTGACGGTAACATCAAACTCAGAAGACGTATACGTTTACAGTCTTGCTCTGAACACATTCAAGAACGTATCATAATGTCGTTTTTATTACATAAATAAAGTTCAGGGAAAGAGCGGTGGACATGGATGTTTACATAAAGTACATACTAATCCATAATGATTTTGATCTAAAGTATTACGGGGAATTCTTAGCAATTACCGAGAATGACGAATTCGTATCAACAATCACACTTTCACATTTTCTAAAAATTGGACCCCGTCATATCAATTCTCTACTTGTTACCGACGAAGGTTACTTAGACTGTAATATCAAACTTGGAAAGACACATACCGTTATTGTCCTGCTCTGAACACATTAATGAACGTTTCATAATGTAATTTGTATTGCAAAAATAAATTCACGCAAACAGCAGTGCGCTAGGATATTGACATCGAGCCACCCTAATTCATGATGATTTTGCTGTAAAGCATTACGGGGACTCTTAGCAACCACTGAAAATGCCGAATTCGTATCAACAATTACACTGTACTTTTTTTAAATAGTGCCGCCCTGTATTCATTTGCTACTCATTATAAAGCAGCTGTTCTTAGACTGTAATATAAACTCAGAAAGCCGTAAACCTTTACAGCACTGGTCTCAAACTCATTTGAGCGTTGGAGCCACATAACCGACACTGGCAAGGCCAGGGACCAACAATAGTAGGCGGGGAGGGGAGAAAAAGATTCAAAAGAGAAAAGACCTCGTGCTCTATGCTTTTTGTAAACTCAGTTTTGCCAGTGACATTTTTAGGCTTGATTTGTTTATATGACAACTTTGGGCCCTAACCTGATGTGATTACAATAATTAAAATGACACTGCCCCGCCAGGAGCTTGCATCAAAATTGAACAAGAAAGCAAGTTCACTGTCGTTCCCGCTGCTCAGTTCATTCAGGAATTAACCAAGCTCACCATGTCTTTAAAAAACAATAGGTCATTTGACAGTGCTTGCTTTCACAACAATTTCAATTACAACACCCATACTTGTCTTTTAATGGTGATTTTTTTTTTAAGGGCGAGAATCCCGTGCTTGTAGCTTTATCTTCGGCACTCGCTCCTGCTGATCGAGAGTTCGCGCAGCCGTGATGCATCCTTCAACAAAAAACTCGCTCTTGCAGCCTAGTAGCAGAATTGTTCTACATTACACAAAGATGAGAAGTCGCGTGTTTAAGACCCCTGCTTAACAGTGTTGAGCTAAACATTTTCATACACGTTTCATACCGTGATCTTATTAAAAAATGATGTTCGCGGAAAAAGCGGTGCACATTAATGATGACATCGAGCACACCGTAATCCACCTCTGCTTATGGTTGAATGCACAAGAGATTTAGGAGTAGATACTGATTCATCATTGTCGTTCAAAGAACATGTTTTCAACATCACAAATACTGGCTATCGGACACTAGGTGTTATTTCGAGAATAACACGTGAATTTTCTTCGTCAGCTTGTCTATGCATTTCGTATTTTTTATTACTAAGTAGCAAGCTTGAATTTAGTTCGGTTTTGGAAATTGTATTGGTAGTGCAAACCAGGCAAAAATGGAAAACGTGCAGAGACATTTGTTTCAAAATATTTATGATCGCCACATTGGCCGCAGTGGTTATTATGAGTATAACAGGCTTTTAAGACGATGTGGCTGTACTACACTAAGCTCGAGAAGACTTCAGCGCGATCTAATATTTGTGTTTAAATACATTCATGGTCGCATTGATTGTTCGACCCTCACATCAGCTACAATATATATGTACCGGGAGTGCTTTTGAGGATAAATCCATCTTTTTCAGTTAAAAAATCAACCTTTCCGGTCCCATGAACTGCATTCAACATTCTTATAACACGTTTAGTACAACCAGTGTCGAAATTGTCAACTCAAGTGTTCAAGCGTTTAGGCGTTCAATGGCTCACATATAACTGTTACCCATTTCCTGTTCCCCCATAATGGATATTATTTGTTGCAAGTGCTGTAGATTTCTTTTCTGTACTCCTTTTGACTATGTGCATCATTAATTAAGCTACTCGTCGTTCATGAGCACGGAAAATAAATGAATGAATGAATGAATAATGTTTTTGCTACAAGGTTGTAGTATTGTACTATGCCATCACTCTTAGAAAAAAGGGGACCAAAGGAGGTAACAGACCGCCTTTACCACCCTCCTCCCGGCCAGGGAGGAAGCGCTCCGCTTGTTAACTCCTCAGGCGCAGCAGACACTAGCGCCCTCTATTAAGAATGCCGCGAGGGAGCAGCAACAAGGTAAATGTTACCTCCCAGAGGGTGCAGTGCGATTGGCTGTGGAAAGGCGCAAACGAGTTCGCTAATTGGTCTCCTGGTTTGACACGTCATTCTTCGCGCTGCGTGCGCGAGCGCCTGCCCGGTGCCGAGCGCGTTCCTCGCCGACGCTCCCCTCCGGTCATAACGGTCTTTCTTCTCGAACGCTCAACGGAGGCGTCCCAGCGCAGTAACGTTCTTTATTGTTCTGTTCGGCTCAGTCTCTTCTTACGAAGTCACCGAGAGCGCTGCATTGACTTCAGTCGAAGATCCAAGTCGTGTGCACCGTATGCAGGTAGGAAAATATTCTGCCCGGGCGAAACTTGGCTTCGGTTATGACGGCCCCGGGAAGGCAACCCCCATCTTCCCTAAACAAAGGGGTGGCGGACATGTGTTCACGTTTGAAGGCGTCGAGTGTTCGATGAAATTATTTTGTGGCGCGAACGCAGACATGGTTTAGACCATCGAAGTTCATAAAGAGCAAGAACTAGAATGACTGTCGCTTGCACGAGCGCCTATTTACAAGATTGACATACGCTAACCAGTGGCGTAGCCAGGAGCTTTTCCCGGTGTATGTGTGTGCGGGTGGAGGAAAGGGGAGAGCGGCGGTCCGGCGACAGGTCGCCTTCTGTATCGGGGGTCGCCTACGTTTAAAGGGATACTTCAACGAAATTTGAAATATTCCCGTCGTGTTCAAAAATAGGTTGAATATGATCCACAATATCCGTAAATGACAATCGCACGTTTGTATTTTGAGCCTGGTGGCTGTATTTTTCGTTATAAACGGCCCACTCTGGCAAGCGCTCGGAGAAGGCCCAGCGCAGACCACGTGACATCCAATGCAATCGTGACGTAGGTCGTCTCGAGACGAGCAAAGCTGCGGCGAGGCTGACGTCGAGAGGATGGCCTACTCGTTCCAAACACCGAAGCAGCTTCTTTTGTACGAATTTTGAGTGACGGGTTAATAATAATAATAATAATAATATTTATTTGCAGACAAAAATCTGATCCTTGGTGGCGTGCACGGCTGTGCAGAAAGGTTAAAACCCGTACGCGAGTGCGCCTGCCAACCCGCCACCCAGGATTTAAAAAAAAAAGGACACACACGCACACATATACCAAATTTGTACACAGGGCCAGAGCGCGAGCGCCTATTTACAAGATTCTATAATCTTGTAAATCTATTTACAAGATTCTTCTATAATCTTGTAGGGGGACAATAGCGACTTCCGCGACACACAAAAGGCATTCTCGGGAAGAGGGGAGTTCCTCCTTCCCCTCTTCTCTCGTCGTGGCCGGAGGCGAGACACTCGCCAGGTGCTCTTTGCTAATCGTTTAATTGGTTTTAAAATTTCTTTTCGAGACTTTTTAACAAGATATTGGTATGTTCGATGTGATACTGCTCCTTTGAACACATATAGACCAAAAAATGAGCTTCGAAATGTCGTTGTAGTATCCCTTTAAGGCGCGTTCACACCGGCGATGTGATCTAGTCGCGCGATCACATTCATCGCAAGAGCGACGCGATTCGAGCAGTCGCTTGCTGACCCGACTTTTTGCGATTCGATTTAAGTCGCGGAGCGGCTGAGCCAATCAACAGCGTTCGGAGCCAATCAATGGCGTTCGGAGTTTTCGAGAAGAGACTCGCCAACGAAGGTTTTGGACTCGCTCATCGCGCACGCCAGTGTGACCATCTAATTATTTTTAGATGCATCGCGCGACTGCTTACATCGCCGGTGTGAATGCGCTTTTAGAGCGGGAGGGGGGTAGGAGGTTTTCTCTTTTTGGGGCCTTTGGCGTTAAATTGAGGATCTGATAAAACATTTGAAAATCTCATAAGTTTGTTGTTGTTGTTGCTTTTTTTTTTGCAGTGCAGGAGTCGATCAGGCATTCATTGGCGGCACCAGCCAACCGGCGTGATTAATTCTCAACGTCGTTGATATTTGTAAATGTCAGTGTTAAGCACTAATTTTTAATATCAATTTTTTGTTTTTAATTTAACGAGGTTGAATAAATATTTTGGCAGAACGTCACGTTACCTTGAAATGCCGAATATAAATGTCTGAGCTAATTATTCGTGCGCTTCACAAATATTAATAGTAGTATATTACGAAATAAGGTCATGAAGTTGTTACCGGCAGCAACACTAGCAATTATATTGTTGTCTTGGCATTTTCTTTGCGTGTGATCTGGTATTTCTAAATGTCTGATCATTCAGTAGGCGAGTTGAATGGCTCAAGTTTGCATTATTTGAAGTTGATTGAATATAATTTTTTCGCCCTGCGTCAACGCTGTAGGGTGATTTCGTTGAGGGTACTGGATGCCTGCTACCTTGGACTCATCTCGTGACAGTTCGTAACACTGTTTACTGAAGGTAAGCTTAGTCAGATATCTTATTTTGATTTTCTTGTTCGCATTTGGGTACTTGAAATGAGGCTCTTGATTTTCATTTTTTCTTTGTGTGTGTGCTGTTCGTTCATTTTTGAGAGAAAATATATGGTATACTTCGAGTAAATAAATTAGACTAAGACACACAAGGCGCTTGCGTGTGTATTTTTCCGTGTGTTTTTTTTTGTGTTTCCGTCCTTGTGTGCTGTTCTTCTCATGTCTAAAAAAAACATACATTCAATTTTAATCTGGCTAATGACTTTGACAAAAATATTTACATATTTACCGCACTTTGACATTCGGCAGTTAGAAATTATTCGTGCACTTCGCAAAAAGTAATAGTAGTATATTACGAAGTAAGGTCATTAAGTTATTGCCGGCAGAGAGATTAGTAATTATATTGTAGTCTTGGCATTTCCTTTGCGCGTGATCAGGCATTTCTAAAAGTCGCAACATTCAGTAGGCGAATTAGATGGCTCAAATTTGCATTATTTGAAGTTGATTGAATATATTCCTTTCGTCCTGCGTCAGCGTTGTAGGCTGTACAGGGGGAACAGCGCACCCGGAAAACAGTCACTCGATTCAGCATACACACAAAAGAAAGAGACTTACGCAGCGCTGACTGACAACTCTCGGTATATTTACACTTCCTCCTCTTGTTCTATTTGTTCTATAGGCTAGGGCCAGGGAGAATAACTTGTCTTTTTTCTTTTCTTGCGATATGAAGCTAAATTTAAAGCAAAATAAATTGAAATTAATGCAAGGCTAGGTAGTTTAACTCTTTTTGTGACAAGGTTAAAGACGGAGCGCTAACACATCTGCCATTATGTTTTGCAATGTTCTCTGCCTCGATAATTTCTCTTGTGAGCTGGTTGTGGTGCTTGCTAAGCACGGCGGAGTTACTCATCAGCACTGAGCAGCCACAGTCTCGACAGTGAATGCCTAAATGACCGGAGTTTTTGTTGGTGAATGTGTTCTTATGCTCACGAAGATGATCGTTAAGACACCTTCCGGTCTGACCTATGTAGAGTTTTCCACAAGAGAGGGGAAAGGAGTACACCACCTTTTCTGTACAAGGAAGGAAGGGGTTCTTATGCTTATTTTTGCAGCCGACAGTTGTAATTGATGGAGTATTTACTTTCTTGCACAAGCTGTGAAGTTTGTTAGGACCTGAGAAGATGACCTCCAAGTTTTCTCGGTTAGCTATTTTCTTCAGTCCGTGAGAAAAATTATGAATATATGGCACAATTATGGGTTTCTTGGTTTTGTTCCTTTGCTTTTCTTGAGTGCATACGTCTTGCCTACTTTCGTTGATGAGCTTTTCGACCACTGATGATTTCGACCACTCTTGAGACTTGCCCGTCAAAGCTCGTTGGAATAGAATGCGAGCAGGATTTTATGAGTGATTTTTGAGGCATAACCGCACGATGCTTTTTTTTAGCAAGTTTTGAATTGGCCGAGTTGAATGGTAATAGCGGTTTTTTTCCCCTGGGCTCATACGACCAGCATAAATGGTAGGGTAACATGAAGAGTCGAAGATCGAGGAATCTTAAAGAGCGCTCGTTTGGCTGATTTTGTCAAGGGTACTGGATGCCTGCTACCTTGGCAGTTCTTGACACTGTTTACTGCAGGTAAGCATAGTCAGATATTTTATTTTGATGTTCTTTTTCGCATTTAGGCACTTGAAATGAGACTCTTGATTTTTATATTTTCTTTGTGTGTGTGGTGTTGGTTCATTTTGCAGAGAAAATTTAGGGCATACTTCGAGTAAATAAATTAGAGTAAGACACACAAGGCGCTTGAGTGTGTCTTTTTCGGTGTGTTCTTTTTTAGTGTTTTCTTCCTTGTGTGCTGTTCGTCTCATGTCTAAATAAAACATACATTCAATTTTAATCTGGCAAAGCACTTCGGCAAAAATATTTGCATATTTGCCAAAGTTCGGCAGTTAGGGTTGGCGGTCATGGTAGTCGGCTGTGGTGCCTAGCAGCTAATGTGGTTTAGCGCTCTGTGATGTATGTTCTTCCTCTGTCCTTGTCTTAAAGCGCAATCATGATTTTTTCACGTACAATACCAACTCGCCCAACAATCAGCACTTGTCAATACTAACCTGCTACAGTAGTTGTACCCCTTTGACTAAGATTTGTTAGTCACCTAAGTAAATCGGGGGGACAAATTTAAACATGACCGGTGAATACAAAGTTCTTACTAATCTACGATTACCACCCGCCATGGGATAATGTTAGTCAATGGCGGTTAGTCAACAGTTAAACTGGTCACGTCTGTTAAGTATGGTTGATGCTTTTCAATGCCGGAATCGGTGGCCCATCAAATGCTCTAAATTCGTTTTAGAAAAATCTAATATTTCTTCACAGTTTTTTTTTCTTAATTGGGAATAATAGGTTTCAATTTTATATCACATGATTTCTCCATTTTTTTTTTGTTCCAAGCAGGCAGTGCAATCTACCCGGTGGCTAGCAGCTCAAGCCTAATTAATCCTGAGGTTCTCAGCTATGTGGCACTGGGGGGGGAGACCTCGAAGCCCCGTCGCCTGCTGAGGCAGTCCTGGTTGCATTCTGCCTCTACTTCATCCTTAACTTTGAGTACCATCACCAGTTCAGGTGCAGAGTCATTGCATTGGAGTACTTAAGTGCTCCGAAACACTCAAATGGGGAGTCACGTGCAACACATTGCTTTCAAACCTAAAAGGAATGCCAAAAAGTATTTTCTTTTTTTAATGCGCCTTTTTATGCAGGTTTAGGATATTTTATGTCGTCTGTTTAATTTTGTTTTTTGTCTGATATAAGGCAGGATGGTTGATTCTGAGAGTTACAGAAGGGCAAGGATATTGCTTTATAGTCACAATTTTGTAATTTCCAAAATCACTGCTTTTTGCTTTGTGCAGCATTTGCATACTTAATTTATTTCAGTCTACTTCATACTTGGTGTCTGAAAGCATTTGAGGGTTGTGGTTTTATGTTCACAGAATTTTGTGCTTGCAAGGTTTAAATACAAGATGGTTTTTGATGGCTTGCAGGGTTTATATACAAGATGGTCAAAACTTATTTTTGCGATTCATTTGAAGTGGGTTAGATTTCTTTTACCCCTCGCGGTAGTTTGTTGCAGCTCTTTAGCAGCAGGAGATACGAGCCCTTTCTTGTTTCCGGATTAGAAGAGCAAATCCCATAGTCTGGTTTCCTCCACTCCAGCATTCATTCCACTATTGTGAATAGGACGGGCATAGTGTACTGCTGTCCTTGATTTTCAAGGCACTAGTCATTACTAGCCATGTCTTGGTTTGTATTGCTTTTTGCAATGCCTGTGATACTGAATGTATGTTATATCACAGTGCGTTCATTTTGATTCTGGTTTGTACAAGACTCCGTCATTTGAGTTCACCCTGATGAAGCTTCAATATTCCAAGCAATGTTCCAAGCATTCACTGGTATTTGCCGGGTAGACAGTGATTGCTTATGCACTGGTTTGTGATCATTTTATTGACTTTCGCGAACTACAGTCCCGAAAGCGTTGTTCCAAATGCCTTTATTGCGCTTAGTGGTTTCATCTTAGAACTTTTATAAGATGTCTAGTCATGCCATTGATTTTTATGCTATTTTGTTTGTGACAGCCACAATAAAACATTGTCATTTACTTTCAGAACTAGTGCCGTCTTCATCTATTATAAGGCTCACCCTTGGAGCATGTACTATCCCACCCACAAATGGCCATAGTACCTTCTTCTAGGGGGAAAAGTGATTCTATCAAGTTTACACTTAACCTGTAATAAGGAAGTGAACTGGGCCAGTTGGTTGATGTTATGCATGATGGGGAAAACAGCTCGGAATGCGCGGACTACGAAGAACAAACACGACAGGACAGCACTGTCCTGTCGTGTTTATTCTTCGTAGTCCGCGTTTTCTGAGTTGTTTTCCTCATCGTGTACATTTAACCCCAAAGTGGATCATAGTTCCCTCCATAAGAGGGAATACTTGAAACTAGGGGCGTGTACTAATGCCCCGAAAATGGGGCAACTGTTCCCTCTATATGGAGCGAAAACCAGCCCCCCAAAGCAGGTGCTGTTGCCTCCAAAAGGAGGTAAAAGCAGCCCCCTCAAATATGTCGTCTTACCTCTCAAGGGGGTTGAAGTTTCCCCCTAAAGGAGGTAAAAGCTGACTTTGAAAGGATGCAATTTTAACCGCGTAAGGAACTAAGGTTCCCTCCAAAAGGAGGCAATGTTGCACCCTAACCCAGGGGGTAAGTTTGCACCCTCGTTGCAGGGGGTAACGTTACCTCCAAAAGGGTTGCCCTGTGTGATATTCGGTTACCCCCTTAAGGAGGGTACTACAGTACCCGTTGTTTTAAGAGTGACCTTTACATCAGATGTAAAGATGGTGCTTTGAGTTATGATGTGTGCTGTTACAGCTAGATGGCGCCACTGGCCCGACAGCGGCACGCGCCGTCTCCGAATGCACGTAGATATGTAAATAAAACCAGTGTTCATCGAAACTCCGAGCTGTTCTTACGTGTCTTCCTTTCCTAGGTGTGCCTGCTTGGGTCCGGGGCCAACGACCACTTCATGTCCCACGCGTCACACAATGTTAGCATTTCCATTTTTTTCACAGGCTTTCCTGAGGCGTTGTCTTTCCATAGCTTTCATGTCTCTTCCCACCCCTTTCATAGTGGCCATCCGCGACCACTACATGTTTACGGCGAGGGTGTTTCTTTCATTTATTTTCATTTTCGCCTCACGTGAGCTTTAGATAAGACTCCATGCCGGAGATGAGTGTTGACAACACCGGCATGTATAGTTCTCTCTATGTGTCTTAAGTAATATCGTAGCGTTCGAAATGTGAGATCCTTTTTGAATATTTCAATCAATCACACTGCTTTCCATATAGAATGTTGTACATGTCAATACTGTCCACGCTTGGCGGCGCTAAGCGCTAAAATTTGAACGTCACTAGGCTTAGGCATAACGCCATTCTTTATTTGTTTTTTTCCAGAACGCCGTAACGACCTTTCAAATGTTTTTTTGTTTTACGCACGCAGTGTGCAGGGCACGGAAGCGTCTATAACTTTTCTAAGACTTAGGAAACTGTTCTCGTTTTTATTTGAGGTGATTTTCAGTATTTTTGTCAATATTTTAAACATTGTCTTGCAACGGTAACTGGATCGCGACGGCTTCCTTCCCTAGGCCGCCAGCATTTCTTCCCACGCCAGGTACCCCTGCGCAGCCTTGGCTAAGTTGAAAAACGTCGTTTTTCAATTACCTTGTTATCATAGAGTCCGATGAAAGCTCTTCGAAACGCAAGCGCGCACTACCGTGGTCCTTGCTTGTCTTAGAAGGCCAACGAAGTGTTTCAACATTTCCTTCAACAGTCACCACCAACAGCTCGGTCGCTTCTGTATTTGACGTGCTCATAGCAACACGTGATGAGCATTTTACTGCTAAAGCTAACGTTGTCGTCGAACGAAGGAAATTTCTCACCCACGTCCACTCCCCGGGAGAGAGCGGGCTTGACTACCTTGGAGCACTCAGGCAACTCAGTTGGTGCACTTGGCGGAGCACAGTCCTCAGCCGAGTTCTTCAAGTGCTCCCTGCAAGCACATCCCACTATCGTCACCTGTTCTCGACGATGAGCCGTTCACCTGATCTGCATATTACTCAAGTAGAGGCGCATTCGGAGACCAGCCTTCAAGCGATCCGTATGCGTCGCAACAGAGTCCACATTCACTGTTGATGAGATATGTTTCTGAGCTTTCTTGTGGTTTTGAAGAATTTGAGGAACTTTTCTCACCCGAATTGGGGTTGGTCAAAAATCAAACCCACACTCTCACTGTCCGTCACCAAGTTACACCGGTAGAGGCAATACTTCGTCGGTTGCCAATCACCTTGAGTAATGCTGTCACTGCAGGAATCCAGAGGCTCGACCGGCAAGCCGTTATTGAGCCTGTAAGCGCACCAGATTGGGTACCCCCATCATAGTAGTCATAAAGAAAGCCGGTTTGACCCGTATGTGTGTCGAGCTGCGGGTGCGGAACCAGGCAGTCGTCATAGACTCTTTTCCTCTCCCAAACACTGATGAGCTCCTGAACTCCCTCAGTGGAGCGTCTAATTTTTCAAAGTTGGACCCTGCGTCTGCGTGTCACCAGGTCCGCCTCGATTCAAAGCGTGGTGACGTAACCGCGTTTATCACTCACGAAGGGCTTTTTCAATTAAAACGAGGTTGTTTCGATTTGGCGTGTGCGCCAAACACTTTCCAATAGGTCATGTCTAAGATCCTGAAACACTCTCCAGGATTCCAGTTCTATCTGGCCGATGTCATCGTCTATAGGTTCATCAGAAAGGGCACAATGACAATCTCATTCAAGTCTTTAAATTCATCAAAGAGGTCGACATGAAACTTAACAAGAAAGCCGTTTTTAAGGCTTTAGAACTGTCGTTCCTTAGCCATCGTCTGTGCGCGGAAGGACAAGCAACCCTTCCGGCAAAGATTGGCATAGTCTTGAACTTCCCCACTTCAAACAAACCCGTCTCAGTTGAAGGCCTTCTTAGACTTAGTCGAATATTACAAAATGGTTGTTCCGCGCTAAGCTACTCTCCTCGAACCCCTTGGTATCGTATCAAAAATCACACTTTCACATTTAAAAAAAATAGGATCCGGCTGTATCTATTCGCTGCTTGTTACTGACGAAGCTTTCTTAACTCGGAAAGACGTATACCTTCACAGTCTTGCTCTGAACACATTCAAACACGTTTCATACTGTAATTTTTATAACAACACAGAAAATCACGAAACAGCGGTGCACATTGATGTTTCCATCGAGCACACCCTAATCGATAATGTTTTCGCTGTAAAGTATTACGGGGGATTCTTAGCAACCACCGGGAATATCAAATTCATTCAAAAAATCACACTTTGAAAGTTCCAAGAAATAGTACCCTGCTGTATCCATTCGCTACTCGTTACTGAAGCAACAGTTCTTAGACGGTAATATCAAACTCGGAAATACGTAGGCCTTTACACTCATACTCTGAACACATTCATGCACATTTCAGGGTGTAATTTCTATTACAAAAATAATGTTCACAGGCACAATGGTGAATTCTGATGTTCAAATCTAGCACACACTTATCCACGATGCTTTTGCTATAAAGTGCTACGGGTGATTCTTAGCAATCACCGGGAATGTCGAATCCTTATCAGAAAACACACTTTGGCATTTTCTATAAAAAGGACCCTGACATATCCATTCGCTACTCTTTATTGAAGCAGCTGTTCTCAGTCGGTAATATACAACTCAGAAAGTCGTATAACTTTACAGCCTTGCTTTGAACACATTCCTACGCGTTTCATAATGTAATTTTCTTACAAAAATAACGTTAACGGAAACAGATCTGTTCATAAGAATTCTGGCATCAAGCACACCCTAATCCATAATGTTTTTGCTGTAAAGTATTACGAGGGACTCTTTGCAACCACCGCGAATGTCGAATTGGTACAAAAATCACACCTTGACATTTTTTAAAAATAGGACCCGGCAGTGTCCAATTGCTTGAAGCAGTTGTTTTTAATAACTGTTAAGTGTTGAGCTTGTTGGAACATAGTTGTAAATATATCAGCTTGAACTTTAGAATTATGCTTCAACACGAAGAAAGAAAGGACGGGAGAGGACAAACAGCCGACTACTAACGGTGTTTTAGTGCGAATTTCCTTCTTGCGCGTTTGCGTCTTCATTTAAAGTCCAAAGTAGAGTAGGATAAACCTATTACATAAATAAACCTATTGCACTAATAAATATCACTACCGGTATTTACACTTATACAAGTTATTCAAAACAATTAAATACAATTCCCCTGAAAATACTGTTTTTGAACTAAGCCGCTACAAGCTCGTGCTATTGTTGTTCGGGGCGTGATATTTCGTAGGTATTGTCTTTCTTTTTTTGTAAACGGTGATTGATGGGGTGGCCACACAATCTTCCGCGTGTTCGTCGACAGCGAGCGGCTCGAGCATCTCATGTGCATGAGGATTGTTGTTACTGGCAAGAATGGTTGTTCTGCTAAATACTGCACTGCACTTGGATGTCCTGCAATGAGCTACCAGATGTGCTGCCACTGTTCTTTTAAGAGACAATGCATGCTCGCGGACTCTGTTGTTGATACATCGGCCCGTTTGGCCGATGTAGCATTTCCCGCATGAAAGGCTGATGTAGCATTTCCCGCATGAAAGGCCGATGTAGCATTTCTCGCACACCACCCCTTTTGTGCATGGGACATACTGCGATCTGTGGGCCGTGTCGCACGTTTTTTTCTTTGTTCTTCGGTTTACTTGTGTGCACATGGAGTAGGCTTTGTTTGCGCGGAGCATACTACTTGAATGTCATTTTTTTCGACAGTATTTGCAACTTGTGCGTAATCTCGTGAATGTGAGGTAGCACCGCGATCTTTCGTCGAGTTTTGTCTGCGTTTTCATTCCCCTGCCTTGTACATTTCAAGTTTTTGCTGATGTTCTCACAGACGGGTACCATGATACTTGTCGGATATCGTGATTCTCGTAGTTGTGACACCTGTTTTTCGAAGCTTTGCCCTATTTGATGTTTACACGATTTGTGTAGGGCATAGATTAGAGTTGTGCTGGCGACACTTCTCTTAATGGTTCTTGAGTGTCCAGATAGGAACGGCGGAAACCCTTTTGCTGACCGGGGTTCCTACCTGCCGCACACGTGTCCTTGATTAAAAATCAAAGTGAGGTCTAGAACTTTTATATCGTTTTTATATTTTTTGTCCACAGGTGATTAATGCGTGAAAACCAGGTCAGGGCAAATTTCTTGAAAGCATCCCAAATCTGCACTTCTGCATCAGTTTCTCTGGTCATGTACCTCTGTGGGACTACGTATTAAGAAGTCGTCCACATATCAGAGAATACCCTGGACGCTTGTATCTTTCAGATTGCTTTCGGTGATCTTGCCGCATGCCACCAGGTACAAATGACATAGCTGCGGCACCACCCGAGATCCAATACATACTCTACTTTTTTGCACCAATTGTTGGTTTTTTTGTTCTACCACTGTCGCGTTTAGATATACACGTAATAGTTTCAAAAGTGTGTCTACATTTATTTCACCGGTGTTCTAAAATGCTTTGGAGCCTTGCTCCTCGATGCTAGAGCAGAGAATTGTCATAAGGGTTGTGTGTGGAATCGAACAGGACATGTCTTGAATATATATTTAAAACCCAGATATGACAACGGCTTCATTTTCTTGAAGATGAAGATATGGAATCAGTTTTTTTTCGAATTCTTGATCTTGTATGAATACTCGGATTGTATCAAAGACAGGCAATTGGTCAGGAACGTCGAGAGATGAATTTGCTTGGTTTCTCTTTCTGACACAATGGCACAAAATGGTTTGCCCTCTTTGTGGGTTTTCACAAAGAAAAAAAACTTGCAGTTGTCGTTTCTTTGTCTTGCTTATTTTTGTGCAGAGTGTTCGGATTTTTATTATCAAGACTGACTGCCTGTTTAGCGTTTTTGTTCCTTTTTACGTCCACATGAATGAAGTAATTTGCCATGGCGGCAGAAGCATTCTTTTTGTATGTGTTACGACGACAAACCCGCCTTCATTCTCAGGAACACATAAATTAAGATCGTTGCTAATTAGCTCCTGTAATGTGGAAGAAAAGCTCATACCTGCTGTTGCTGAGTTTATATTCCTAACGAGCGTGTTGGTAAGATGTACAAGATCACAGAAAGTATAAAACATAGAGAGGACGAAACACAGACGACTACATTCTATGAAAGAATGTAGTCGTCTGTGTTTCGTCCTCTCTATGTTTTATACTTTCTGTGATCTTGCTGAGCTTCTTTGGCTCGTGATGCAATCGATTCCCTCGTTGATTATCTGTGAAGCGTTTTCAACTTCAGCCTTGGATGCATTATTTGTGACAAGGGCCACCTTGTCAATGGGTTGCAGTCGAGGTGGCACAGCCAACTTAGGTCGTTGTTCAAGTATTTTTCTTGCTGATCCGAGAGCGTGACGTCTCCGATGACCTGGAGTTCCCGCCTTTTTCAATATTCTTTGCCTTTCCTGGCCAGGGGTTGTTTCAAATATTGAAGGTACCAATTGGTCCAAATGGTTTCGGTTTTATATCTTGCCATTGTAAGATAATTAGTGCTCCGTGTTTTTGGAGAAATCCGAAAAACACCCGCCGGTAAAATTTTTGTGAATTCGGATTTATCTGATAAACTCCGAAATGTTTTCTGGCCATGCCCTCCCCCTCCCCCCCCCCCCCAGCAAAAAAAAGAAAAAGTATTTTTTTTGTTACAATTTTGGCAGCGCAGGAATAATGGTCCTAGGAAAACGACACCATCATTATCTTTCAAGTCTCGGACCGCTGTCAATAGGGGGTCTTACGGCTTGTCTCGTCAAGGTTGGCTCAGGGAAACAGGTCATCGTACCATTCGTGTCACGACAAAAGACACTCTTTTGATTTCTAGTTTGGGCCATGGGATTTTGGATTTAGAAAAAGGAGAGGGTGTTTTTCTGGGGTAACAGTGAAAGCTATGAACCATAAAGATTGTATAAAATAGGGAAGAGGGATAGTTGAAACTTTTTTATTACATCCTTAACCACTCCACCTCGCGCGGCCGCGGGATAGATTGATGGAATGACTACGAGCTTTCTTGCGGCTAACTCCGGCAGTTTATTGATTTTAAGGTATCGACGTTTATCGAAGCCACACGTATGTGCGACTTTTGTCGTGGGACAAATTAGTATTGCCAATAACACCAACGCCAAATTCAACTGAAGAAATCTTAATTGATACAAGCGCGTTTTATTTTTTATCTGGCATACGTTTGCATCCGGTAATTATTTATTTTTTTAATAGGAAACACTGCGAAATTAATCTCCAAATTTCGAAAAATTGGGGCTTTATGAAAAATAAACTCTGATAAACACCGAATTTTCGCTAAAAATTCAACTCCGAAAAACACCCTCCGTATTTCACGAAAAATAAACTCCGAAAATACGGAGCCCTAAAGATTATTCATAAAACCATTGTATTGAGGACATTTGGCGGGTAGAAAATTAGTGAGGAGTCGTTGTTGTCTCCATGTATCGGACCTGAGAATCTTACCCACTCGCATAGCGTGCCCGTGCGAGGGTGTTATTTCACCGAATATTTGCCTGGCATCTTCTACAATGATTTTCTTGTTGATACAGCGCGCTAGTAGTCTTCCCCGGCACGTTGTTGTGGCAATGAAGAAGCTAAGAGTCTGTCAGTCCCGTAAATAAATATATAGAAAGGAGGGGCTCAAATAGCTAGAATAACTTAAAGTATTACTCAAAAGAGAGTTATTTTATCGACGCGTGGTGATGAATGACGTCACTAAGTGATTCAGTGTATTTTTTGTCGGAGGTTGTTTCTTCAGCTGTTTTCAAAATAAATGTCCAGTTGACAGTAAGCGCTTGTCATGTTCGCCTTCCTTCTTGGTCTTGTCTTTGTTAGCGCTTTTAATTTTATAATTCACAGATAATCAACAAGGGAATCAATTTCATCGCGAGCCAAAGCAGCTCTACAACAGCAGGGATGAGCTTCCGTCCCACAATACAGGAGTTAATTAGAAAAGATATTAATTTATGCGTTTCTGAGAAGGAAGGCGGGTTTGTCGTCATAGATTCAGACACATATAAAGAGAAAACTTCTGACGCCATGGCAAAGACCTTCATTCATATGGACGCAAAAAGAAACAAAAAGCTAAACAAGCAGTCGTAAAGCTCCTTGATAATAACAACCTGAACAGTCTCTACAAAAAATAAGAAAAAAACAAATAAAGGACAACTGCAAGTTTTTTTGTTTTTTTTTCTCAGTGGAAACCCACGAAGAGGGCAAACCATTTCGAGCCATTGTGTTGGAAAGAGAAAACTGACGAATCCATCTGTCGACGTTCCTGTCCAATCGCCTGTCCTTGATGCAATCAGATAATCCATACAAAATCAAGAATTCCGAACAACTGATTGCATATCTTCAAAGAATTAGAGCCGGTATCACGTCTGGATTTTAAATAGATGCTCAATGCATGTACTATTCGATTACAC
This sequence comes from Ixodes persulcatus, assembly GCA_013358835.2. Classification (NCBI taxonomy): domain Eukaryota; kingdom Metazoa; phylum Arthropoda; class Arachnida; order Ixodida; family Ixodidae; genus Ixodes; species Ixodes persulcatus. Next base: position 344,311 of record JABSTQ010010928.1, on the reverse strand, counting down.
ACACAAACCTTATGACCGTTCTCCGCACTACCATCGAGAAGCAAGGCACCACAGAATTTCACAACGCCGCTGGAATAAAAGAAGACACCTTTTTAGAACTATCATGTCTATGTCTAAACGCGGCTTTGGTTGAAGATCAAGACTAACAATTGGTGCAAAAGAACGGGGTATGTATTAAATCTCGGGTGCCGCTGCAGCTATGTGATTTGTACCTGGTGGCATGCGGCAAGATCATAAAAAAACAATTTAAAGACACAAGCGTCCAGGCTATTTTCCTATATGTGGTCGACTTCTCAATACTTAGTGCCACGGAGCTAGATGACCAGAGAAGCGGATGCAGAAATACAGTTCTGGGTTGCTTCAAAGAAAGTTGCCGTGACCTAATTTTCACGTATAAATCACCTGTGGATAAAACTATAAAATTTCTAGACCTCTCTTTGATTTTCAATCAAGGACACGTGTGCTGGAGGTACAAACTCCTGTCACCAAAAGGGTTTCTGCCGTTCCTTCCTGGGCACTCAAGAACCATTAAGAGAAGTGTCGCCAGCATAGCTCTAATCTCTGCCCTATACAAATCGTGTAAACATTAAAAAGAAGAAAAGCTTCGAAAAACAGGTGTCACAACTACGAGAATCGGGATATCCAACAAGTCACACGGTACCCGTGTGTCAGAACATCTGCAAAAACGTGAAATGTACAAAGGCCGAAGAATGAAAATGCAGACAAAAATCGAAGAAAGTTCGCGGTGCGACCCTAGATTCACGGGATTACGCGCAAGTTGAAAACGATTGCAGCACGAAATGACGTTCAAGTAGTATGCTCCGCTACCAACAAAGCCTACTCCATGTATTGACAGTTACGCGAAGAAAAAAGGAAAAAAACCAGCGACACGGCCACAAAACGCAGTATGTGTACCAGATTCCCCTTTCTTGCGGGAAATGCTACATGGGCTAAACGATCCGATGTATCAACAACAGAGCCCGCGAGCATACAGCGTCTCTTCAAGGAACATCGGAAGCACATCTGGCTGCTCATTGCAGCAGATGCCAGTGCAGTGCAGCATAGAACAGCACAACCATTCTTGCCAGTAACAAAAATCCTCATGCAGGTGAGATGCTCGAGCCGCTCGCTATCGAGGAACACGCGAAATATTGCGTCAGCCCCCCATCAATCAACCCATCAATCACTGTTTACGAAAACGTAAGACAATACCTACGAAATGTCACGCCCCGAACAACACCAGCACGAGCTTGTGGCGGATTAGTTATGAAACAATAATTTTTAGGGAATTTTATGTAATCGGTCTGTATGATTTGTATAAGTGTAAATTTCGGTAGTGATCTTTATTAGTGGAATAGGCGTATGTATGTAATAGGTTTATATTGCTCTACTTTGGACTCTAGATAAGGAAGCACACGCGCAAGGAAGAAGTCTGCACTAAAATACTGTTAGTAGTCAGCTGTTTGTCTTCTCCTGTCCTTTCTTTCTTAGTGTTCAAGTATAATTCTAAAGTTCAAGTTGATATATTGACAAGGTGTTTTTAGACGGTAAAATCAAACTCGGAAAAAGGCGTATGCCTTTACAGTGTTGCTTTGAACAATTTCATATAGTTATTAATGTGTAACTGTTCTTACAAAAATAAAGTTCACGGTAATCAGCGGTGTACTGGCATGCTGGCATCCAGCACACCCTAATTCACCATGTTTTTCTGCAAAGTATTACGGGTGTGGTTTTCTTAAAGATCTATCAGTGAGACAGTGGACTGTAAGAGCAAAGGTCTATCCGACCGTTGGGTTTAATGGTAAAAAAGAACACCCTCACCTCCTAGTTTCTAAAGTTTCGATCAGTACCTCAATCCCTTGAGTTATCTTCTTTCTTCTCTTCGACTTCCTCAACATCCTCCTGAGCAAGCAAAGCTGAATTGATTTCGAGTAGATGCATCTTTTGAACCGGTCTTCGATCTACGCTTCCATCCTTGTCTGTGACGAGACATGCTCTTACGCACCCATCAGTTCCAGCGTAGACCTCTGTAACTCAGGCGAGCTTCCAGATATTTTGGACATTTTTAGTCTTCTAACAGGACTATGTCATCAAATTTCAGGAAGCAGCCTTGACGATTGGGTACTGATGATCTGATTGCAGTTGCACGATATACTCTTTATTCCACCGATTCCAAAAGTGGTCCATAACCAGTTGTCTATACCTCAGCGGATCCAAGTGGATTCCCTGTGAGTCATGGAGTTGAAAAGTTGATATTTTGAACCGAATTTCGGAAGAACAATGAGACTTTGTCCAATCAAAACATGAGCTGGACTGACAGGATTCGCTTCCTGGAGGTCTGAGTAAACGCGGTCGGGAATTAATAATGGCTTCTGCTTCCACAAGCACAGTTGCTAGCTCTTCAAACTTGAAACTGCTTCTTCCCAAAAAATCTTGAAAACTACCCTTACTGAGCGAACTAACATCTCCCACCATCCTCCACACCACAGAGAGCTTTGAACAATAAATTTTCATATCATTTTCTGTTGAGCAAGGTATGACGATAGGTCCGGATGACACAGAGAATTCTAAATTACCTTTAGGTCAGCCGATGCCTTCTCGGAGGAAGTATCATTGTCATAGTATATTGTACTTGGTATTCCTCTCCGGGTAATGAATCGTCGAAATGCGAGAAGAAAGGTTCCACGGAGAAGTCGCTCGAGAGCTCAAGACGGATAGCTCTTGTTTTCGCGCACGTAAACAAGACAATATACGCCTTAGAGCTGTTAGTTCCTGCACTCGCTTTCTTCGCACATAACGGTCCTGCGATGCGGGAGACCTCAAACGGTTTTGTAACACTCACTCGTTTCGCTGGAAAGGGCGCGAACGGCACAAGTGTAGGTTTCGTGAGAAACCTCGGCATAGAAGACATTTTTCGGATAGTCATTTTAATTACCTATCGGACTCGAGGTATCCACAATTGCTGTCGGAGTGTGGCCATTGTGCTAGATGCACCTTCATGGCAAACTTGATATTGAGCGTCCGTAATATTCAGCTCCGTCAGACGATGATCGTTCGATAATATGATCGGCTGTATCACGGAGCAAGGGGCGTGGAATTCTTGCACCCGTCCTGCTACCTTCAGTGTTTTATCGTGCTCCAGAAATGGGTGCAAATCTGAAAGAGGAGAGGCCGGCTCAATGTCGTGGTTGCTAGAAAGCTACTGAATGTCCCTTGAGAAGGCTTGTCCTTGAGTTTGTTTTATCCAGTATAGTTGCGCTGCAGCATATTCTCCGGCTTCCAATTGGCCGACTTGTCTATATCCTCTAGAACGGCTGTTACGCGCAATCCTCATCACCCAGGCTGTTGTTCTCAGTACCTTCTGATACCAGTTGTACTTTTTTTAAATAAAGAAGTGCGGCCGCTTGCAGGTGCACCTGGGTATGTATCAACTCGTTTCTTTCGAGCTGATTGAGTTCCCCTATAGTACGTTACAGGTCAAGAAGGAGGCGGTAAATGCCCCTCCAAGGGAATGAAATATCCCTCCGCCATCTCCGCATCCAATAGGGTCCCATCGTTTCCGTGACGTCGTGGCCAATGCGAAAGAGGGTTTTGCCTTCCTGCAAATATTGGCTTTGTCGTTCGACTTTGACTTATCGTTTTGGAAACCGCGAGAGGTAGATTAAAGTTTCCCCTCTCCGATGGAAACAAATACGATTTTGGGGGTTAGGTTCCCCCTCCGATGGATACAAAGGTCGCTTGCATGGGCTCGGTTTCCTCTCCGATGAATAGAAAGGTTGCTTTCTTTGACAGTGGGGGTCGGAGACAAGTTGGCATCACTCTCTAGCCAATATCTATTCATTGAAGCGGAACAAGGGGCGTTTCCAGTGACCTATTCTTTCGACTGCGGATGGATTCGCAACGGGCGCATCACGCTTGTGGGAGGAGCCTCTACTACCTTCTTGACTTGTAACCGACAATAGTTAATGTGAGGTTTCCGGCCAGTCACCTGCTCCAGAAATCAGCCATTTCGGCCCTTCCTACCACAGACAGCAATCGCGAAGAATCGATGGAGATTCTATTCTTGTCAGTAGGTCCGCTCACAATTGGCAGTGTCTTCATTTCTATGGCACGCTCTTAGCTTGAATTTCTAGAACGCGGTGTTTGACAAATGGCTTTCACGTCGTTGCCGGACATCTTATCCAACTTAGCACAACTGTCGAGTCAGGCCACATGGTGTTTCTTTAAACTATGTGTACGCACAACCAAGGTATTCCAGCATCCTCGTTAAAATTGAGGCTCCCATGAGCTCCAATCGTGACATAGACAATACCTTAAGAGGCACCACTCTGGACTTTGCGGTAACTAAGTTAGTTACAACGTACCCGCTGTTCTCTTCGATTCTCAGATAGGCGCATGCTCCATATGCCTGCGTGCTGGCGTCATCGAATATATGGACGGACTAGCCAAGCAACAACTGAGTTGCTTTTTTCTTTGTCTGCACTCTCCGAATGGAGAGAAATAATGTTTGAGTTTGAGTTTGACTTCTTTAAACGGTTTTGTTAGTCCATTCTTAATTCGCCTTAGCACATGTACTGCGTAGATTTTAGAAATGTCTCTGCATCAGTTGCACCATTCGAAATATAGTTCCTCAGGTAGTTCTTCATTCCAGTTCACTCCAAGTTTTCATAGTTTCTGGAAGAGGAGCTTAGCTCGTATAGTGAAAGGGAGAATGAATCCCATGGGATCGAATATTCTTGACGCAACTTGCAGAATGGAACGCTTGGTATCCACAGTTGTCTGAAGGAACAATGTAAGAGAGTCCACCGAAATGAAACTGTTACTGTCCTTGTCCCAAATCATTCCTAGCACCTTGAAGACCGTAGACAGCTTAACGTTCATGTCTGCCGGTACCGCATCCGCTTCCGCTTCGTTCATTATGCCCGGCACGTGCTTGTCGTTTGAGGCCCATTTTTTCAGGTTCATGCCCGCATCATTCATGAGGGAGTTAGACGTCTCGTATAACGTAATCACTTCTTCAACCGTGTCGGCACCCATCAAAATGCCATCAACATAAAAATAGCTTCTCGTATTTTCAGCAGTGTTCTTTGTCGCAGGAACACTTTTTCGGTGGTATTAAATTGTTCCAGACAGTAGGACTGGAGGGTACTCCGAGATGGACTCTGCTCATTCGCCATTCCTGTAAGCTTTCTAAATCAAATGGCCCGATAGGCCCATTGGCAATCCGCAGGAATCTGACCGTATCACGGGTTTTTTTGGCGGATTTCTTATGTGAAGGAAAGCCTTTTGAATATCGTTGATTAACGTGGATGTTTGGGCTAGTTGGTAAGCCATGATAAAAACAAAACAGCGCAAAGACAGGGACGAAGTAGAAGGAACAACAGGACACAGCGCTGACTTTCAACTTTCAACTGGTGTCTTCAGTTGAAAGTCAGCGCTGTGTCCTGTTGTTCTTCATTTAGGTTTGGTCCCTTTTCCAGGCAGTCGGTGAGAGATTTGCATCCTTTGGCATGTGGTGATGCCTCGAAGACTACCCGTAGCTTTAAGGCTAAGGCCTCCTCACGGACAACGTCTCGGTGTGGCATGTAATAGATGAGTTTCTTATTATCACCTTCCAAATCGGATGGTACCACTTGCGCATGACCTAACTTTATGTTCTGACGAATGATGATGTCGTGCCGATGAAGTGTACCTTCTTTGGATGAAAGTCGTCCGCGAAGCGAATGCAAGCGTGAGACTGCTATGCCTCGACTGCTTTCCAAGGGTTCTGTGCAATCATCGTTCCAAGGAAACGCTACTTCATACCGTTGGCCATCTTTGACTATGTTTTCTTAGAAATATGCGCCGAGGTTTGGATTGTCGTCAGTAGCTTCCTTAGCAGAAATTCCCATGGCATCCAGCTCTCAGAGGCGTTTAGTAATTGGGATATCATTTCATCTTCTGTCAAAGTTTGGGTAATCAGCACACATACCATCAAGGTCGATGCGGACGTCAAGATTCCTTTTGGTATAGACGTTACCTGTAACGTCCAACCAATTTTCGTGTGGGCTGCCACCCCCCCCCCCCTCCCCCTCGCTTTCCTTACATCTCACGACCTCTCCTGTGATGATTTTCCAAACTTGGTGGGATCCAATAAGTAAGCTAAATCCCGGCGTAACTTGCAGTTCTGGAACTACTGTGTCATCTGCTAGATTTCTATTTTGCACGTAAGAACTATACAAAACTGTCCTCAAAACTTTGTGCTGCAATGTCCTGGCAAGTAACCGGAATGGTTACCGTTTCGATTACGCACTCGCTATCGTTTAATTGACTCTTGAGGCGGACATTCATTACATTGCTATTTTTAAGTTCCTTGCTGGTGGTGCTGCCAAACGTGTTCAGTTTAAGCTTCGTCTTCCACAGAAGCTTGAGCTTCCATCGCTGCACCAAGTTTTCTTGAATAAAATATCGCTGACTGCCTCCGTTCAGAATTTCTCTTATATATCGGCTGGTGTCCTCGTTTAGGACCCATGCTTTTTACATGCCTGTTGGTGGACTCAATCTCCGATTACCAGTTGGCTCGAGTCATCTCTCTTTGTATAAGGCTTAGACGAAGACAAACAGGAAACTGCTTCCAGAAAGTGCACCAGTGGTTGATGCGGCCTTTAAAATGGTTGTGTCCAGTTTCGGCAATATTGGACTACTCAGTGGGGCGATGCTTTCATAAGCGCTTTGTAGTGAGGCCGTGGTAGAAGAAACCGGGTTACGTCTTGCGATCTCCAGGTGTTCGATTTTGTATCGCCACTCTGCGAGAACCCTGATGGCGTGGTGTTTGTATTCGTCTACCGAAGCGTACTCATTTTCCAGCTCCGCCGTTGGCAGTAGTGGCTCCAGCTCCGCGTTGATGCGGTCTAGCTCGATGTGGCTGGCAGTCAGTCGATCCTTGACCGCGTGGAGTCTGCCTACCACGTGGCGTTTAACCGATTCAAGGCTAATTTAGAGGTCACTCGTCAACTGATGCCGTTTTCAACCTTGTAGATCTCTAAGCGAAGAGTTTATCTTCGTGTCACTTCTCCCGGTAATAATGCTTATGTTGTCTGGCTCTATGTGATCAAGGCTCCGCTGACAATAAGATTTCCGTTTCAGTTGCCTTCGCAGCGTCTTGTTGAGCACGAGGAGAAAACGTGAAGCTCTCTCCCGGGTTTCGGCACCATGCGGTTTTCTTAAAGATCTATCATTGAGACTGTGGACCGTAGCAGCAAAAGGTCTATGTGACCGTTGGGGTTAACGGTAAAAAACAACAACCCCATCTTCCTCTTTCTAAAATCCCGATCAGTGCCTCAATCCCTTGTGTTTTGTTCTTTCTGCTCTTCGACTTCCTCAACACGGGGGTTTCTCAGCAATCACCGGGAACGTCGAATTCGTACCGGAAGAAACACTTTAACATTTTCTAAATATAGGACTCCGCTGTATCCGTTCGCTACTTGTTACTGACTCAGCTCTTATAGACAGTAATATCAAGCTCAGAAAGACGTATACCTTGAAAGTCTTGCTTTGAACATATTCATACACTTATCAAAATGTAATTTGTAGTTCAAAATTAAAGTTCACGGAAACAGTGGTGCACACGAATGTTGCTTTAACCACAGACTAAAGAGCAGGCTTTTGCAGTCAAGTATTAAGCGGATTTTTATGAACCACTGGGAATGTCTAATTCGAAAGAGAGATCACATTTTGAGCTTTTCTTACACTAGGACCCCGCTGTTTACATATGCTACTTGTTACTGCAGCAGCATTTCGTATACGGTAATATCAAACTCAGCATTAGGTACACCTCTGTAGTCTGGCCCTAAACCCCTTCATATATTGATAGTAGTAAAATAATAACAACAACAACATCAACAATAATATTCAGTCAGTAAATCAGTCAATTAATCAATGAATCATTCAATCAATTAATCAATAAATTTTATTGGGTGCCCAGGAACAACCATTTGGTCTTGGTACTGGTACACCGGACATTTAAACATTTAAAAACACGGAGTACATTCAGGGTACGATATGAAACATAAAAATTATAACTAGAAAACACACACACACACATCAGAATCAGCGACACAAAATTAGAAGGCAAATATTTCCGTAGGAAGTTGAAACGTTGGTGCGCCTTGAGGGTGACGTAAATTGTCGGGAGAGTACATCACGCAGAAAGAAAAAAAAAGAAATTGTAAACTGATCAAGTTTCTTGCAGATATTAGTGGCCATGTAGCCCTCATACCGCTTGTAACCATTATTGGGTAGTTCAAATGTGATGGTAAAATGCCGGTTACATAAGCTTCAAGAGAAGAACAATGTGTCTACAAAGCGACAAGAAAGAAAGCAAATTCGAGTGAGATTCACTGCAACATCTGAATACCTTTCAGCTCTGCTTTATTTGGAACATGTTTTTGATTGAGTGGTCGAATTTCGTTCAGCTCGAGTCAAATTTTTCAAGTTTTTTAGCGTAACCGTTATAACAAACCAATCGCCTGGGAATTGGACACAAATGACTAAATTCTCTAGATGTACAAAAATGCGAATTGAGTCTTGTAGGTACTCTAGCAATCCTAATATTCAGTTTAGAGAAGAGACATGGGGAGTCAATTGGGCTGTGAAGGGTTTTAACCAAAAATACCAGGTCCACTTCTTCCCTACGTTGATGTAGGCTGTGCAATCCAACACGTTCTAAAAGAGCTTAATAATCCAAAGTTTGCTCATCGCTAGCCAAACAGTGATACTTAAAAAGTGAGATGAATTTGTGTGGCATCTGTTCAATTCCAAGTGAATTGGTTTTACAGATTCAGTTCCACACCACTGACTCATAGTCTAACTGCGAGCGGCAGAGCGAACAGTAAAGGGTTAAAAACGTGCGTGGATTGTTGAATTCTCTGGTCAGGTGACACGGAAGGCCAAGCACTCGTAACGGTGTGCAAACCATTTTGCCATTTTGCCCACGTTAACATCAGACATTAGGTCCAAACCAAACACAACACCGAGGTATCTAAATACGGTTACACTAGTCAATAAGGCGCCCTCAATTCAATAAGGAAAACCGAAATTTTGAGTTTTTCGAGAAAATATCAATACTTTGGTTTTTAAACGGTTTAGACGGATCCTGTTTTTCTTACACCAATCGCGGAATCTGTTCACGTCTGCCTGTAGTTTTACGTATTCGTCAAAAGTTCGAGTTTCACGGCATATTTCAATGTCATTGACGTACTGGATGGATCATGATTGCAAGCTAAGGAGAGGGATATAATTGAGAAATATAGATAATAGAAGAGGATCTAAAACAAATCCCTGAGGCATTCTGGAGCTAATAATAAAGGTTGTGGACGTCATATTATTAACTTGTACAAAACCCCTTTTATTCGACAGATAACTTCCAAACCACTCGATCACGTATTCCCCAATAGCGTAGTAAGATAGTTTAGATAGTACAATAATAATAATAATAATAATAATAATAATAATAATAGTAATAATAACAATAATAATAATAATATATATATTCCGCTTTAATGTTTGTTTCCGATATTTTCAGGCCCGTCAAAGCCAAGGTAGGCTTGTGGGAGATGGCTCGGGAGAGGCAGTACGTCAATTTTTACATATGTATTTAACAAGCTAACACACTAACACATATAGACGATGACAGTTGTCCGGTGGGGCAGTCAGTCACTTTGTACATGCCACGGATAGAGATCGTCAGTCACAGTAAACCGGTAGAAACACTATAGAGATATATGCAGGTAAATCTAAAGGTTCCGATAACGTTGTCATAATGAAGGTAAGAAACATCAACGAGTGGTTAAGGTAAAGTCCAATCAATGAGAATGTTTTAGTCGCTTTCTTGAGGTAAGCGTAAAAATGTCATCAGGAAGCGAATTAAATGTTTTCGGGACATAAATATCACGTGTAGCTTGCCCGTAGCGAGTATAGGAACGAGGTACAGCATAGCGAGGAATATCTCATAAAACTTGGGATGACATGAATGTTTTTTTTTTTTAAATCATTCGTTGAAAAGTGACGCAAAATTACTGAATTCACGAACAGCTTTGGGAAGGAAGGTAAACCAAGATACTCAAAGCTACTTCCGAATACTGACAAATCACAGTTATACACCGCGCTCTTCAGTAGGTTCCGCAGAATATTAAAAAGTCGTACTTGCCATCTTACTGGGCAATTGTCAAAAATATTAACACCATATCTTAAAACGCCATATGCAGGACTGCTGGCAATAGCTCTGCGCACACAGGTCGGAGCAAGATGTCTTATTTTGTACAAAAGCGAGGCAGTACTTCTGAGTTTGCTACAAATATAGGTTAGGTGGGTGTTCCAAGCAAGGTCGCTGTCAATATAAACGCCCAGGTGTTTAACTGAATTGACATAAGAAACCACAGTACAGGAACAAGCAGCACAATCAGAGGTATGAATGAACAAAGGAATGTTCACCACAAAATGTTTTAAAAAATTCATAAAGCATACTAAACTTGTTCTTGATGCGTAAATCTCAATACAGTTGTCACAAAACCAATTCATAGCAGTGAAAACAGCTTGTTGTAGCATTTGTATGGCTGATGTGTAGTTGGTGTGGCACGCGATTATAACTGTATCATCCGCATATTGAAACACGACAATTTAAGACGTTTTCTACAAGATCATTCACATAATTATTATACACTAAGAGGACATTATAAATATGGGGAACGCCGCAAGTAACAGACACCTCTGTACTCATGTTTAGGTCTCCCAGAGCAACAACCTGCGAACGATTACAGAGATAATTTGTAAGAAGGGTGTGAAAAGTGCTGCGAAATCCCAGCTTGTGCAATTTCTGAAGCAATTTACCGTGCCCGACCCAGTCCAAAGCTCTAGAAACATGTAAACATAGGGGGGCAACTGCAGAAATGATTGTCAAAATCCGAATGGAGGAGGTCGAAACATTCGTGTAACAGTGAAACAGATCCGAGACCCTGTACAAAGCCGAATTGCCTCCGTGAAATTATTAAAAACTGCAAAGAAAAGAAAGTGTTTTTTTAAACTGCCTAATTGGGACAAGCATGTCACAAAACAAACGTTTCTTCGAAAAAAATAATTATTTTTTAGCAATATTTACGCCACAGGACGTAATTTAGTCGGAGTCAGAACGTGTCCACATTTGAAACTCCCGCTCTTTCGACCCCCGCGGAGGAGAACTACGCCCCGCCCTTCACTCTTGAATTTGCTCTTGGGTTGACTTGGCTGCGGAGTTGAACGACGCAGCGCCTCGACTTCCGGTGAGATGATCTGGCAACAACGCACGTTAAACATGGCGCCAGTACTGTTTTGGTTTGACGCAAACCTCCTTGGTTTGATGGAACACGAGAAGCTGCTCGGTTTGCGAGCACATAGCGAAGACGTGACCGGAGAAGTGCCCCTGCGATATTCCCGGAAGACGAAAAGTATTATTCGTAATCGTCGTGTGTGCTTTGAAAGCGAAGGGAGTCACAGGGTCCACGAGTGCGCAACCACAAGCCAACGTTCACGACAGCGCTGCGTCGACTTCGGCGATCTTGTTCTGTTTGGTGCAACACGGCGATGCGACAAAGAACTGAAACGTTCGTGGCGTGTGTGGTGCGGTGCTTGGAAGTAGACACCCACACTAACACGGAGCGCAAATTGGTTGTTGTGGGTTTGAGGTTCAACGGGTTCAGTCCCGTCGTCGTCAGCTGATCCAGTCAAACTGGTACGGGAGGACGCAGCGAGCGTTTTTAAAAATAAATCTTTCTTTGTTCCATTTCAAAATGTGGTAGATTCCCGACGCATACCGTGAGTAAAAACCTGCGGGCGTTTTCAACAAAATTACGTCGTTTTAATTGAACAATGGGCTCCGAATTGTTGTCATAAATCTGCCGTTTTTATGCTTCGTGTGTTGGACTGTTTGCACAGCGACGTGTTGCGCTAACCGTGCGGTGTGAATAAATTTGGGCAAGACTTCCTACCTGCCCACAGATGCATGAACTGAGACCATTTTTTACGTAGTGAACATAGTTTTATTTTTTTTTGGGGGGGGAAGGGGAAGAGGCGTTGTGAATTTATTACTGTACAATCACATGAGAGTTCAGAAATTGGGGAAGGCGAGCAAGCTTTCCGAACTTTGTCTTTGCTCTCTGGCACTGCCCCTAGTTTCAAGTTGCAGTTTCAGTAGGCATACCTACTAGCAGCCAGGAGGTACAAACTGCTCTTAAGCAGGTAAAAGACTGGGAAGCCGGGACGGTGCGGACTCCGTGTTTCGCGCTTTTCGCAAGGTGACTGGGGAAGTGCTTTTGCAAGGTGCGCGGGATATGCAACCAATTTTCTTATGCCCGTCGTTCACACCTCTCCAGCAAAACGAATTATTTCTACAACGACGTAATTACAAGCCAAGATTTACGATAACAGTACACATTCATTCAAACAACTTTACGTAAGATGGTTTGGAAGCCAAGAAAGAGAATCTCTCGGCTAACGCAGCATTCGGACGTCCGAAGGCTTCTGCGGACAGCCCTTACGTAATTACCTGGCTGTTCCAGGTTTTTTACGTAACAGCTGTGTCTAGTCGCGGACGTTCGGGGCCTCCGGAGCAATATGACAAAAACGTAACTAGACACGTTTGTCGCTACGCGAACCCCCGATCGCCTCCAGCCAAATGGCATTCCTTTCGGGGCGACATGGCTGCTGAAATGCTCGCTGCCGGGATCACTCATCTGACATCTTCAAAAAGTAGGCACTTGCACGCGCAAGAAAACAAAAAACAAAAACAAAAAGCAAACAAAAAAGCACGCTAAGCAAGCAAAGAGGAAGACGAAAGAACCGCGCTATGAAACCCAAAACCCAGCGTCGCTTCCTATCACTAACACCTGCGACAGTTGCTAAACACACACTACCTCACTTCAAGCAGTCTCACTCAAGCACCTGGGCCAGCACGAAACACTGATCACTTCGGCGAAAAGACTAGTCGAGGTAGGCGAGACAGGCGGGAGCTGAGACTTCGGCGGCCATGAAAGAATGGCGAAGCTTTTGTTTGTTATGATATGAATTGAAACGGAAGTGCCCGTCTTGTAAACCTTTTGTAAAGAATAATAACTTTATTCTTGTTAGTGAGCGCGTTGGTAATGATCTAAGTTTATAAAGAGTTATATACGTAAAGACAGGAGACGGGACAACACATCTTTCAAAGATGTGTTGTCCCGTCTCCTGTCTTTCCGTATATAACTCTTTCTAAACTTAGACAATAACTTTCATCACATCGGTTATTCTTTAAACGTAAAATTATGCGGCTCAAAAGGAACTTACTACATATAACAAAGGTTTAACAATCAAGATCTAAGCTGTCAATTAATCTCCTAGCCAACGAGAAGTATCGCAGCCAATCGGTGCTAAATGTCACGGAACCCCAACTTTGTGGCGCGCGATTTAAAACGGACGAAATAGCCGCCAACTAAAATCAGTCTCACGCAATAAATATTGCTGTAATTTTTTTTTCTAGCGGAAACGTTGTTTTGTGACATGCTTGTCCAAGTTAAGCTGTTTAAAAAAGCTTTTTTTCTTTGGAGTTACCCTTTAAGAAATTCTGACATAGTCATTAGCAAGTGCTTTTCCAGAAGATGACCTATGAGAGGCGATATGGAGATTGAAAGATAGTTTTCATATTTGTCTTTTTGTTCCTTTTTAAATAAAGGTTAAACAGCTGGTGTTTTTAAGGTTCTTGGAATTGTACCGGTCGCTATGAAACCGTTTAGCATGAATAAAAAAAAAGTAGTTAAAGCCGCAAAATTTCGTTGTAGAATTCTAATCGATATGCCATCAATCCCATTTGGTTTCGTTTCTTTAAAACTAAACACCAGAGAATACAGGTCAGGATCAGTAATGGTTGGCAAAAGTGCTGATTCACAAATTGAATTCATTAGGCTGCAAACGTCGAGAGAAGCCTCAGGTGTTAGCCTTTATGTGCTTGCAAAATAATTGTTGAATGTATTTTCAACTTTTTCAGGATCATGTTTAAAGTACTGCAAGAGAGGCTCTGAATGTCTAGTTTGCCCGCGGAGTTGGTTGACAATGGACCACGTCTGTTTGGGGTTATTTGCGGCTTTGTCAAACTGCGCTATAAAGTAGCGTCGCTTTGAAGCGCGTATCAGCGCACATACTTTGTTTCTTTCTATCTTAAATTTGAGGTGGAGCGCGTTATTGTTCAGGGAACGATTGGATCGTCTCCACAACAGGTCTTTGCATTCGATTGCTTTAATGATATCTGGAGTTATCCAATGGCTTTCCTTTTGTATTTCCTAAAACTGATTGGACACTTTGTCTCATTTCTGAAAAACTAGATTTGTACGCAAAATGGTTGTACAACTAAAAAGCGTCGTTTGAGTGAATTAACGAGGACCAAGTGAAATATTTGATAGACAAGTCAAGTTTCCGGTTATCTACAATCCAAACGTCCTGTCGTTCTATCTTCGCCTGGAGACGTTTGCGTATCATGAAGGGAAAACAAGGGTGTCCACTGGCATGCTGTAAAACAATGGTACTGCCAGTTTTTGATTGATTACGCAGGATTGAATATTAAACCTTGGACCACGCACATTTATGTGATAAAGACACGAAGCAACTGGTGATCCATTAAAAAACTCTTCCCTTGTTGGGGACTTGTATTCATCTAGTATTTATGTATTCATCTTCCCCTGTTAGAGACTGAATGCTGCATTCAGTACCATGACAATACAAAGTGTAAGGTAGTCAATTACTACTGGTTGGTATGTGGCGAATTTATATATATTAAAATCGCCCACCACGCACACCTGATGCTCCAAAGTTCAATACGAAACGACGTTTTCAAGTTCTAGAATAAAATTGGAAGCACTGTTGGACGGAGCGCGATAGACTGCCATTAGCAACAACAACGCAGGTTTCGTGATTATCCGGAAAGTGACAAATTCAGCATAAACGAAGGAATTGTCCATTCGGGGATGGGGTGTATACGTCTCTAACAAAAACTGCACTTCCGCGACCGCGTCAGTCGGGGTGTGTATAGGAGAAAGAACGATATCCAGGAAAAACAAAAAACTACAGTGACTCAGAGGAACTATTAATTTATGTTAGAGCAAAAGCATCAATTATGTCGTTTAAGTTTACAGAAATCATCAAAAACTCGTACCAGTATTTTCTTATATTGCGAATGTTGAGGTCGAGCAGTCCAAATAAATTACCAGAGGCCTGGCTAAGCAAACTTTGAATGCGCGTACATCGAGGAAGGTGAAAAAATTGGAATTCAACTGACTCACTTGATCTTGTCTAAATCACTCTTTATATCAATATGAATAAATGTGGTTCCCTCAGACGTTTTGACGAGCTTTCTACCTTCCTTAGTCCAAACAGAATTAAAATTTGCTTCGCGTGCCTCCCCTTTCGCTAGCCAGAAGCGTTCCCCGTTTGCCTGGTTAAAGTTTTCATTGAATACCATTTTTGGCAGTGCGTCTTTCTCAGAAAGAGCGCTCAGGTTCTTTCTAGCTGCAAACCTTCTCTCCCTTATTGCAACATGGTTGAACTTTACCTGAAGTTTCGGGATTGTGTTTTGTTTTGCAGGAAGGCGGTAAATTGACTCAGTGTCTGAATGTCGAAATCACGGCGGGTCGAGTTTCGCCGCGATCTCCGTCAAGCGGCCTGTCAGATCCCCGTTCTCAACAACTGGACGGCCGCAAACCTCCGTATTGACTCTGCGACACTGCTGCTCGGATTCGCTTATATCAGCGCGTCAGATCTCAAGCTGTGAGGCTTGGGCAGTGACTGTATCTCTCAGAACAGACACTTCAGATTCGCACATATCAGTGCGTAGGCTTGCGAGTTGTGATGCTTGGGCAGCAATCATAGCTTTCAAAACTGCCACTTCAGATTCACAGGCCTTTAGAGCAGTTTCTCCAGATTTCAAGGCCTCAATAATATTTATTGGAACCTGTATCTGCAACAAGTTCGCTTGTCGGGTTGGTGGGAGACATCAGGACTCGTAGGACCAGACCCAGCGCTCAGATGAAGTATATTCGTGTACAGTTTCACGATCACAGACACATAACACACACACATACACATATTGATGTCATTGTCTTATCAGAACGAAGTTTCACAATTGGCGTCGTAATGAAGAGTTCTTGCAATTCGAGAAAAAAAGCACAAAAAATAACACCCGCACAATAATAATAATAATAATAATAATAATTAATAATAATAGTATTATTATTATTATTATTATTTATTATTATTATTATTATTATTAATATTATTAAGTATCATATTTGGTAGACATACGGGTCTGTCAAAGCCAGTTGGATGACTTGTGGGACAGCACCTTTCACTTTATGAATACGAAATGTCCCCTCATACGTAGTTCCCAACTCAAGCACCTGTTACCACGGTATGATACTGACTGATGATGAATAAAGAAAGAAGATAAAAAAGAAAAAATCACGTTTCTAAGCGTGCACGCAAAACACACACAAGGTCACTCGCACAAACAGACATACAAATTGATTATGTTTTGCTGTAATCTTGAAGTGCTGTTTTCAGTGTTTTTCAGGGAGTCCGCACCGTAAACGTAGTCTGGTAGGTTGTTGAAGTTCGTTGGTACATAGAAACCCCGAACCTTTTTCCCGTATTTTGTTTAGACAAAAGGTACCTCAAATCGTTCTGTGTGTTTGAGTGATCTAGTAGCCACATCGGATATTTTAGAGTTATCGCTCCAAACATACTTGAGGACTACAGTCTAAACCAAAAAAAAACTTGAATAACACTCCTGGATAACACAAAATAATAATGGTAACAACAATATTAACAATAAAAATAATTTTATTTCCCAGGAAGAAATAAACAATATACAGAGACGTGTCTGTCCAAGCCAATGGAGGCTTGACGGACAGGAACCGGCGGTCGATCGGCAAGGTAGCTGTAGATAGCATCAACACAGATAACCGATGCACTTCAAGATGGAAAAAAATACAACAGAAAAGAAAGTGGAAAAATAACGCGGACACGGAATGATAAGTTGGTTAATAACTTCAACTTTCTCTTAATAGAAACTTCACCAAAGAAGCATTCAGGAAGTGTATTAAATATAAAAGGGACATAGTAGGAAAGTTCACGCTTACCGTACCTTGTGTAACACCGGGGGATCTCAAATCGATTCGATCTTCGCAAGTCTCCTGGGGAAAAATGGGGTTGTTTAGAATCACCACTCCAGAAGTGTCGTGGAACGACACATTGCAGAAAACAAGAGCGGAAGCTCGGCATTTGTTGGGCTTCAAAAATGTTTGTGTCAACGGAGATGTCCAGGTGGTACCCGACACCTCTTAACTGGCTTTTCAGAACGCGGTGAACTTTAGTTTGCCACACTTCCGCACAATTAGCAAAAACTGCTATGCCGTATCAAATAATGCTGTAGGCAAGAGCAGGAACACTCAATTTCCTTACAGCAAATAACATAACGCTGCGGCGTCTGCCACAAATGTAGAAGTGCGTCGCCCGAGACAAATCGGAATCAAAATGCACTTCCAAATACTTGACGCTGTCAACACAATTCAACGTAGGACACGAACAGTTAACATAATTGGTCCCGTGTAACATAACTGGTGTGTCCAGATTCACACAATTCAACGTTTTTTTCTTTTATTTTTTTTAAGAGAACTAATTATGTTTCGGAGGCATTAGCTTTAAATAAGTTCTCAGAGAACCAGTTCAATACTTTCTCCACGTCTTGTTGAAGAAACTGTACAGCTTGATGAATGTCTAGATTAGGGGAGACTATTAGAGTGTCGTCTGCATATTGAAACATTTTGCAAATGAACAGCCTGGGAGCAATATCGTTAACATAGGGAATGAACAACAAAGGCGATAAAACAGAATCATGGAGAAAACAGCCTACGGAACAAAAGCAGGACTCTAGGTGCAGTCGGCCTAAAACAGGTACCGAAAGAAAAACAAAGGGTGTCTTCGTCTCACCTGTGCAAAGTTCGTTGGTCAGATTTACGCAAAGAATCGCTGCTGACTGCAGAAGCTGCAACTTGGAAAGCTGGTTTTATGGCCAGCGGAGCTGCGGAATCAGACGTGGCGACCTCCAGCGGTTGGCTCTAGATTGAAGGAACCACGGTGATGCTTGCAGTTCGGCACGGCACGTGGGACGTCAGTATGTGACGCCGGCAAGACGATGATGATAATATTAATAATAATTATAATAATAATAATTTTTATTTGCCCATCGGAATGAACTGTTAAAAGTATGGGCATATCAAAGCCAGCAAAATGCTTGTGCGATGACGCCCTAAAAAAAACAAAAAAAACAATTAGATCGGCAGAGATGCAAAATTAGAAAAAACAACGAAGCAAAGAAGAACAATATCAGGACGGAAAGGTATACATAAATGTCATCAGAACTAAAGAGCAACGAAAATAAAAGTATAGTCAGCGACAAGCCAAGGGCGGAGAACGATCTGGAGAGGAGGAAACAGACAAAAGACCGGAGTAGCGAGGAGGTTTCTCCTCTCCACTCCAAGCATTCGCCCTCCACGCAGCCCGCACATCACCCCGGAAATGTCGCTTATCACAGTAAAAAAAAAGAACTAAAAATTAAGCAATTTTAGTAGAACTATACTGAAATGAAGACACGACGCTGGAAAACTTATCAAGGAAAAGAAAAGCAGAAGGAAAAGTTGTGAATGTCATCAGAGACTTAAAAAAAAACACAAAAAGCAACGAAATGAATAAGCAGAATAAAGCACATGTCAACAGGAAAAAAAACGAGAAAGCAAAGTGAAACACACAGACACAAAACGATACTACATTGCATGCGAAAAGCAATAAATTGTAAAAGAAAACACAAAAACACAGAAGACAATTATAATAATAATAATTTTTTATTTACGCATGTAGTTCACTTGACAGTGAGGCGGGTCTGTCAAAGCCAGACAAAGGCTTGTTGGACAAGACCCTGCTGTTCGTGATAGAAAACATCCCCACACGCGTAAAGTTTCAAGTTCATTATACATCAAATATACGCTGTGATACAAAAAATGATGGTCACACAAACACATGCACATACACAGCACAGTCAAAGAGTTGCACTATTACATCGGAGCACTTACTTCAGTTTTTTTAGTGAGTCCACAGTGTAAACATCGTCCGGTAGGCTATTAAATATCGGGGGAACATAAAAATTTCGAATTGTTTTTTCGTACTTTGTCACAAGAAAAGGCAATTCATAGACCTCGGTGTGCCGAAGCGATCTAGACACGACATGGGGTACTTTGAAATTATCACACCAGACGTGTTTTAATACTGCGATCTGAACCAATGAAAAATTGACCAATGTCAAGCCCAAGACTGCTATCACCTCTTCAGTCTGCGATATTGAACCATAAACAATGCTTTTAAATATTCAATTTAAGATGGAATCAATTTTTTGACACCATCGTCCTGGGGTGTGACCAAAAATAGTTATTCCGTAATGGAAAACACTGTATGCCAAAGCGGGAGCTATTTTCTTTTTCGTTGAATAAGGTGTTAACGACCTGGTATATACAGTAAACAATATACAGTGCACTCAACTGTTAAATATGACGCGGGAGCGGTGGCCGGAGAGACTGCATGCGTCATCTACTGGCTCACTCTGGCAGCTTATGCCGCTGTTGTTTTCTGGAGTTGCACTCCCAGCTTTGAAACAGTCACCGATGCGTGACTCATCGATAAAAAAAATGTCGCTTTTCGATTTTATTTTTTGTTGTTTAAAGAAGGTGGCCTTCATCGGAGAAACTGCAAGATCACCGAGATATGGTAGCCCCGCATGGTAGATGCGTGGGTGTGACTAAACAGGTTTGCAAAACAACACAACAAAACAAACAAGTAAAAATTTAAAGCGTGAGTGATAAAGACAGAAACGAGGAGGTCATGCGATAATCGTATCTGGGAGCGGCGACAATCGCCAGAAGAGCCGCCTTATTCTCTGCCGCATCATTGATTTAATCGCTAGACAGCTCTGATATCAGTTTCGGCCACCGCTCCCGCGAGTTGAGCACACTGGTCATTTCTCAGTCGTTTACAAAGTTTCCACATATGAGAATTCCACGAAAAATCACTTTCAAATTATATTCCTAATTAATTAACGTGATCTACATAAGATATGGGACGACAGTCACAATATGTACAAAGAGAGGCATGCATATAGAGAGGACGATTGGGCGTTGACATCTCAAGAGGATTACGAAAGCAGACAAGCTGAGTTTTAGATGTATTTATCGTAAAACAATTTCTCTGAAACCAGTCATGAAGTTGAGAAGTTTCTTTTTGAGTAAAGCGATTGCTAGAGGATAATCAAGATGTTTCGAAAGTAACACATTGTCATTCGCGTATTGAAACAATTTATACGTTGAAACTGAGTTGGATATATCGTTTACAAAAATGTTAAAAAGAAGAGGTGACAAAAAATAACTTTGGGGAACCCCAGATTTTAAGTTAATACCTATAGGAATTAGTTGTCTCCTCCCAGTTAAAAAGTTCCGGAGAAGAAAAAGGAATGGGCCGCAGAATCCAATGTTTTGCGATTTCGTTAGTAGAATCTTGTGACTGACTGTATCGAATGCCGTTGCTACATCAATATAGAGCGCGCAAGCAGCCTCATGCCTCTCGAAGGCTAGATGCAATTCGTCTGTAAAATCTCCCAAAAGTGGCTGGGTCCCACGTCCACTGACAAACAAACCCATATTGATTGGGCGACAAAATATTAAAGCGATCAAGAAAGGCCATCATAGTTTGAAAATTATGTTTTTCTAGGATTTGGACAATATAAGGCAAAATTAAAATTGGTCGATAATGTCAAGTTTTTTATGCTCACCTCCCTTAAATACGGGCTTCACTAGCGCACTTTCCAAATCAACCGGGATCACCCCTGAAGAAATGAAACCATTTGACATGTAAAGGAGCACAAGTTTTATAGACTCGTAATTTCGGCGCAGATTATTTACGCTGATGTCATCGATACCTTGCGCCGTGTTAGTTATGAAACTAAAAAGTGAAGTTCGTAGATCAAGCTCAGACATTTGGGGAAGGAATGCCGAGGAAAATTTTGAGCTAGAAATTCCGCGGTGAACATAGTGTCGTCATGAGCTACTCCATAAAATGTAGCAAAAAACTTATTGAAATGCTCTACCAGTTTTTCGTATTGTTAACAAACACTTTCTCAAGGCACCGGTGTTAAGAGGTCAATCGATCTCTTAACACCGGTACCTCGTAATGGACCTTTTTTACATACCGACGGCACCAGGCGGTGGCTGCACGAACTAAAAATCGAGGAAGTGACCTACCTGCGCTACCAATCGATAATGGGAGCTTCGCTACCAGTTTCTTTGCTCTCCGAGCAGCGGCGCGTGCCCAACGCGACTCTAAAGAGGGGGATCTGTGGCGTCCACCCAAACGTCATGTTTTTCTTTCCGTCCACTTTATTTTTTTGTGTAACACAATTATATATATGTTGCAATGACGTGTTCTACTCGCTGATCCACAGCCTCCTTTCGAATTTCCTCGATTTCTAGTGCCGACTTCCGCCGCTTGGCATCGAGTGCTCGCGCGTGCGCAGAACGCTTCTCGGAAAAGGTCCATTGATTTATCAAACTCCAAGTCAGTGAAATGTTTGATCTTGCTTTACACAAATTATCTCGGAAGTATTTTCTTTTTGCTGATCGAATAAACGCGGTTACAGTATTTCGCACAAGACGGGATTCTTTTTTTCAAGTTGGTATTGGTTGGAGATCGCCAACATTTAGCCCATAGAACATCTTTATAGCGGATAGCTGACAAAATATCACTCGTTAATTATTCTTGTTCGTTTCGACGCCGCCTCAGAGTTATAACCTTTTGAGATTTGTCCTTGAAGTAGTCAAACCTACAGTAGACTTCATCAAAGTCTTGAATGGAGAGTAAACTATTCTAATCATATGTCTTAACCAACTTCTCACATCTTATTCTATCAGTTATTTCGAATGTTTTTGTTATCGCTACTGTTGATTTCATCGTGAGTTAGGATGCAATTTGACACGCCACAAAGTAATGGTCGGCCGATTTTCGCTCTATTACGGCCGATTTTACAAAACATTAAGCGCGTAGGCTTATATGATCCAGACACGAGGCCACAAGATGATCATCCAAAAGTTCTCGAGTTGGAGCTAAAATCAGTTAATTTTCAGACTAAAATGCGCTAAAAGATTGAGATAGTCACAAACTTGGCGGGTTGAAGTGTATCAATGTTGAAATCACAGTACTAAACAGATGTCGACATACTGAAAATGACTAAGTGTATGCTTGAGTTATTCTAAGAATCTTAAAGGATTACCTGAAGGGGGTCTGTAAAAAGCTTATAAAATCAGGGACCACTTAGAATTTTCTAGCCTCATAGACAGAGACTCGCAACGGCAAAACTCTACATCAAGTGTTTCAGTACACCACAAGTCTTTAGCAAATATCGCAATTCTTCCTCCTCCTTGACAACCCGCTGTGTTAGAAAAAAATATTTATACCCCGGTATCCAGAACTCACTACAAAAATCGTCTTTAAAAATGATCTCTCTTAGCAAAAAAACGTCACATAGCGATGACATATTGTTTTACAGTTATTACCGACTGGTCCCAACATTTACAAAAACTCCTAATATTTACATGTAAGAAGCCAAGAATACTATCATTAACTGGTTCTGAGAAACGTTGAAACGAAGAAAAATCCGAGCATTGACGAAACTGTACTTCCCTTCTTCGACGCGTTGTGGTTTTCACGCAGAGCTATTTTATTGCGGTTGATTTGGTAATGGCTGTAGACAGCAGAGAGTCGTACCTAGCCGACAGAAAGTATACGGCCTTCTTAACCTCCGTTATACTGCGGATTTCAGGCTCTTGACTACCGGCTTCAAAGTCAGGTGTTGATTCATCTGAGTTGGTAAGTCGAGGAGGATGCCAACGTTGGCTTTCAGGAAGGTGTGACACTCCAGTTTAGCTTCCAGAGACAGAAACTGTTCCGTAGCAGCAAAAGGAGCGCACTGTGACGAGCTGGCTTCACTTCGAGACTCATTCCCGCTATGCTGTTGTTTGTACACACGGCAGCGCCAGACCTATCGTCTTGCAACACCCATGGTCCTGAATGTCGTTTCCGCAACACCGAAGCAAAGCCTCCCAAGATGATACGATGTTTTGCAGTCGGCGCACGACATGTGCCGACCATCGTTCACGATCTTCTCGTGGCATTGAGCACACTTCAGTGGAGAAGACATAGCACAAGCGCAGAAGGGAAAGATGTGAAATGCTGAACTCCCGTGTCACGTGCGGCAACCTGATGTGCGGGGAAGGCTGCCGCGAGATGCTTTGCTCACCGTGGAGATCGTTGTTACAGGCAAGCTCGAGCAGAACCGACGTTCAAGAAGCCGAGCCGGGCGAAGACGCAAAGTCACTTAGGCCTACTATTCAGTTACAGTCAAGTTCAGTTTCACAAATCTAGAAGTTTCACTTCTGGTTAATAAAAATAATACGAACATATAATATTATATTTTAGTATTATTTTTATTATTATTATTAATCATTGTTATTTAATAATATTTTTTTTATAATAAGAATATAATAATTTATTCGGCTTGTTCTTGTGTCAGCACGTAAGTGGCGGGTCAATCAAAGCCAGGGTCGGCTTGTGCGACTAGACTACGGAAGTGATGAGACTGATTGTTCTCAGGCTCGAATACGAGACAGCTATACACAACTTAAAGTTGTTTCTACTACTACTAATACTACTACTACTAATGATAATGGTGATAATATATTTATTGCATTGAGCATTAAGCAAGGTTGCGTAACTGGCGCATCAAAGCCAGCATGAGGCTTGTGCGATGCTACCCTAAACTAGCAGTTAACGTAGCAACTTGGAACCCGAATGTGAACAAAGCTCAACTATATACAGGGGTCAGTAGGATGTCACGGGTATCTAGCGCTAGAGTTAGACGCGCAAATACACACTTACACGAATCAGTATGCAAATGCATCGTCAAGCTTGAGAATAGCAACTTCAAAAGAAGAAGAAAAAAGAACAAGCAATGAAAGGCTTGTTTACAACGCAAAATTATGCATTAAGCATAAAAGGAAAAGGCAACTGTACTAAAAACAAATACAGAGCATCGTGTCCAATGGTGGAGTGTCGTAAGCCCAAGGCTGCATTGGTGTAACCTAAAGGAGAAAAACATATATATAAATTAAAAAAGCAGGCTTTACAACGATGTTCAACCGAAGATTTGATAAGAATGTGCTATTTCTGAGAACTTTTTTAACTGCTCGCAGCGAAGTAAGAGACAGAAGCTCAAGTGGCAGTTGAGAAAAAATCTGCTGAACATTATATGGGCGGGTAGTTTCCCCATAGCGAGTAGGAACGCGGGGAGTTTGAAAAAGCTACATGTGACGCAGGACACGAGAGGATGTGCTTACTATTTTAAATTCGTTGCTCCAAAAATATCTCAATGTTACAGTATGACCATATAGCGTTTGACAGTTAGGAAGTTCGAAAAGATCGAAAAAGGTGGTGTCCTCAGGCACTCGTAGCTTGTAAGAAACACTCTTAATGACTGCTTTTAGGATGGAGTCTATTCTCGATTTCCAGAATGTTAAACAATTCCCCAAAACAGTGATGTCGTAACGAAGGACACTATATGCAAGAGCACGTGCTATTGTTTTTCGAATGAAAAGTGGCATAAAATATATAGACCCATGTAAGAGACAGCTGGCGTTACTCAGTTTATTGTATATATAAGATATGAACATGCCATTTCACGCTACTATCAAAAATATTACCAAGGTAGTTAATATTGTCAGCGTATTCTAAAGGGACACATTTGCACTGAGTGCAAGCTGATGAGGGCAAAACAAATGTAAAATCAAGTATGTTTGTTTTGAGCGGGATGTGAAAGCATACCCTTTTTTTTTACTTTTACCGATATAAGGTTTCTTTCAAACCAGTTCATTAGAAAGCAGTCGTCTGACATTGCAATTGGTGGATAGAGTTTAGGTAACTAATATGATGCGACATGAATAGAGTGTCGTATGCATACTGGTAGATTTTGGATCCTGAAACAGATTCGTTGATGTCGTTGACAAAAACATCAAACAAAACCGGTGATAGCGGCACCGCGGCACATATGCTTTTAGTGCAGTTCTTGAGCTTTGGGTACCACCGGCAGACACCATCTGAGAGCGATGATCAAGAAAATTCTCAAAAAAGGGAAAAAAAAGGAGCCCCGGAAGCATATACTGTAGTTTTCTCAAAAGTAACGCGTGACTGACTGTGTCAAATGCTTTAGACAGGTCTAAGAACAAAGTTGAGATGACAAGGTTAGGATCGAAAGCAGTAAAGCAGTAAAGTGTGGTGTATTTACAGAGTTATGGAAAGCATATAACGTTGTAGCTGTTTATAAATCTGGCAAAAAGTTGGAGGCCTCGAACTACCAACCTGTGTAGTTACTTTTTTGTGTTTTCGAAGGGTTTTAACGCTGTGGTGCATCTATATATGTATTACTTTTTTAGAAACATCATTGTCTCATGTTAGCATGGCTTTAGGCCGGGTAGGTCCACAGTAACAAATTTAACGTGTTTTAAGAATATCGCTGTACTCATCGTGAGTAATCGTAGTCAGATTAATGTAATTTATTTTGACCCAAGCAAGGCATTCGACTTAGTAGACCATAATCATCTCTTGAACAAATCATACGAATGGGAGTGAGATGATCAATGCTTGTTTGGTTTTCTTGTTACCTAGGAGGCCACAATAATAGCGTTAAAATTGAAGGTGTGCACTCTTCTTCATATCACACCACTTCTGGTGTCCCCCAGGGCTCGGTTTTGGGACTCCTATTGTTCACATTGTTAGTCAGTAATGTACAGGCACGCCTATTCTACTCATCCGTTCTTCAGTTTGCGGATGACATGATGACTTTCCAAGAAATCCAGTGAAAGGAGGACTGCCACAAGCTGCAGAGAGGTATAGAGAAAATTGGATACAAGTTCTCGGTCAATAATTTAATGTTCAATAGAACAAAAACGAAAGTTGTCACCTATAGTAGCAAAACGTGACAAATTATGTTCCCCTACGAAAATGAGTCCGAGAGAATTGACTGTAGTGAAACGATTCGAGATCTGGGTGTTTAGTTCGACTCAAATCTAAATTTTTGCTCTCATGTAGAGACAACATTTGTTATTGCTATGAGGACGCTAGGGGTGATCAGCCCTATAACGAGTGAGTTCTTGCAACCTTTTATATTTATCACACTCTTCACGAGTTTTGTTGATCCCGCATAAAATATGCATGAGTAGTCTGGAACGGGTTGGCGAGATCAAATCAAGCTTTACTTAACCTCGTTTAAAAAAACATTCGCCTACGTTCTTAACTACCGCTACTTGTAAAACGAGCCATACAGTTATTTCAGTGTCTGTAGCGACTACAACATCTAATCTTTGTATCACCGCAGGCTCTCTGCTGACATTTTATGTTTCTTCAAAATATTTACACGGCAAGATTGATTCTCCTGCGATTTTCTCCTCTATTTTTTTTGCGTGTGCCCCACTACAACACTGTGTCCAGTTGCGCATTTCATTCCCCTGCGGCAAATACGTTGAACCCTGTCACCTGCATGCAACTGAAATAGAATGACTTCGCCGAAAAACTTGACATATTCAACGAAAACATTTCAGGTCTTCGCGCGTCATTAAGGCTAATGATGGTGCTCTTGATTTTATTTTTTTGCCATGGTTATTCCTGGAGCGAATCGGTGAATGTACTTCTGTGGACTGATTGGATGTGGATTTATCTGCATCAATGTTTGTGTTCACTTATTTTGTTTTATTGTCTTTGTGTCGCTTTTTATGCCTCTTTACGCCTTGATTTCCCTATCTTGTTAATTTTTTTGTCTCACTGTTTTCCTCGTATTTTTACAAAAGGGCTACCAGTTTTTCTTGAACATGCAATAAACATTATTATTATTTTAATTATTATTATTATTATTATTTTAATATTATTATTATTATTATATTTCTTAATATTATTATATTTGGCGGCGAATCTTTGCGGTGTTCTGACCGATGCACTTTGTACAGGGACGCACGAGAATCTTCGAGCCCAGCAATCTCATGTCCAGAGCGCTGCAATCTGCAAGCGTCACATACTGACGTCCCACGTGCCGTGCTGAACTGCAAGCGTCACCGTGACTCCCGCAATTGAGAGCCGACCGCTGGAGGTCGCCAGGTCTGATTCGGCAGCTCCGCTGGCCATAAAACCAGCTTCCCAAGTTGCACCTTCTGCAGTCGGCGGCGAATCTTTGCGATGTTCTGATCGATGCACTTTGTACTGGTGAGACGAAGCCTCCCTTCACCTTTCTTTTGGAACCTGTTTGCCGCCGACCGCATCTCGAGTTTTTCTGATTTTGTGCCACAGGCTGCACGAACAATTGTTTTGGAGTTGCTTCATCTCATTTTTATGGTCACTATGAAGTGCATTATGTGTGTGCTCCCACTCCCGGTCGACGGAAGGTATTTGACTTGTACGGCCTGCAGGAATGGGTATTATCTAGGTAAACCCTGCTCTGGTGTCGCGGAGGGCACATTTTCGGGAATGGGCGCTGCTAGAAGGGAAGGGTGGAGGTGTCCCACCTGTCGCACCAACGAACTTCGTTCGGGTGGTGGAGCTGGTGGTGGTGCGCCTCAAGACAGCTTTAATATTACCGACGATAGTCTCCTGGACCAACCAAACATCTCTTCCGTGTCTAGCCAGCTGGCGCCAATAAACGTGGCACTTCAGCAGCTTCTTCCTGTGAAGTCTAGTGTCGGGACTCTTTTGCCTCTTCCGGCGAAGGTTGACCAGCTCCTATCTCTTAAGCCTGCAGTGGATGAGCTACACAACACTGTTAGAGAGCTACAATCACTTTAGTGTGAAATATAACTCTGTACTCATTCTCGTAAAGACCAATGAAGAGTCAGTAAAAAATCTTCAAACGGAAGTCGGCGAACTCAAGGTCGCAATGAACGAACAGTCGCGAGAAATAACACGGCTCAAAAAAGAACTGAATGATGCACAACAGTGCAGCCGCCGCGATAACATGGAAATGCAAGACCTTTCTCATGAGTCTGGGGAAGACCTGGTTAGAGTCATGAAGGATCTTTCTCAGAAGCTCTCCCTCCGAAACTTTCAGTCCTCTGACGTCATCGCAATTCACCGCCTTCCAAAAAAGCGGGACTTAGCTCTACTGGTTTCGGTTAATATCGCATCTGTTAGTATAAAGGAGACTTGGATGGGGGCACGTGGCGGTTTGCAGAGGCTGTCCCAATCAGATGATTAACCTAAGGTGTTCTTAAATGACCACCTCACGCAGGTCAACAAAAGTCTCTTCTGGATGGCACGAACAAAGGGCAGGAAAATGGGCTTCAAGTTTGTGTGGCTAAAAACGGGAAAGTCTAAACAAGGAAAAGTGAGGGTGTGCCTGCGGTGCGCATAAGCACAATCAGAGATCTTGAGAAGATTATTTAAGTTATACGGCTTGTTTTTTGTTCCAAACTGTAGTTCTTTTCTCTGCGTTTTGGGACCTACTTCGGAAGACTCTTTAACACTTATTCATGCTAATATTAGGAGCCTGCGTAAGCACTGGGACGAGTTTCGCGTTTACATTACTAGCCTTTAGCCTCCAGTAGACGTCTCCGTCCTTACTGAGATCAGTATATCATTTCTACAATGCGCTGAATTCATCTTGAACAGTTATAAAGAACTTTGTTACACACGTGATACTGGTAGAGGCGGAGGCATTGCAATTTATGTTAAAAATTTATGGCTACTTTCAAAGGTCAGGGTACATTTCGCTCATGCGGAATTGCTCGCGGTTAATTCTTCCTGGCCTGGATATTCTCTGTTTTTATTAGCAGGTTATAGACCACCATCTGAGAACGCACCACTTTTCCTTGCGGAACTAGAGTAGGCGCTCAAGCAGTTTCGTTCAAAGGGCCAATTTTGCCAAGTTGGCGAACTTTAATATCGAAACTCTGAAGCCTGGCAAATCCAAAGTGTGCGAGTATTTAAACCTGTTGTGAAAATATGGTATTGAAAACACTATTTCCTTTCCAACAAGAAAGGAGCTGTTGTCTGGAAAATTGGTGGTGTCGTGTATTGACTATATAAACGTTCGTGCACCAGATATCACGGGTAGATCCGCCGTCATTGCGCAGAAGTTATCGAATCACTACCTGATAGGATGCCGATTAGGTAAACAGGTCTCTGGGTCCGAGAGTAACAGGTCCGAAAGTTCATACGTCTTTATCACTGATACGGCGAAGTTTGATGCGTTGGTGGCCACCTTTGACTGGCATGCATTTCTGGGGTCGGTGGAATCTGCTAATGTGTACACTACTTTTGTTGAGGTTTTACAGTCTTTTTATCGTGACTCGAAAGAAAAAAGGTTAATTTCCAGAAACGATTCGATAAGCCCTGGTTTACAATTGATGGTATGATTGCAATCAAGGAAAAAGATGCTGCGTGGTTGTGTTCCCGTCGTGCCCTAAACAACTTAGAGCAGAGGGCCGAATTTTGTTCTGCCAGGAATAAAACTAACGCCATTATCAGATCCGCCAAACGTCGTTACTTACCAAAAAGGTCTTATTGAATCAAGGTCAAATCCACGTGAAACGTGGGACTTGATGAACGCATTTAGAGGGTGTGCAACAAAAACATTTATTCAACAAAATTTACAGAAACACTTTGGATCTAACTTATAATCAGTAGTCAATGACCTCAGCAACTTTTTTGTAACGTAATCTGGTTCGCCTAGGGACTCTGCTTTATCATCCTTTCTGTCTAGTCATAATTATAGAGTGTTTGCATCTGCATTTCTGCCCCTTCTTCAGGCAGTTTCTTTGCGTTTAATTTTGTTTTCCTTATATCGTAATAAAGCTGCTGGTATTGATGGCATCCGTGTTACCGATATTTGTCGTAATTTTGGTTACGTTCAGCACGTCCTTCTTGCCATGGTAAATGGGTTCCCCTATTTCTGGCATGCTCCCAGCTGATTTAAAGACTGCGCTAGTAAAACCAATTTTCAAAGGAGGATCACCCGACAAGCCGGAGTGCTATCAACCCATTCCTGTCCTGCCATGTGTGGGGGAGATCTTAGAGAAGCGTCTATACATAGGTTGCACTGACGTCATATCACATACTTTTGACCACCATGTAAGAGGAGGAGAGAGAAGCTTCTTTTGTAAGATTTTTGAGTGACGAGTTAATCTTCTATATTCTTCTGGGAGGAGAATAGCGACGCCTGAGCAAATCCGGAAGGCACAAAGGAGGGTCCTGATAAGAGGGGAGCTCCTTCTTCCTCTGGTCTCTGGTGGTCACCGGAGCGCTCTTTGAATGACGTCACGTGCAACCCGTGTATACCTTGTCATGTCTAGTTTTGTTGATAGCTCGCACGTACTATCGCCCAGCCAGTACGACTTTGTATCCGGAAGGGGCACTCAAATTCTGCTCGAGGATTTCTCCGATTTACTAAATAATGCATTCGACCAAAACATGTGTTCCTGTGCTATTTTTTTAGATGTCGCCAAAGCTTTTGACACTGTAAGTCACCAGCTCCTACTTCATAAACTATACAATTACGGCTTCCGTGGCCCCTTTTAAGCATCGCTTGAGAACTTCTTTTCTGGGCGTTCGCAACAAGTATCTGTCGGAAATTTTAAAAGTTATCGAGTATGATTGAAAGCGGGTGTCCCCTAGGGCTCTGTTTTATCGCCCTTGTTATTTAATCTCTATGTTAACGATATTACGGCCAGGCTGTCCACTTGCAAAATGTTTCAATATGCAGATGACACCCTAATAATCTCCACTCATCTACACATTCATCAAGCTGTACAGTTTCTGCGACATGATGTGGAGCAAGTAATGGACTGGTTCTCTGAGAACTTATTTTCACTTAACGCCTCCAAAACATAACTAGTCTTCTTTAAAATCTCGCTGAACCATGTGAATCTAGACAAACCAGTTATGTTACACGGGACCAATTGTGTTAACTGTGCGTGTCCTCCGTTAAATTGTGCTGATAGTGTCAAGTATTTGGGGATAAATTTTGATTCAGACCTTTCTTGGGCGACGCACTTCTCCTATCTTTATTGGAGACTCCGTAGTGTATGTTTTTCACTTTATAATAAGAGAGATCATGCCAATTGCAGTGAGGAAATCGATTGTTTATGCTCTTGCCTACAGCATTATTCGATACGGCATAAGAGTATTAGGTACTTGTGCGGAAGTGTGGCAGACTAAAAATGACCGCTTTCTGACAAACCTGTTACAAAGTGTCAGTTACCACCTCGATATCACCATTGACACCGATATTTTCGAAGCCCTACAAATGCCAGGCTTCCGCTCTTTTTTGCTGCAATGTGTCGTTCTACGACACTTCTGGGTTAGTAATTTTTTACAACCCCATGTGTCCCCAAGAGATTTGGAAGATCGAATCGATTTGAGATCCCCCGGTGTTACACAAGGTACGGTAAACGTGAACGTTCTTACTATGTCCCTTTGATATTTTATAAACCTCCCGATTGTTTCTTTGGTGAAGTTTTTAACAAGAGAAAGTTGAAGAAGTTATTGACCAATCTATCAGTCTGAGTCTGCGTTAATACAGTGCTCGTTCTACTTTCTGTTTCTTTTGTACTTTTTTCCTGCTGAAGTGTATCGGTTATCTGTGTTGATGCTATCGACTCTGCCGCGTGACTGCTGGGTCCTCTCCGTCGAGCCTCCATTGACTTGGGCAGACCCGTCTCTGTATCTGGTATATTTTTTCTGTAAATAAAATGTATTATTATTATTTTTCATATTATAATTATTGTTAATATTAATATTATTATCAGTTTTTTTAATAAAATAAAATTAAATAAAACTTTTAATGACCTTCAGAATATGGTTAAAAATCGCGCACGAAGAGACGAGGACAAACGAGGAAGGAACACAGAACACAGACAGGCGCGCACACACAACTGTGGTATATTAAGTGAAGAAAAGAAGGATGAAGCACAATTCTTTTACATGGGACAACGGCACCAGGGAGTAAACAGTTCATTCGCAGTCAAATGTTCGCAAGACGGCAACTTCTTCTTCGCTCAAAGCTACCGACTGCTGACTAACGCAGCAATCGGCCAGGCTCAAGATGGTGAACGCCTCGAGCACCTCACGCATTTGCTTTTCTTTAAAGCGGTCAATGATTGATGTTTTTTTCTAAAGATGGTGTGCACGTACAGGTCTTACAGTGCACCGAAAGGTGACCTCCTACAGCGGATGTTAATGAAAGTTTGTGCTCTCGTAGCCGGTCATTCAGACACCGTCCCGTCTGTCCAACATAGCATCTTCCACATGAAAGGGGAATGCTATATACTACGCCCGATGAACACGGAACAAAATGCCGCGCATGTTTTTTTGTGGCACGTGTTTTGTTTTATATTTTTTCCGCCTTTTCACTAACCTTAGAACAAATTTGTCGCATTTTTTATGGGCTGATAGTACTACGGGCACACCATACCTACTTGCCACTTGTTTTAAATTATGTGATATTTTGTGTAGGTATGGCATAACCACCACCCGGTTTTTGTCAACGGGGCGCCTTGTTTTTTCACCCCCTTTTACATTCTTTACCAGCCGTTCCTATCACTTCAATTAAGACCTGATTCGGGAACCCTGAAGACTTTTGTCTATCGATTTAGCCCAAGAAACTCCGATGAATGGCATGAAAACCTAACTTTTTTAGGGCTGAGGTGAGGCAAGAGATAGCAATGCCTCTCTTCACTACCTTGGAGTGCGAGGATGTGTAGTGAAGAATACTTTTTTTGGAACGTGGTGAGAATGACCAGTACAAGTGATCGGCGTGCAATGAGAGGAAAAGGTCTAAGAATTGCAACGCCCCTTCCTTAGGCTTCTCAAAAGTAAAAGTGAGCCCAAAACCGCACGTATGAAAAATGTCCATAATCGTAGTGACTAAATCTTGAACCGCAGTCTTTTTGTACAGTAAAAGAAAATCATCCACATATTTGAACACGTTGGTAACAGGCGTGGACTTGATAGCTAAAGCAATAGCACGGTCGATTCTCGCAAAAAAAAATATCACCTAAGAGTGGCGCGACACAAGACCCAATACACACGCACGAGTTTTGTAAAAATATCCCGTTTTGCCATCCGACGAATGTGAAATTTAAATAAAATTGCAGTAGTTCAAGAAAACGGAAAGCAATTTCTTCTTGGGATTCAATGCAGGCCCTGACTGAGCTAAGTACAGGGTCATGAGGAATGGAATAGAAAAGGTCTTGTACATCTACGCTAAATGCACTGTGATTGGAAAATGCATTTGTGTTTAACGTTTGAACAACAGTTTCAGAATTCTTAACCAAAAAGGGATCCTCAATCCGCAAAACGGAGAGGTGATTTCGGAGATAGGCCGAAGTTTGCCGTTGCCACGTACCCCTCTCACTGACCATAGCTTGAAAAGGACAGGCTTTCTTGTGCGTTTTGGCGCTACAAAAGACCACCAGGTGCAGTCCTTAGGCTTTGTTTTTATGTTGGCAGTCAACTGAGTCAACGACTCAGTTGGCCCCTGTAAAAACATTGTGCTTCATCTTCCTTTTTTTCACTTAATATACCAGAGTAGTGAGTGCGCGCCTGTCTGTGTTCTGTGTTCCTTTCTCGTTTGTCCTCGCCTCTTTGTGCGCGATTTTTAACCATGTTCAACGTTTACCAACTCGCCCAGCTTACTACTCTTCTACAGTTTATACCTTCCAGAATCACTGTTTTTTATTAACTCAAATAAAGCGTTGAAAAAACGTATGAGGAGCATGCTCTCTGACGTGCTAAAACAGTAATCCAATTCGTTTTTGTTTTTTTCAACCTTAGTTTTGTGGGAAGGTTTTTGGTTGACAAAACGTTTATGTTGCTTTTGTTTCTCTCTCTCTATTTTTAGCATCTATTTTTTTCATACGTTTTGAGCGATCGCTGAAAACATATTGGTAGAAATATTCGTATCTACCTACGAATATTTTTTCTTTCCTTTTTTTCTAATAGACAGTGTAAAACAAAACATGAAAAGCGTTTTTTTTTAATTATTTGTGTAAGTAATTCTAAGAGTAATTGTGACAATGAATATGTTTTCTATTTTTTCCTTCTAAAAAGTATGACACGCTTTTCTTTTTTCTTAAAAAACAATTGTGTAAAAGTGTGTGCGCGAGTTTTTTTTTTCCTTCATGTTTTCTTTATATTTTTCCGATGAGAAAGTAAACTGGCTTCCGACAGTTCGCTCCTGCTTCCGAGGAGACTATGGTGTCTATTGTGTTCTCAGTCCACTGTGCATGTGCGTATGTGCGCGACAAAAATGTGACCCCGTGCCTTGAGCAGAAGATATAATCGGTGTGTAATTTGTGTGTATGTTTGCGTGCGTGGGTGCACGTGACAATGTGCAAATTTCTAATATGCTTCCCACTACTGCCGGGTCTCGTCCCACAAGCCCTTGAGGCTTTGACAAGACCTGGAACTTGCTCCTGACTTTAAGAATTAGTTAATAAAGATGATTATTATTATTATT
The DNA here is from genome assembly GCA_013358835.2 of Ixodes persulcatus. NCBI lineage: Eukaryota > Metazoa > Arthropoda > Arachnida > Ixodida > Ixodidae > Ixodes > Ixodes persulcatus. The sequence goes on along the minus strand of JABSTQ010010928.1, from coordinate 309,633 downwards.
ATTATTATTATTATTATTATTATTATTATTATTATTATTATTATTATTATTATTATTATTATTATTATTATTATCGCCATCTGAACTACTATCATGCTGTAAACTTATTGAAACATGATGCCACGCAAATAATGGACTGGTTTGATGAAAATTTAATCACAATTAATGCATCAAAAACAAAACTGGTATGCTTCAGAAACCCACTCAAGAAAGTGAACCTTGACTCACCAGTCACTCTACACAAATCGAATTGTATTGACTGTCATTGTTCTCAGCTGGACTATGTTGATAAAGTTAAGTATTTGGGAGTGTATTTCGATTCAGACATGTCATGGAATTCCCATATGTCGTACATTTGTAAAAGGATTCGGAGCGTAAGCTGTTTACTTTTCAACAACAAAGTTTTTATGCCGTTTGCGGTAAGAAAGTCTATCGCGCATGCCCTGGGCTATAGCATAGTTAGGTACGGTATAACGATTTTTGGTAACTGTGCAGAGCTATGGAAAATTAAAATCGATCGTATTTTGAGGGCCATGTTAAAAAGCGTTGGGTATAATTGTGGTTTTCCGACTGATATTAATGTTTTCGAGGCACTACAGATGCCGAATTTCTCTGCTCTTTTTGTACAAAGTGTAGTACTTCGTCACTTTTGGAGCAATGATTTCAAGCTCCCTTTCGTCAGTCATAAAAGTCTCCGACATACGTCACGTTTTGTAACCCCTCGTTGTGTGACGCGCTACGGCAAAAGAGTTCGCTCGTATTATGTACCCTTCATCTTTAACACACTTCCAGAGAGCGTCATCGAGGCCAGTACAAAAACACAACTGAAGAAATTGATGAACAGTTTGTCTCTTTAGTATTGCTGCAGCATTGTTTTCTCTCTTTATTGTTCTTCCTGGTGAATAATTCACATTTGAGTATGACTTGTGTGGTCTTGTGCAACAAGCCTTCTCTGACTTGAACAGAACCGTATCTGTATCATGTACATATTTTTTTCAATGAATATAGCGTACATAGTGTGTTCGTGCTATGAAAAACTATTACAATATCCACAGACTAATCAAATCGCACGTTCCTCTTTGCCAGCCGATTGAGTTGTACTTTATTTCGGATAGTTTTTGTGAAACAAGTCTGTGTGTGAGTGCGTGTGTTTTGTGACTCATCTACAAGACAAGCCTACTCTCCCTGACATTCTCTCTAAGGAGACTGACATTTCGGGTGACTTCTTATATTTTGTATGCCCATGTGAATGCGTGATTTTCCTCTTCCTTTTATTTGACAATGGTGGAACTGATCCCACAAGCCTCTGTGGCTTTGATCAGTCCCGGAACTGAAATGGCATATTTGCACCACGGAATAAAACTATTATTATTATTATTATTATTATTATTATTATTATTATTATGTATGTTGCTATGAAATACGTGAAATAAAATTTATTATTATTATTATTATTATTATTATTATTATTATTATTATTATTATTATTATTATTATTATTATTATTATTATTATTATTATTATTATTATTATCGCTCCATCTTGATTATGATCCAGCAATGACGCTACTTCAAAAAGACACGTGCTGCTTACTTGACTGGTTTAAAAGAAATTGTCTTGAGGTAAATATATCAAAAACTAAACTTATTTGCTTTCATAATCCCCTAAGAATTATAACATGTGATCATCCACTTTACATGCATTCGTCTGACTGTGCAGACAGCAACTGCTGCCCAGTGTCTTATGCAGATCAGGTTAAGTATTTAGGAATTGAGTTTGATAGTGCTTTGTCATGGAATTTTCACATGTCTCATATCTGTAAAAAACTGAGAAAGGTGTCCTGCTTACTCTATAACACAAGATCATTAATTCCTACATCAACCAAAAAGATGATAGCTCAAGCGTTAGCGTACAGTGTTTTAAGGTATGGCATAACAATTTTTGGGCATGAGTCTGTGATATGGTGCCAAAAAATTGATTCAATTTTGAAAGGAATGTTTAAGAGTATTGTCTACTGTTCATCGTCGCAAACTGAAGAAGAAAAAATAACAACTTTAGGTTTGCCACTATTCCATGCTTTATTCATTCAGACTGTTGTATTGAAATATTTTTGGAACGATGACTATAAAGAGCCTCATATAGTGTCTAGATCACTTCGTCGGACCGAACGCTATAAAGTGCCCTTTATCACCACGAACTATGGAAAACGTGTTCGCAATTTTTATGTGCCTTCAACCTTCAATGCATTGCCAGAAACCATATATGGTGTGAACTCTTTAAAAGGACTAAAACAAGTGCTCCAAGATTTCAATTGAACACGCAATTATGCGTGAGTGTGTGAGCGCGTGTACTTTTTTATTTTTACATATTCATTTATTGTATCACAGTGTAGTTATTGAACCTATTTGTATGTTTTTTTTTTCATCATATTTTTATTTCATTCGAGAGTAGATACTGAATGGTGAGCTTGATTCTGTTTGTGTGTGGGGATATTGTGACTATAACCTGTAGGGTGCTGTCCCACAAGCCTTTACTGGCTTTGACAGACCCGTGCCTCGATTTGAAGAAATATCTACACAAATAAATATATTATTATTATTATTATTATATTATTATTATTATTATTATTATTATTATTATTATTATTATTATTATTATTATTGTCGCAGTCGGCGGCCTGTCTTCAGCAAGCAACTAACCTAGTCATTTTCGGCAGGCGTGCTCCGGCAGTTCCTGGTGCCGGGTTCCATCGTCATCGATGCCGGGCGCATCGTCATCGCTGCCGGCCGCCGACAGATGAAGATCTGACGAAGCACTCGTCGTCTGACGCCTGGCCGCGTGGTTGATCGTCATCCGGGCAACTGGATTCGACACCATAAAAACGGATCCCACGGCCTTCTTCGGCGCAGTCGGCGGCCTGTCTTCAGCAAGCAACTAACCTAGTCATTTTCGGCAGGCGTGCTCCGGCAGTTCCTGGTGCCGGGTTCCATCGTCATCGGTGCCGGGTTCCATCGTCATCGGTGCCGGGTTCCATCGTCATCGGTGCCGGGCGCATCGTCATCGCTGCCGGCCGCCGACAGATGAAGATCTGACGAAGCACTCGTCGTCTGACGCCTGGCCGCGTGGTTGATCGTCATCCGGGCAACTGGATTCGACACCATAAAAACGGATCCCACGGCCTTCTTCGGCGCAGTCGGCGGCCTGTCTTCAGCAAGCAACTAACCTAGTCATTTTCGGCAGGCGTGCTCCGGCAGTTCCTGGTGCCGGGTTCCATCGTCATCGGTGCCGGGTTCCATCGTCATCGGTGCCGGGCGCATCGTCATCGCTGCCGGCCGCCGACAGATGAAGATCTGACGAAGCACTCGTCGTCTGACGCCTGGCCGCGTGGTTGATCGTCATCCGGGCAACTGGATTCGACACCATAAAAACGGATCCCACGGCCTTCTTCGGCGCAGTCGGCGGCCTGTCTTCAGCAAGCAACTAACCTAGTCATTTTCGGCAGGCGTGCTCCGGCAGTTCCTGGTGCCGGGTTCCATCGTCATCGGTGCCGGGTTCCATCGTCATCGGTGCCGGGTTCCATCGTCATCGGTGCCGGGCGCATCGTCATCGCTGCCGGCCGCCGACAGATGAAGATCTGACGAAGCACTCGTCGTCTGACGCCTGGCCGCGTGGTTGATCGTCATCCGGGCAACTGGATTCGACACCATAAAAACGGATCCCACGGCCTTCTTCGGCGCAGTCGGCGGCCTGTCTTCAGCAAGCAACTAACCTAGTCATTTTCGGCAGGCGTGCTCCGGCAGTTCCTGGTGCCGGGTTCCATCGTCATCGGTGCCGGGTTCCATTCGTCATCGGTGCCGGGCGCATCGTCATCGCTGCCGGCCGCCGACAGATGAAGATCTGACGAAGCACTCGTCGTCTGACGCCTGGCCGCGTGGTTGATCGTCATCCGGGCAACTGGATTCGACACCATAAAAACGGATCCCACGGCCTTCTTCGGCGCAGTCGGCGGCCTGTCTTCAGCAAGCAACTAACCTAGTCATTTTCGGCAGGCGTGCTCCGGCAGTTCCTGGTGCCGGGTTCCATCGTCATCGGTGCCGGGTTCCATCGTCATCGGTGCCGGGTTCCATCGTCATCGGTGCCGGGCGCATCGTCATCGCTGCCGGCCGCCGACAGATGAAGATCTGACGAAGCACTCGTCGTCTGACGCCTGGCCGCGTGGTTGATCGTCATCCGGGCAACTGGATTCGACACCATAAAAACGGATCCCACGGCCTTCTTCGGCGCAGTCGGCGGCCTGTCTTCAGCAAGCAACTAACCTAGTCATTTTCGGCAGGCGTGCTCCGGCAGTTCCTGGTGCCGGGTTCCATCGTCATCGGTGCCGGGTTCCATCGTCATCGGTGCCGGGCGCATCGTCATCGCTGCCGGCCGCCGACAGATGAAGATCTGACGAAGCACTCGTCGTCTGACGCCTGGCCGCGTGGTTGATCGTCATCCGGGCAACTGGATTCGACACCATAAAAACGGATCCCACGGCCTTCTTCGGCGCAGTCGGCGGCCTGTCTTCAGCAAGCAACTAACCTAGTCATTTTCGGCAGGCGTGCTCCGGCAGTTCCTGGTGCCGGGTTCCATCGTCATCGGTGCCGGGTTCCATCGTCATCGGTGCCGGGTTCCATCGTCATCGGTGCCGGGCGCATCGTCATCGCTGCCGGCCGCCGACAGATGAAGATCTGACGAAGCACTCGTCGTCTGACGCCTGGCCGCGTGGTTGATCGTCATCCGGGCAACTGGATTCGACACCATAAAAACGGATCCCACGGCCTTCTTCGGCGCAGTCGGCGGCCTGTCTTCAGCAAGCAACTAACCTAGTCATTTTCGGCAGGCGTGCTCCGGCAGTTCCTGGTGCCGGGTTCCATCGTCATCGGTGCCGGGTTCCATCGTCATCGGTGCCGGGTTCCATCGTCATCGGTGCCGGGCGCATCGTCATCGCTGCCGGCCGCCGACAGATGAAGATCTGACGAAGCACTCGTCGTCTGACGCCTGGCCGCGTGGTTGATCGTCATCCGGGCAACTGGATTCGACACCATAAAAACGGATCCCACGGCCTTCTTCGGCGCAGTCGGCGGCCTGTCTTCAGCAAGCAACTAACCTAGTCATTTTCGGCAGGCGTGCTCCGGCAGTTCCTGGTGCCGGGTTCCATCGTCATCGGTGCCGGGTTCCATCGTCATCGGTGCCGGGTTCCATCGTCATCGGTGCCGGGCGCATCGTCATCGCTGCCGGCCGCCGACAGATGAAGATCTGACGAAGCACTCGTCGTCTGACGCCTGGCCGCGTGGTTGATCGTCATCCGGGCAACTGGATTCGACACCATAAAAACGGATCCCACGGCCTTCTTCGGCGCAGTCGGCGGCCTGTCTTCAGCAAGCAACTAACCTAGTCATTTTCGGCAGGCGTGCTCCGGCAGTTCCTGGTGCCGGGTTCCATCGTCATCGGTGCCGGGTTCCATCGTCATCGGTGCCGGGTTCCATCGTCATCGGTGCCGGGCGCATCGTCATCGCTGCCGGCCGCCGACAGATGAAGATCTGACGAAGCACTCGTCGTCTGACGCCTGGCCGCGTGGTTGATCGTCATCCGGGCAACTGGATTCGACACCATAAAAACGGATCCCACGGCCTTCTTCGGCGCAGTCGGCGGCCTGTCTTCAGCAAGCAACTAACCTAGTCATTTTCGGCAGGCGTACTCCGGCAGTTCCTGGTGCCGGGTTCCATCGTCATCGGTGCCGGGTTCCATCGTCATCGGTGCCGGGTTCCATCGTCATCGGTGCCGGGCGCATCGTCATCGCTGCCGGCCGCCGACAGATGAAGATCTGACGAAGCACTCGTCGTCTGACGCCTGGCCGCGTGGTTGATCGTCATCCGGGCAACTGGATTCGACACCATAAAAACGGATCCCACGGCCTTCTTCGGCGCAGTCGGCGGCCTGTCTTCAGCAAGCAACTAACCTAGTCATTTTCGGCAGGCGTGCTCCGGCAGTTCCTGGTGCCGGGTTCCATCGTCATCGGTGCCGGGTTCCATCGTCATCGGTGCCGGGTTCCATCGTCATCGGTGCCGGGCGCATCGTCATCGCTGCCGGCCGCCGACAGATGAAGATCTGACGAAGCACTCGTCGTCTGACGCCTGGCCGCGTGGTTGATCGTCATCCGGGCAACTGGATTCGACACCATAAAAACGGATCCCACGGCCTTCTTCGGCGCAGTCGGCGGCCTGTCTTCAGCAAGCAACTAACCTAGTCATTTTCGGCAGGCGTGCTCCGGCAGTTCCTGGTGCCGGGTTCCATCGTCATCGGTGCCGGGTTCCATCGTCATCGGTGCCGGGTTCCATCGTCATCGGTGCCGGGTTCCATCGTCATCGGTGCCGGGCGCATCGTCATCGCTGCCGGCCGCCGACAGATGAAGATCTGACGAAGCACTCGTCGTCTGACGCCTGGCCGCGTGGTTGATCGTCATCCGGGCAACTGGATTCGACACCATAAAAACGGATCCCACGGCCTTCTTCGGCGCAGTCGGCGGCCTGTCTTCAGCAAGCAACTAACCTAGTCATTTTAGGCAGGTGAGAGTATGTTATAATTATGTTTTAGCTGGCTTAAGTTTCTATCTCCGCCGCCGACTGCAACAAGTGTATTTGCGATAATTGTTACTTTTTTTCGATTTTGTATCTGCATTGAACGTCTATTTTAAGCCAGTCATGGCTACTCCAAACGCCATTGAGTGCATTTCATGTTTTAACCCTGTGCCGAGTGACGGTGTTTTCATTTCGGTCTTCTTCTTGTAATCATGCATACCACCTTGAGGCTTGCTCTGGCATTGCGGAAAGGACTTTTAGATCAATGTGGAGCGCCAAACGAGAGAAATGGATCTGCCGCACTTGCAGAAATCGTGACAGCAGATTAGGCGTGGACAGTGCTGAAAAGGCGTCGTTATCAGCCGACGAAGGTGCCGTGACCGCTCAACTTGCACAGATAAACGCCAAGCTTGAGCTTTTACACACGCTGAAAGTCAACGTTGATCACCTCTCTGATCTTCCGGCTAAAGTAGATGATCTCCTTTCTTTGAGGCCATCGCTGGACGCGATGAAAGAGACAATCAAGGGCTTGCAAGAATCGATTAAGAAGTGCGAATCTATGATGCAACTCGTTACAGAAAACGATAAAGAGGTCAAGCTGCTCCTATCCGAGGTCGGAGTGCTGCAAACAACAGTGAAGACCAAACTACCCTTATCGAACAGCTCCAAACAAACATTAATTCAACTGAAGCAGTACAGCAGAAGGTGTAATATGGAAATTCACGGAATTCCCACCGCAAACGATGAAGATCTGAAGATTACTATGAACGACCTTGCAACAAAACTAGATATTCATTGCCACAACCCCGTTGATGTTGTAGCCTGCCACCGTCTCCGCTCGAGGCGCGAAGGAGCTGCCCCGATCATGGTTCAGTTCAGTTCCGTATCGGTGAAGGAACGCTGGATGGGCGCTCGAAAAACGTTGGCCACACTTCCTCGGTCAGGAAATCAGCAAAGAATGTACTTCAATGAAAACCTGACAAGGGCCAATAAGGATCTTTTTGGCAGGCGCGAACTATGGGCAGGGAAAAATCATATAATTTGTCTGGGTTAAAAACGCCACAATCTTTGCAAAGAAAGACGAGAACTATCCACCAGTGCGCATCGCTAGTGCTCGGGATTTAGAAAGAATAGTTAAAAAAATGGAGAACTCTTTTTTAAGTACAGATTTTTCTTCCTTTCTGGACGCCTTCCCGCCTAGTGATAGCGCACTTACGGTTCTCCATTTGAATATCAGAAGTATTAGAAAATACTGTGATGAATTTCAGCTCATTTTTGGGCTTCTTGAGGCCAGTGTCGACGTTTTCGTCCTAACAGAAATTAATGTCCGAGACGTTGGCGAATCGCAGGGCCAATTTTCTTTGCCGGGTTTTGAAGTTTATTTCTTTATACGTAACTCTACTAGAGGAGGAGGAATTGCCGTTTATGTTAAAAAAGCTTGGACAGTCGTTAACTTGCAGATGTCTTTTACACATGCAGAATGTATCGCGCTAAAACTCAGTAAAAATAATTTTGCGATATCGTTTTTGGCTTTTTATAGGCCACCATCGGAAAATGCGCGTAATTTATTAAATGAGTTGAACGTAAGTTTAGAGGATACAATGTGTCTTGATAAACTTTGCATGGTAGGTGACCTCAACATTGACCTTTTAAATTCTTCGAAAACTATCGTCTGTGATTACTTAAATATACTCGCGAATTGTGGCATTAAAGCGTAATCCAAACAGCTACTAGAAAGAATACTTGTCTGGCACTTTGGTTACATCTTGTATTGACCATATAAACATTAGAAACTCGGGGATTCCCATTTTATTGGCGGTAATTAAACAAAAGTTGGCGGACCATTATTTTGTGTCTAGACGAATTAACTTCGATATCATTTCAGATGCAATAGAACAACAAAACCAAGCCGAAATTACAGATACACAACACTTCGATAGGTTAATTTCCACGTACAATTGGGATAATGTTATTGAAAATTGTAGCTATCAAGAGGCCTACTTAAAGTTAGTAGAAATTTTCTCATCTTTCAGGGCCATGAGCTCAAAAACCATTACAATACAAAAACGCAGGTTGAATAAGCCATGGCTGACGGCAGACGTCCTTTCTGCCGTCAAAGAGAAAGATATCTTATGGGCACGATGTCGTCGCTTTCCAGAGGACAAAGAGCTAAGATTGCAATACAAAAGTCAAAGGAAACGTGAAAGTGCACTTATTCGTTCCAGAAAACGTCGGCATTTCCATGGGAAGTTTTTGCATTCACGCTTCGATACTTCTAAGACCTGGGCCCTTGTAAACGAGGTTAAGGGATGCTCTAGTAGGCCGTCCATTGATGACAATATAAAAAAAAATATTTCGGACCTAATGTATTATCAATTGTTGACGGTTTCAATCTTTTCTTTGCCAAACTTTCGGGTGTCTCCCATGATGAAGTTATCGCGCCCACTAATCTCGAGCGTTCTTGCTCAGCATCCGCCTTTCTGCCGGACATGACTAGGAAGGATTTACGTGCACTTTTATTTAGTTTTAATCCCAATAAGGCACCCGGGGCAGATAAAATTCGTCTCGGAGACCTACGTGGCAATTTTGAAGTGCTGGAAAATATCTTACTGCACATATTTAACGGAATTCTGAGCTTCGGAATAATTCCGGCTGGCTTGAAAAATGCAATAGTTAGACCAATTTACAAAGGCGGTGCTCGTGATAACTTTGAAAGTTACAGACCAATATCTATTCCCTTATTTAGCGCTAATTTTGGAAAAACATATATTAAAAACAATGACTACGTTTCTTGACAAGTCTGATCTATTGTCGCCGACACAGCACGGTTTTACAGCGGGGCGTGGTGCCGATTCGCTATTAGAGGAACTCGTGGACTCGTTACACGTAATATTTGAAAACAACAAATTTGCCTGCGCACTTTTTTTAGACGTTTCTAAGGCATTCGACACCATCAGTCATAAGGTACTATTGAAAAAAAATATATGACTACGGTTTTAGGGGGCCTTTTTACCGTATCCTTCAAGAGTTTTTGACAAACCGGACACAGCACGTTTCGCTTTGTAACGCCACCAGTGACAATGTACCTTTGAAGGCCGGAGTGCCTCAGGGCTCGGTTTTGTCGCCCCTTTTGTTTAATCTGTACGTGAATGACCTGGCTAACACTGTTTTAGGGTGCGATATTTACCAATACGCTGACGATACGCTTTTAGTTTCACGACATATAAATTTCCACGATGCTATTTCGTCATTGCAAACCAATGCTTCCCGAGTAATAGATTGGTTTGAAGCAAATTATATTACAATTAACATTAAAAAAACGAAACTTGTGCGTTTCAGTAATCCTCTAAAACGGCATTGTCCAGATATTCCTTTCTTAATGCACTCTTCCAAGTGTACACATTGCAGGTGTACGCCTCTTAAATTTGTCAGCACAGTCAAGTACTTGGGAATATTTTTTGATGCTGATCTATCTTGGAACTCGCATCTCGCTTATGTTGCAAAAAGACTGCGAAGTGTATCGTGTATATTGTATTGTACAAAAACGTTTTTCCTTTTTTCGGTCAGGAAAATTATAGTTAATGCATTAGCCTACGGCTTGTTGCGTTATGGCATTACTGTATATGCTAACTGTTCTGTCCTCTGGCATGATAAAATTGACGCTATTTTAAAAAGTATTCTAAGGGGAGTGGCGTACACTTCGCTACCTGTGTCGGGTGATGATTTATTTGTTCTCTTGGGTCTCCCGCGCCTTTCAGCCCTCTTTAGTAGATGCGTAATTACCAAGCATTATTGGACGAGTACCTTCAAGACGCCTCAAGTTGAAAAGCGCGTTCTTAGAGAAAGCGAACCTTTTGTCGTTCCGCGTGTTTATACTAAGTATGGAAAAAGACGGCGTTCCTTTTATGTCCCTGAGCTCTTTAACAACATGTCAGATACGTTTTTTTGAAATAACTTCCAAGCGCCAGTTAAAAAGAGCTTTGCGAACGTTATGCTAGAGTTATGTGTGCCCAACTTTGGATTATTTAACTAATTTCTATATGTTTACTCTTCATCTCTCTTTTCTTTTTTTTTGTATACGTCGACAGCGCTGAAAAGTATCTGCATTGCTTCGTCTTCGTTTCTTGGGTTTTCGCCGCTACTTTTCGGCTAAGTTTGGATTTGTAGTTTCATGCGCTTTTGTTCGTGCTTTTGTTTTGTTGTTTAGCTTATTCCAACTTTGTATGTTTATAGGTTGCATTTGATCCCATTGTGTATAGCTACTTCGCAAATGTTTTGTGATTGCTAATATATTTTTTTTGTGTGCTATAGTTTTGTTCCTTTACGCCGCTGCTGGGTCCAGTCCCACAAGCCGCTATTGGCTTTCGACGTATTATTATTATTATTATTATTATTATTGGTGTTTAGACCTTGACCTCCGTTTGAATCATTCTAAAACAAAAGTAATGACATATTCTCGCAAGACCCATGATATATTTTTTCCATATAGTTATCATGGCGAACTGCTTTCACGTGTAAGTGAACTAAGAGACCTTGGAGTTGTCTTTGATTCAACCCTGAGATTTGACACTCACGTTTTCAGAGTGGTTCAATCGGCCTTGCGCACGTTAGGTGCCGTGTCTCGCATAACGAAGGAATTCAAAGGCCCGTCCGCTTTTTTTACGCTGTATCGTTCCCTAGTTAGATCCCAGCTAGAGTACGCCTCGGTTGTTTGGAACGGCATTTCCAAAACTAACAGTTTATTTGTCGAGCGCGTCCAAAACAAATTTATTTCTATCTTTAAATATCGTTACCTTGAGAAAGATGATCCTTGTTTGAACGGTGGGTGTAACTCGCAACTCGTCAACTTGTTGAGCCTGCAGCAGCGTCGGGTGAAGGCAGATTTGTTGTTTTTGTTTAAGACCCTGCACGGCTCGATTAACTCTCCCAGCCTTCTGTCCGAAGTGAGCCTTAGAGTTCCACGTGTGCCTACACGGCTACAATCATCTTTTTACATAGCTCGACATTTTAGCCACTTAAACCCGATCCAAAGATCGGCTGAATATTATAACCGCTACTCTGACACAATTGATATTTTTAACTCATGCGGGAGCAAGTTCGGAAAGGCTGTACGAAACTTCCTCTTTCAAGAAAAGGGCTGATCAGTTGAAGCGTTGATGTTTGTCAGTACGTTATCCAAGTATTTGCTTTTTGCTCTCACAGCTTGTGATGTCTCTGTTTTGTGCTTTTGATTTCCCTTGTTGATTTGAGTGTCTTTTATACTTGTTAATATTTGTATTCTCAGACTGGTGAACTACGTTCTCCTTCTGAATACGTGTGTATGTGTGTATGTATGTGTGTTTTTGCTCATATTTTTTAGTGTGCCAGCACTAAGGCCGATTGGTTGTTCCTGGACACTTTAATAAACATTGATTGATTGATTGATTATTATTGTTATCATCATCATCATCCTGGCGCGCAGATGTGCGCATCCTCCTTCTGAATAATCACAATGCCCAATCGATGTTCTTCAGGCATAATAGCTGAAATTGATATTGATATTAACGGTATTTTGCTTCTCTTTTTAAACGTCCTAGATCAACCAAAGGAGAATATCACGAGTTATCCTCAGTTAGTGTTCCGACTTGTGTCAGCACTTATTTATTATATTTATTTTTTTATTTTATTTTGAGTGACCCACTAACAGCTTAACGCCTGCTTAGTGGTGCACTTATGAATGAGTCAATTAGTCGTAAAATTTGAAACAGGATAAAAACGAAATGTTAGGACAAACACTAGTCTCAAAACACTTTCGAAATTTACGCTATTCTAGCGAAAGCGAAATTTACGCTTTCGCTAGAACATAATTATTTGTGTGTGCGCAACAGCGCGGGGGGCCATCTCGCTGACCATTGTAGGCGATGTGGGTGTAAACCTGACCTGGCTGGCACAAAGTCTCTAAGAAAGGCAAAGCAAAAAACGGAAAGAGAGATTATAGAGGCATTCCACATAAAAAAAAGAAAGAAAACAATTGTGTCAGCGCTCCGTCTTTGTATTTGCTTCAGAGTGAGATGGTGTTTTTGGAAGGTCGGCTCTGATTATGGCGATTGCATCCGATGGTGGTTTTAGAAATGTGTATATATATAGGTGACAATGGTGTTAATAAAGAAACAGTTGAGAGTGAAGCGCGTGTCCTGTCGTCCGTGTTTTTTCATTGTCCCCGTTTGTTCGCGCGTTTTAGCCTTTTATTCAGTAATGAAAAAAACAAGCCCAAACCCAAGTTTTAATCGATGAACTATTTACAATCTTATACAAATATGTCAGTTCACGATGTGTTCTCCTGTTGTGCAACGAGTCTAACTTCACGAGTTCATAAATCATCTCATAACTATAGAAATAATCGGTTTGAAAATAGCAATCAAACAAAACACGAACGAATGTACGTTGAACACTTTCAATTACACCTGAATTTGTCACTCTAATACAGTTCTAGACAACTGAGGCATATTCAACACGACTACGCAGCAGTGAAGAAAAAAAAGTAAAATACAAAGTGGGTTAGAAAAACCGCGTGTCACTCGCGTAATCGCTCCCAGCACTCTAAAGGGAGCATTCGCAATTGTAGTCAAGTGATGATTGAAATTAATTGCAGGATCCATGAAAACGCCTAGATCACGGATGACCTCAACGCGAGCAATATCGGTGGAATCTGATATCGGTGGAATTTATAACTGTAATTGAAACTGTGTAAGATCTACAAGAATGTTCCAACAAACGGGCCCGCAGTGTTGCATTGCCGTTGGTTTCGAGTGCGTTGATGTCATTTGTTACCTGCTGCTGTTGTCGGGTGACGTTGAGACCAACCCAGCCCCCGACAGTTGAGGCTGTTCTCGCTGATCTAAAAAAAAAGTTAACAGCTGGTCAGTCAACTCTGACTGCTGAAGTGCGGGGCTTCAAAAATCAACTAATAGCAACAAACAAAACCATATCTGGCTTGAACAAACGAATTGCCCAATTAGAAGGTCATTACCATAAACTTACCACTCTGCAAAGTGAGTTCGAAACCACACAGGTTGAAACCGCCCAGACGAGTCACCAGGTCTATGATCTCGAGGCTCTTGCTGACGAAGCTGAGGATCGCTTTCGGCGAAACAACTTAATTTGTTATGGTATTCCTGACACCGCTGCACCCGAAACCCAGTCCCAGTCTAAACAAAAAATCACTGGCTTGTGTTCTGAACTACTAATTGTGACCTTGGATCTTACGAAATTGAACGTGCACACCGCCTCGGGCGTCACGCACCTGACCGCTGCCGCCCAATAATTGTGAAGTTGACCCACTTTAAGAACAAGGAATCTATTCTTTCAAACGGCCGTAGGCTAAAAGACACTGTGTACAGTATTGGCAAAGACTTTTCTCTTCCTGTTTGAAATGCTTGAAGAAACCTTCTTGCCTTCCCTAAGAGCAAATCCGTCCCGCTTTCTTTACGCTTCAGAACCCTTTCATCGGTCCAAAACACTGTATGTACAATGAGTCATCGCAAATGGTTAAAGAAATCGCATAGCAATCGCCTTGGCCTCGTACGCAGGCTAACGATAAGACGTCCCGAAACCAACCCTCGAGCTAATCTGCACATTTCAGCATTTTTCACTAATTTACGCAGTTTTCTTCCGAAGCGTGATCATATCTCGAATCTCGTGTTATCATCCGGCAGCAATGTTTGTTCTAACTAACATGGAAGTTTCGGCTAGTTGGTATTTCATGGTTAAAAATTAAAACAGCGCAAGGACACAGACAAGTACAAGAAGGTAGACGAATACTTGATGTTAGCACGAATAAAGTTCATTTGTAAGTCAGCGCCTTGTTCGTCTACTTTCTTGTTCTCGTCCGTGTCCTTGCGCTGTTTTAATTTTGTTCTAACCGAAACGTGGTTGACGAGTGACGTCACCGACACCGAAGTATTGGTCGATCTGCCGAATTTTAAACTATTTCGCAACGAACGCAAAAGCGCAAGAGAGGAAGTGTTCTTGTTGCCGTCAGTCAGGAATTTCCATGTTCCGTGGTCAACATTGCGTCTCACCTTGACATTGTATGGCTTTTATGCCATGCAACACCTGAAGCAGTTATTCGAGGCGTTTGTTACAGTTATTTAGGAGAAACCAGCTGAACAAACCAACCATACAAATGTGAAGAGAACGAGAGAGACGCATTCAACCGCTGGACTACCAACTGCATTTAATGAAACACTTCATCTTCATCTGACCGGCTATGGCCAATCAAAACCTAGCTCGCCTCACTTCTTCCTTTTTTTATTTTTAATCCAGGGCATCCTGCTCATCCGTATTCTTGTGGGCGGTACCTCCACCTTGCAAGAACGTCCTCTCTTCTCTGGTTAAAGTCACAGACGGTGAACTAACACACATGTCCCCTTTCTCTTCTATGCTTAAAGCTTCTAAGACCAAACGTGCAAACCGGTTTCGATGATGCCCCATGATGGTAACTTTGTCTAAGTTTGCCTTGCACTTGCAGTCACGACAATGTGGGGCTAAGTGACCTGCTGCCGTCAAATTCTTTAAACTATTGGCATGTTTCCGAGTCCTATCGTTTATAAAACGCCCGGTCTGTCCGATGTAACAGCGGCCGCATGTCAGGGGTATGTGGTAGATAACCTCCTTGTCGCACTGGGCATAAACGGTCCTGTGAGTGGTGCCACACCCCTTGCTGTTACTGGTTTGGCCCTGATTGACCTTGCGGCACATGAATAGGCCTTATTAGGCGCCGAACACAGCACTTGTACCTCGTTCCGGTTTGCCATCGTTTTTAACCTATGGGTAATCCCATGAATATATGAGACAACCACATACAGTCTTCTTGTCTTCTTCTGCTGTCTGGAAGGGTCGTTGCGTCCGCATTTCGTCTTGATGGTTCGGCAAATTCATTCGCACATGGAGGCCACTACGTGTCGTGGGTAGCCCGCGTCCTCGAGTCTGGATGTTTGTAACTAAGCTTCGGGAGATCTGATGCTCACATGATTTGTTTAGGCTAGAAAACAGGGCTGTGACAGCTACTGCCTGCTTAAGAGTTTTTGGATGCTGCGACGATAAGGGGAGAAACCCTTTGCCTGAACGGGCTTGGCATCTTCAGCAAACATTACCTGCTTTGAACTCCAAAACCAAATCAAGAAATTTGATGGTCTTCTGACTGGAAGTTCATGCGTGAAAGTGAGCCCCATTCATGACTGTTGAAAACTCCTCAGGATGTTGTTGAGGCACCCGTCGATATGATCGTCAACTTCTGTAGTGCATAAAATGAGGAAATCATCTACATACCTAAATATCTCCGCGATTCTCGAATCCTTAATGCTTTCTTGGATGGCACGCCCACACGCTCCGAGAAAAACTTCACACAGATGTGGGGCCACTTGGGATCCAATGCACACGCCGCTTCTCTGCACGTAGTGGCGATCATGGTAGGCCACCACCGTGGTTGATAAGTAATAGCGCAAAAGTTCTAAGGAGGTATCCACTTGCATCCCTGCCGCATTCTGGAATGATGTGAGCCCTTGGTCTTTATGTTTGACCGAAGAAATTATAGTAGACGTGCATGCGGGATGGAGTAGAACATGTCTTGAACGTCCATGAAAAACCCAGACACGATGATGTTCCCTTTTTATTTAGGAAAAAATATCACTTTTTCAGAATTGAAAATTCAGAAAGGGTCTTGCATCGAAAAAGGGAGATCTTTTTGGAAACAAATTTAGACACGCAAGCTTGCCACGTGTTTTTCTCCGAAATGACTGCCCGGAACGGACTTCCATCTTTGTCTTTTTCGGCTGAGAAGAACAGCGTTAACTGGTCAATCTTAGCTGCCTTGATCTTGGAGTACAACCCACTATGATGGTTACTTTTCAATATCGTGAGAATGGCTCCTTTTGTTGCTTTTGTTCTATTGACCTCAACCGGGACGAAATTCTTGTTCATAGCTTGAAGGGCTTTTTCTCCGAATGCCCCTGAGTCAAGAACTACAAAACCTCCTTACTTATCAGAAAGGCAAAGCTTAAGGTCCTTGCTTCTCAGTTCTTGTATGGTAGGTCCAAAGCTCAGACGTGGGAGGGCTTGATGTTTAAGGTTCGCAAAAACCTGAACCCCTTCATCAATGACCTGAGGGCTTCTTTCATGTGCTGCTTTGGCAGCATTGTTCCTTACAAGGGCTACTTGGTCAACGGCTTCAAGCTCAGGTGCAATGGCATATTTTGGTCCGTGCTCCAAAACATGTTTAGCCTGCGCAGTTAGATGAATATCCCCTAATGATTAAAAAGCGCGACAGGACAATGGACACAGAAGGAGACACTGACACAGCGCTTTTCAGCACTGTGTCTGTGTCTAAAAAGCGCTGTGTCTGTGTCTCCTTCTGTGTCCGTTGTCCTGTCGCGCTTTTTAATCATTATGAATCACACACTTGCCCAACTTTGTACCCTCGCCAAAATCCCCTATCAAATGTGGTGGAGAAATGTTTGAAAATCGCTTGGTTTTGGCGATGTAAGGACAGATGACGACGCCATATCAGAAGAAAGCGAGAAATCCATAGGCCGCTGTTACATCGGACAGACCGGGCGGCGTATAAACGATAGGACGCTGGAACACGTCAATAGTTTAAAGAATTTGACGGCAGCAGGTCAATTAGTCCTACATTGCCGTGACTGCAAATGCAAGGCAACCTTAGACAAAGTTACCATCATGGGGCACCATCGAAACCGGTTTGCACATGAGGTCTTAAAAGCTTTAAACATAGAAGAGAAAGGGGGCATGTGTGTTAGTTCACAGTCTGTGACTTTAACCAGAGAAGAAATGACGCTCTTGCGAGGTGGAGGTACCGCCCAAAAGTAGACAGATGAGCAGGATGACTTAAATTAAAAATGAGGAAAAAAAAAGTGAGGCGTGCTAGGTTTTGATTGATCCTAGCCTGTGGATAAAGATGAAGTGTTTCATTAAATGCAGTTGGTAGTCCAGCGGTTGAATGCCTCTCTCTCGTTCTCTTCACATTTGTATGGTTGGTTTGTTTAGCTAGTTTCTCCTAAATATGCGCAACCAACGTGCTCAACTATTCCCGTGGTTTGTTACAGACTACCACGTAATAGTCCAATATTTTCCAGGAACTTTAATGATAACTTAAATGAAATTGTTGCAGAGTACCCCAACGCTTACATTCTTCTATTTGAAGACTTCAACTTGCCGAGTATTGACTGGACTAACCCCACGCCGCTAATAGGTTGCAGCGCAGATACAAATGAGTTCATTTAGGTTTTTCCTCAATTTTAACCTTAGCCAGTTTGTATCAGAGCCAACACCTGCGACACGTGATTCCGCTAACATTTTAAACTTGATACTATCTAGTCATCTGAATAGTTTGTTGTCTATATTTTACCTCCGAGAAATCAGTGACCACAAGGTCAATCATGCTGTTTTTGAGTTTACACCGTTAATATGCCAAACACAAAAAATGCAATTAGTCTTTACGATAAAAGAAATTATGATGCTATTAATATTGAGCTCATCAATTTTCTTACGTGTGTACAAGCGACATTAAGCAATCCATCAATTCATGATAACTGGTATATTTTCAAGAACAAGTTAAACGCGCTGGTTGAAACATCCATTCCAAAAATCACTTTCCATGCGAATCGCCAAAAACCATGGTTCACTAAAACTCTCAAAAGAACAAAAATAAGAAAAGACGTATTTTCCGCTCCGCCAAGCTAAAGGAAAGCACAAGTGCATGGCAAAAATACTACAATGCTGAAGATGCTTATCTAGCTGCAATTCATAACGCCAAGCACACTTTTTTCATTTCGACTTACCCACCATTATAATTCAGAACACAAGGAAGAGCTGGCAGATGATAAACGCCGAGCATACGCAAATGATTATTCTTACTAATGAATCCGGGGACGTAGTTACAGACACCGAATGCGCCAGCGTTTTTAATATTGGCTTCTCATCTGTTTTTACTGAAAAATCTAATGCGCCAATCCCTTAGCTACTTTTTAATATCAGTTCTGCAATGCACCCCGTTATGTTGTTTACCGATGGGATTTCTTTTCTGGTGAGAACTGCAAGTTGTCGTCATCAGCTGGTGTAGATGTTATTAATTCGAAACTCCTAAAAGATGCAAGACAAGCATCTGCACAATATTTGTCTTGACTTTTCTCGCAATCGCTCTCCTCATGCGCAGTAACGGAAGATTGGAAAGCGCGAAATATCTTTCCAATCTACAAATCAGGTGACTGAGATTCCCCATTGAATGATCGCCCTATCGTTTTTAACAAGTGTGCCCCTCAAACTCATGGAACATGACATCTGCTCACAGATCATACATTTCTTGGACTCGAACGATTCCTTCAATTCTCCGCAGCGCGGATTTCGCAGGAACTTCTCTTGCGAAACCTAACTGGCCCTATTCATTTATGACCTGCATACTAACCTAGAAACTGACGCCATTTTTTAGGTTTCGCAAAAGTATTTGACAAAGTACCTCATAAGCGCTTAATAAATAATCTTGCACAGTAGAACCTAAGTGTAAACGTCTTAAACTGGAATGAAGAATTCCTTGAAAACTACTCCCGGTCCGTGCTCATTAACAACCAGTCGTCTAATTCCCTCCCTGTAATATCGGGCGGCACCATGACAAATCAGCACTCGACAAAACAGCACGCGACAAAACAACACGATGAAAAGAGCACGTGCCAAAACAGCACAGCGTCAAAACAGCACGGCGACAAAACAGCACATCCTCAAAACGACACAGCGATAGAAGAGCACGTGCCAAAACAGCACGACGTCAAAACAGCACATCGTCAAAAGAGCGAAGCGACAAAACAGCACAGCGTCAAAAGGACACAGCGACAAAAGAGAACGGCGTCAAAACAGTACCGCGACAAAACAGCACAGCGTGAAAACAGGACATTGGCAATATAGCTAGGATTTGGAGTTTTCGATTTTTATTACTTTAAGATTCAGAGTATTTTTTCGGTTTTTATTCTATCCAGTACTTTTCGGTGCATTGCGGTGAATATTCGTAGAGTTATAAACTTCTACATTTTTTCGGTTTATTGAGAAAATCCAGTATACTGACAAAAATGCAATACACAAACGCGTTTATTTAAAAAGTATAGCGGGTAAACCAAGTACTGGTTTTTCTAATTTGTTGCTGTCTGTGGCAGCCGACGCGACCTGTTCTGCAAGGCGCACTGGGGCCCTATCGTGATCTGACATCATCGTCGTTTGCTCGCATTTGTACACAGGACGAAGATGAGCTTCACTACCACTTCGGTTGAAGAGGCAAATATCAAAATCCAGAAAAGCAAGCATTGTACTCAGTGCGTTTTTTCCCCATTTTCACGACTGCGAGAGGTGCTAAATTTGCGCCGACCACAGAAACAACAATAAAACAATCGTATTTATGCCCTCCTCTAGTAGACAGATACTAGGGTTGTTAAGAAATGTGCGGCATTTACGGACGCCCTTGATTTTCATTGTTCATTTCACGATTAAACTCTCTTCTTTGAACAAAGAATTTGGCACACAAATACCTATCAGGGGAAAAACCCAGATTTCGTTCTGTAGACCCGTGTGGCCCCGTAGCCTTTGTTGAGAGTTGAACCGACTTCGGAGAGATGCTAAAAACTGCGAAAGGAAGTGGTCGTAGGGTCAGTAATAGGTTCCCCCCCAAACCACTCACCCACCTCTCCAAACGCCCTCGAAAATACTGACCTTTTTTAGTTAAAATCGAATTTGAACAAACGAATTTGGCGTACTTTTACCGGTTTGATTCGGTGTAAGCCGAAAACGCTGAACGCTAAATATAGCGAATGGAAGTTAAAAATTCATGTCTCAAAGTAGGCACTGTAAAGGAATGGAGGGTCTAGACCAATTCGTCGAAAGCAAACTCGGCCACGGCCAATTTGTTGAATCCGTTCTTTTGTGAAAGGAGTACGCGCCCGGTGGTGCGTATTCTGGCTATTTCTCGAGCAGTTCTGCTAATTTTGACGCACAAGTTTGCTGGTGATGTCGTCCACAATAAATGCATCAATCGCACGGCTTGCGATTGATTCAATAAATAATTAATTCCAGGTAAACAGCGTACGATTAATCTCTAACTTTAAAGAGCTGTCGGAAATATGTCTTCATTCACTTTGCACCTTCCACTATAAATGTAATCGTTCATCAGGCTTACAGTTAATTGCGGCTGTAAAACAAAACGGTTGCCAAATTAGATACACTTATACCTACTACATTTGAATTAAGATACGAAACTTGATTGAAACTCATCCTTTCCGACATGTTTGGCCAGCGAAGCTTTTGAACATCATGGCAAATGATGTTATGGGTACATTTGACCTTTGACCTTTTTTTCTGCTTAGTATCAACAAGACGGAAAAATCTGACAGACGTACCAACAACTCCTTCGCTACAAAAGGAGGTTTGCGGGTCCGACAGATTCAGTGGGGAAGAAATTGCTGCCATCAGTATTTTTTGTTCTGTGTTACGAATTTCAGCTTCAGCATACATTTTATTGTGTGGACTGCTACTAGTACTCATTGAACCTGACTCTTGTAGCCTCGTGAAAAGCACAAGCGGGTCGTGACGCGATATTTTGTATTTTGTGGAGGGGGGCTTCCGGGTTGCGGAGTTTGGGAATCACTGAAATAGGCAAAACACGTTTTTATAACCTAGCGAAAGGGTCAAGGAGGTTCAAAAATATTCGAGCGGAGAGAGGTGAAGAGCACGCTCGAAGTTGCTACATGCGTGCTGTTTTGTCGTTGTGCTGTTTTGACGCCATGCTGTTTTCGCACGTGCTGTTTTGTCGCTGTGCCGTTTTGACCCTGTGCAGTTTTTTTGCGTGCTATTTTAACCCGTGCTGTTTTGTCGCGTGCTGTTTTGTCGTGTGCTGTTCTGTCGCGTTCTCATATTGGGCATCCCCCAAGGCTCCGTCCTCGGTCCCCTTTTGTTTCTAATTTACATCAACGACTTACCCTTCACGTGTACTGACATATTCGTATGTTTGCCAACGATTGTGTTATTTATCGCTGAGTTGCTAACATATATTATCCTTCAGAACGGCCTAAACAACGTACAAGTATGTTGCAATCATTTTGTAAATGCCTCTTAACTTTAACAAATGAAAAGTCATGTCCTTCCAACGTCGCCGTAACCCCCTATTCTTCCCCTACACTCTTAAAAAAAGTATTTTCTTACACCCCCTGTCCCATATACGACACCTGAAACCTCAATTCGACGTACACCGCACCGACATCGAAAGGACGGTCCTAACGTTTTTGGGGGCTTGAGAAAGGTGATATATACCTCATTTAACAGCTAAAGTACGTATCAAAGACCACACAGAAAAAAACACTGAGGATTTGTAGTAGGGTCAATAAACCCCCGATTACTTTTTTTGTAGTCAGTAACACGGACATTAGCCTCTTTTATTAAGTTGTACAACTCGGCTATCAAGCCCCTCGTGAAATTTGGTACCGTTGGTTC
This sequence comes from Ixodes persulcatus, assembly GCA_013358835.2. Taxonomy (NCBI): domain Eukaryota; kingdom Metazoa; phylum Arthropoda; class Arachnida; order Ixodida; family Ixodidae; genus Ixodes; species Ixodes persulcatus. Next base: position 287,494 of record JABSTQ010010928.1, on the reverse strand, counting down.
AACTTCAGCGCTCTGTACGTCGAACTGAAGTTTTGGGGTGTCGTATATGGCACAACGGGTGTAAGAATATACCCTTTTTTCTGAGAGTGTATGCTATCCTTAATGTTCCCATTGATCTAGATGAGTCATATAAGTACCTTTGGTGTCACTCTTTGTAACGGTCTATCATGGCTCATGCATGTTACTAACATAATTAAGTTTCAAGTTTCAAGTTTTTTTATTCCTCTTTATACAAGAAGGGAGGGAGGAGGGAAAACAAATTACACCATCTTCCCGAGGGGAACCATGGGGTGATGCGGAGCATCGCGGATCGTTATTAATGGTGTTATTAACGGTGTTAGTAACGTTGTTAGTAACGTTGTTAACTTGGGCTCCTCCGCTCGCTTCGTACGTTTACGTTGAACTTCGCGGTCCCGAACCTTAGGTTCTGCTGCTCGACGTTCACGAACCAACGCGGCTTCCCGTTCTCGAAGGTCGGGTTCCGCCGCTCGCTTCGTACGTTTACGTTGAACTTCACGGTCCCGAACCTCAGGTTCTGCTGCTCGACGTTCTCGAACCGCCGCTGCTTCACGTTGTCGTAGTTCAGCATACGCCGGTCGACGTTAACGAATGGACGCCGCTTCTCGTTGCCGTAGTTCAGGGTCTGCCGCTCGCTTCAAGCGTTTGCGCTCAGCGTCGCGTGCCCTTCGCTGCGCAGCTTTGTCTTCAGTGGACGTAGCGTTGCTGTTAGTTTGTGGGGTGGTGCTGACGCTTGCTTGCGCCAACCCACTAACTGACGGGACTGTTGCTTCCATCACACTTCATCGGAAGAACGGAGTGAAGTGGAGTCAACAGCGCTGAACTGAACGCGCGCAGCGCGCTACCGCTGCTTATATTCACACTTGAAGGAGAGGAGACTAGAGGAGGAGAGTTGCGCATGCGCGCGCGGTGTGAGTAGAACGCGAAGTGCACGCAGCTGGTAGAGACGCACGCGAAGTGCACGCAGCTGGTAGAGAGAGAGAGAGCGGAGACAGTAACGCGCAGCTGTTGGAGAGAGGGAAGGAGGAGAGTTGCGCATGCGTAGTGTGAGTGCGGACTACGACGCCGCGGGACATAGACCCGAGCAAGAGATGCTCCGCATCTAAAAGCAGTACAAAAACTGCTTGACAGTGGCCTCTCCTCCCCCAACAGCAACAGCAGAAGAGGCACTCAAAACAAAACCGCTCTCAGGAGTACACAATCACATCTCTGACGAAACTAGTAAAGATAGAATGCGTTTGTTGGAACAGTTTTCAATTGTAATATTTTGTGATAAAAATAGTTAAACATTTTGGGTAGCTGGTATCTCACCATCTGATTTTCGTAGTTGGTTCTCGAGCGCGGGACCGTCCAGGCGTCGTCATGGCGGGTGGCATACGAGGTGTTTTCTGAGTGAAGGGAAGAAAGAGAAAGGAGACTATTTCCCGGATGGTTTATCGCTGCTTTATATGCTAGGGCAAGTTTATACTCATAATAATTTGTGATTGGAACAATTCCTAATTTATTGAATAACGGTGCCGTGAGGCTGTCATGTGCTGCATTACACAAAATACGAATGGCTTTTTTCTGAAGTATGTGAATACGATGAATATTTGCAGAAGTTCTATTTCCCCATACCAAGAAACAGTAATTAAAACAAGAGTGAAATAAAGAGTTATAAAAAAGTCGTAGAACAGACTGGGGTAATGTTTTTCTAGGCTTATAAATTACACCTACCACCTTCGATAGTTTTTTCGCTATTAACTGAACTGTTTCATCTCATCGTATGTATTCATTAAACATAACACCAAGAACTTTGAAATTCTGAACAATTTCTACATCACGTGAGTATAAGGAGATGCTGATTTCCGCTCATTTTTCCCCCTTTGCCCCTGAAAACAACAGCTTTAGTTTTATTACTATTTATCACTAAAGAGTTCTGGACTGTCCATGTATAAAGATTTTCTAGAAATGTTCTCATAATGTCCTCACCTGTCTTCATAATGTCCGAAATATCTGACCCTGCAAAAAATATACTAGCATCATCTGCATAAATTATCATGCTTGCTTCATCGTCAATGTTAGCTATGTCGTTAATATACAGGTTAAATAAAAGAGGCCCTAAAATACTGCCTTGTGGGACACCTGCATTAAGTTTTCTAGAATCAGAACGCTGGCAATTTATTACAACACTTTGTAAGCGAAACTGTAAGTAACTCCAGAGTATTTTCAGGGCTATTCCCCGAATACCAGAAAGTTCTAGATTTTGAAGGAGGGTTGTATGGTTAATACGATCGAAGGCTTTTGAAAAATCGATAAAGATTCCCAATGTCAGCAGTTTATTTTCAATATTGTTTAGAATTATCTCTTTTTGGTGAAGTAACGCTAACTCTGTCAAGTACCCGTTCCGAAACCCGTACTGCCCTCCCAAAAATGAACAATGAGATTCAATTGAGCTTCTTAATGTGTTTTTATAGAGTCAAATGAAACTCAAAAGAAACTCAACGTTAAATGAGTTTTATCATTACAAAACTAATGTTTATTCTTTTGATTTTACTCATTACACATTCAAATGAGTGTTATCATTACCCACTCAATATATATTCTTTTGAATTTACTCATTACAAATTCAAGTGAGGTGTATCGTTACCCAATCAATATAAATTCTTTTGGGTTTACTCATTACACATTCAAATGAGTGTTATCACTAAGAACACAATATCCATTATTTTGAGTTTACTCATTACAAATTGCAACGAGTTTTATCGTTACCCAGTCAATATCAATTATTTTTGAGTTTATAAATGTACTGATTACTCATGCAAATGAGTATTATCATTAAGAATCAGCTGATCCACAGTGGAGGAACTCGATAAAGGTAAAGATGAAGATAATCATGAATGCAGATTGCCTGCTATTCAGAAGACATTCTCCTCAAATAAAGTCATGTTCAAAATTGCAATCCAATAACTTCTCATATTTATTAACCATTTATTAACCCTTCTATGAAATCAAAACATATTCAATTATTCCCATTCTCAACTAGCACACTCTCTCGGGCGATCAAAATGACACAGCGATAGACATAATGACTCAATACAGCATCTGCTCCCAAACTTCCCTACGCGCGCAATCCACTAAAATATAAAATATATCCTGCCACGACCCCGCCCCCTCCTCCATTCGCATTTGGCTAGACCACAAGTCTTACCATCTAAGTGCATTAGCAGTAACATATTGAAATTGACTCTGAAATTTAGTTTCTCAGGTAATACAGGTAATTAACAGTTAACAAATTTAAACACATTGGAAAAAAAAAAAAAGAAACAAGCCAGCAGTTGTTTTGCGACACTCCGCTAGAGCAGTCACGACACCCCTGGGGTTCGCGGCTCACAGTTTCGGAAGCACTGCTGTTTAATATTACAAATACAGAGTACTGCTTAGAACATTTTTCAAAACATTTATAAGTAGCAACTGTTGATTTAATACCGCGCAAATATTTAAACCAACTCTCACAATATCTCACGGAAACATAATCCCAAGTTTCCACAGAATAAAAACCAGTAAGAACAAGACGCAATACACACTAGGCTGATTAATTAACTCTGAGCTGTCATTTTGTTTGAATTCAATACACATGAAAATAAAAGAGGAATAGGAATGCCAATAGGCATACCTTTTGGTCCTATAGGAGGTTGGACTGCTCCCATAGGAACTTTATCGGACCATTAGGAATTTTTATCAGCCAAACGAAATGTTTTGTTGGCCAAACAGGAAATCTAGGCCAATTGTGCATGTATATGTGAGCAATAGGAACCAATTAGACGTATGTCTGTCAAAACGATGTAAATGCGTGTTGGACGCAACAATAGAGAATCGGATCAATGGGAACATGTTTCTGTGCTTTTGGAAGGTAGTTTTTGAATGAAGCTAATATATTTGTCAGACATCCAACTGAGGTAAAAATACTCCCTGTCAGAAATACACCGGCCCATTTGATGCATGTGTAATGTAGCCTGGGCTGTATGATGCAAATATCTGTTCCACGTCCAAAGAATGTGTTGCTAGAATTCCAGCATGTATAAAAGTACATTAGTCAAGTTAATTATGCGACAGTGTTACGCTTATTTTTCAATATTTTCGGATGGCAAAAATGGTTTCAGCCCAGGCTGAAACCAAAAATTATTAATAAAAATAATTATTAACAATTATTAAAAATTATTATTAATTAATAATTATTAATTACTAATAATTATTTGTAATCATTAATAATTACTGATAATTATTAATAATTACTTGTAATTATTAGTAATTATGAGCAATTTATTAATAATTACTAATAAATATTAGTAAATTATTAGTAATTTACTAATAATTAGTAAATTATTAGTAAAATAATTTACTAAAAAATAATGTAAGCTGAGTGAAAATAAAAGTAATCTCCACAAAAAATAAAAAATAAATTTACTCTCTACTGCATTGCACCCGAAACTAATAGCGCGGCGGTGCTAGTTGTGATTTGCACCTTTATTTCCTGTGCTTATAATAATAACCTTATTCACCCTCTTTTACTCCTAAGTTTCTAAAGACATATTTACGGCGCCCCTCTATCGCGATTTTGTCAGTTTCGGTTTTGGTATTGTAACTTTTACTGCTTCCAGATTCGAATTGTCAGAATCGCGTCTTCGACGCCCCATCGGTAGCGACACCAGTTCTTTGTTTTTTTCTTTTTCCGGCATGGTCGCGAGTAGGGGTGTCGCAAATCGGCCGAGGTTCGAGTACGACCAGGTTCGACTTTTTCGAACTTTTAGTGAAAAATTCGACGAACCTTGTATTGAGGTTCGACTCGACTGCGCATGCGCGACAGGCTGGCCAGTTGGCTTCGGATTGGATGGCGATGGCTAAGGGATGAATTAAGGGCAGCGCTGATTGGTTATTTCAGTTAATACAGTACAAACAAATTAAGTTATTAACTTCTTCAGTGATTAGAATTGGTTTCTTTTAATTGCCAACTGTTTATGAGATAAAATAATCCTTTTGCATAAAAAAACTTCTCCAAACCTAGACATGCTTGTGTCAAGGTCTGGCAACACTGTTCACAAAATCGCACCGGTCGAATGTGGTGAAAAGTTCGAAGGTTCGTCGAACCGGTTCGACCCAGTCGAACCCCGAAAGTTCAACCTAAAAATCTGGTTCTACAAAAGTTCGCGAAACCCCTAGTTGCGAGACCGTTGCCTTAGGTACGACATGTGTTTCGCAGCGATGGAAATGCCTTTAGACATGGAGATGTGCTAGGTTAATCAAGTTTATCTGTCTGTGAAGTTTCGTCTTGTGATGATTATGTTCAAGAAGAGCGCGGAAGTCCGGCGACGCGACAGAACGAGCAACTCGACGCATTTGGTAAGCATGCTTCTTTGTTTGCATTGTAAGTAGACGCCTTGAACGAGAAGTGAACATTAGGGAGTTTTAGAATAACGTCCGCAACCCCAAAGAAATGACGTCTTCGCTGCTGTGCATGCGCAGACCCACAACAAGCATTCGGACTCGAGCTTTGGGCCCGTTATTTCTCGAAAATAGCGTGGGTACCGCAAAAGGCGGCGCCACGACATCTCTGTTGATCGCGTCTTCGACGCCGTCGCCCGCTCGGGAAGTGCGTGAGTCGCACTCGGCGCGGTCGGTATGGTCGAAGCGTATTGAAAACGCCACGGATCGCTGGAGTCACAGCTCAAAGCTATCGAAACGCGTCTACTTACGATCGCGGCAGACATGTAAACATGCCTGGGTAGTGGATCGTCTGGGCTTCGTAAGTACAACAGAGCAGCTTGGCAGTGACAAAAACAAAACATGCGGCATTGAGTATAAAACAACTATAAAACTGTTACTCTAGACAAAAACCTTGTTCAATTTTCAAGTATATAACGTTCTAACTTCCAAATAAATGCTGTCGCGACATCTTGGTGGCGTTTTAAGCGCGAGATACTTGTGTTTTGGGGGTCCCCGGCAGAGAAACGCTATTACTATAAAACTCTTCGCCGCAATCCTCGCTATTTTGCCGTCCGTAACGCGCGGTAAAGTAGCGCCCGGTATTCTAAAACTCCCTATTTCCTCGGCACACGTTTGCTCGTTAAGCTAGATTTTTTTTTTAACTAGTTGGGTTTGCTTTATCTGTCCTTATGTTTGGATCTGTGCGTAGCATAATGAAAAGTTGCCACTCATTTTGTGTATGGCCCGAGAAAGTGTAGCTTATGTCAACAGAGCACTAATTGAATTCCTAATGCTACTTTCAGTTCGTTTCTTTAGAAAATGTATTGTTGGTCTAGCAGTGTACTGATGTCATTCAACTATAAATTGATTACTTTGATCATACTTCATTACATTTCAGAAGTTAGACTTCCTTAGAATTCGGTTCATGCAGAGCCAATATTCCTTTGCAGTCAAAATGGTTCAAGAGGATAGCCATCTTTTGTTTTGAAGTTATTGAAGTGGACTGGATGGTACTGTTAGGACAAACTTCGGTCCCCTGACTTTTTAGAGTTGAACTGGGTTTACATTTGTCTTTTAGAATTTTTGATAAGGCAGGTGTTCTTTTTTGTATCTTTTTTTTTCTCTTTCATTTTGCAACTGTGATGTGATCAAGCCGAGTGCCGCAGTTATTCCAAATGAAGCAGCAGCAGTGTGTTCCCAGCTTGCGTCACTTCGATTCATTTCAAGGCATGCCACGAAATGAATGCCCCTGTTCATACACCGTTGGAAGTGGGACTGACTTCAAAATGCAGTTCGACACAGTGTTTGAGAGGTATGGGACGTGTGTTGAATGACCTATGCGGTTGTCACGGGCTCGTGGTTGGTCAACCCGAAACGCTCCAAATCCCACTTCCTTCTTCTCGTCTTCCTCTTCCCATTGGTTTGAAGCTCGGCCGCCATTAGTCTCATCCGAGCTCATGCCTTTGGCGCTCAGGGAAACGTGCGTGAGGATTGCAATTGAACCCCCCGAACCACCCTTAAACAGAACAAAATGACAAAAAAAGACACAATTTTTGACAGTGGTGTTCGAGAGAAACTGCCGACTTTTAATTACCCTGCCTGAAACTTTGCAAACATTTCAGTGTGGCTGCAGCTGTGAGGGTGAGTTGGATCCAATATGAAAACTGGACCCTGAAGCGACCCCTTCGGGATGCCGAAAATAATTATGATAAGTTAGAAATTAACCCACTAGCATACTTGGGCCAGGTGTCGATTAAAACATTTTAACCCAGTTAATTTGTCACATTAATTTTCAGGCATAATATCTTCAAAAGAATGAAACTGCAGATGTTCCAAACTGGCTGAGGTAAAGCAGCCTTGCAGTGCACCACGGTTTAGACTGAACGTACTTTTTTGTACCGTCCACAAGGTGTAGCTCTTACATTGAAGTTTTATGAGCTAGTTCCTTCAAAGTTTGAACTTTCAGCGTGCCAGCTGGGTAATGTGTAATTGTGTTTTTATAGCGCAAGCAATATATTAATCCTGGCGGCAAAAATTCGGCTAGCAGTTGACATGGTCGGACAACGGTGTGCATGCTTGCTTTCTCTGAAGCGGCCAATGAAGCGAAATAACAGCATGTGCGGATTGTCCATACATTTAATTTTTTGTTTGTTGTTTGTTTCAGACTACGTGTGCTCTCAGTACAAGGGGGTGGCCCTCCAGGCGCTGACGACCACCATGTCGTCTCTGCTATGCTGTCGAGGAAAATTTAAAGGGTAAATATTGCAGCTGCAGTTTGTTCTATTCTGCCCCTGCTAAACTTCCTGTGAATTTCTCTGCATGCTTGGTCTTTTTGTTTTCATTGTACTGTAAACTTTTGTTATAGTCCGTTGCAACTATAGAATAGCAGAAGCCCCTCCCACAATTCCTTTTGCTCGCCATGATTGGCGGTGTCCTCTCGGCTCTCCTCCTCTCTAGTGTTTACTTACTAAAAAGAGTGAAGGGCTTTGCGGGTGGGGCTTCTACTATTCTAGAGTTGCAACAGAGTATAGTGCGACCTCGGTTAATTTAATCATTTCGAGGAGTCCTAGCGGGCACCCATGCATTTTTATGGGACGGACTATGCATCATATTTTGAACCGAGAAAATGACCCCACGAACAGGAAAGTACGGGCCTTCTGCTACAAAATTAACCGAAGAAAACTTTCAGTTCAAGATCAGACCAGAAAAAGTCGACTCATGTCCTATAAACGGTAGTAACAGAAATTCGGTGCTAGTCTCGCCGCAATGGAAAGCCAATGCTATGACCCCCATCTTGATTTCTTTAATGCTTGTTATGGCTGTTTTCACATCTGGTATTTTAACTGTTCTTTGGCCAAAAGTGAGTGGCAGGTCGCCATAGGTTTCCAAAAGAAAGCGGTCGCATATGCAGAAATTTCTAAGAAGTTCGTAGCGGAGTGGCGCTTCGTCGCAACCGAGGAAAAACTCTACGGTATTGTTGGTGCAAAACATTCAGCCTCACGACTAGCAGCAACTTAATTGTGGATATACAGCACCGTACGGCGTTTATTTGAGCTCTACTCCACACAAAAAATTACAGGGGCACTTAGGTATGACTTTGTGGATTGAATGCGAAAGCATTGTCATTCCTAACGACACTTCCTTTTTTGTTTCCTCTATTGTTATGAATGGCAATGCTTTCGCATTCAATCCACATAGGGATACCTAAGTTCCCCTGTAATATCTTTTTTTTACGTTACATCATATGGCGTCACACATCATGGTATCCGTATTGGAAAAACGTACAAGAAACATACCTGCTGCTTGTACTGTTCTGGTATGAAGCCAACATAATTTCTTATTATTATGCATGCAGCTAGTTTGGTTTGGCGATCTCCATAACTGGAGATACCGGCACCGATATGGCTCCGCGTCTGTCTATACTGGCAGCCAGTTTGCTTGCCGATATAATTTGGTGCGGCTGGTAGGATATTGCGTCCGATGACGTAGGCGACCGCCATCTTACCAACACAGCGTTTATACCTCAGGACCACCAGTATCACCAAATCATACATGCAGAAATGCGACCGCCATCTTCCATCGAAACGTCCATCATTTACCACCGGTATCGTTACATATGCCATACATGTCGAAACGGAACATAGACCGACGTTGAGCTCACACGAATTACTCGGTCAACTCTTCACGGCGACGTCTTGGGGCGACTGTCTCGAATAATGTGTACCACAAGTATTCGACAGCCGCACCAGCCGTACCGCATAGCAAAGCCAACGTGCACGGCAACAAACCGATCGTGACACCAAGCCGAGGATACCGCGTCACCGGTCGACAGCGGCAAACGGCCCGTTGCTCGTACCGTGACTCGTACACGGCCAACTCGGCGCCTTTTCGTGGCTCCTCTCGTCGCAACCAGCTACAACCCCACCATTCCGCAACCGAAGCCGGCGTCGGCTAAAAGCGAAACAAAAAGCGGCCGCCCAGTGACTTCCGCTTCCGCTGCTCTGCTTCCTGTCGTCGCTGAGAAGATGGCGGAGGCGTAGCTGCGTGGGGGACGTCGGCTCGTTGTACGTTGTACGGAAGAGATGTTTGGCGGTCCGTTTCTGCTGCGACTCTGGTTCTCACCCAGGTGTGGTCAGCCTGGGTCAGCGCGGCGCGGCCGGCTTTCCTCGTCCGATCCCCGGACCGTCGACGACTTCGAAGTTCGTCCGGTAGGCCTAGGATCCGAAGGTGTTAGTCTCTTCGTGAAGCGGTAAGCGAATCTCGTCCCCTTTCATATGCGAATGAAAAACATTGTTTCGACGCTCCGCTCGGTCGCTTTTGTTTATTCAGCTGTCGCGTGGGGGCTTGGAACGTCACTTGTTCGCCCGAGGTCGGTCTGACAATATGCTCGTGGGTGAACGTCTCGACGGCTGCGAACAAGAACACACTCGATAGAGCGATGTCGAAGCCTGCGCTGCACATCGAAAAGCCAACAACAACTTCTTTGTGTCTGCGTTGGATCTGCTGGTGGACCTCGTCATTTTTGGCAAGTTCGTTCCATATGAAGTGGACCCCGTTGTGTTCAGGATAATAGCCCACGTCTACGAGAGCTACAAGGGGCGGGACAAGGAGTGGGAATCGCACGCGCAGCCCTTTGTGCTCTTATCCCATTGGTCGGGCAAGGTGTTGACCAAGGTGACCGCATCGGAGACGACGGACGTGGTGGAATTCATCGCGGATACGCTGAAGACCATCAAACGCGCGATGCAATATAAGCACCACATCGAAGCCACCTACATCCATTGCCTGGCCACCAACGTTCTTCGATATCGCCTCATCACCGTGGATACCGTAGACTCGTGGAAATAAAATAACTAACCCTAAGATGACTGCGTGTCTCTCTCTCTCCTGCGGTTGGTCGCCTTGTTAAAGACTGGACCCTGCAGAGCGGTCCGGTCAGTCTGCACTCGACCTACGTGCAGATCGGTCGGTAAAGAAGCGACATGAGGGATCAGTTTTACGTGAATCTATTCTCAAATGCCTCGTTGGACATTTTTCACGACAATAGTTTGAGCAAGTTCAAAGTACAGCTGTCCCAACCTATTATATTAAATGAACCGTACGAGGTAGCCCTAGAGGAACTTAACTTCCCATTTAGCATCAAGAATGTGACGAGCCCATCTAACGAGCTGTACTTGGTCAGGCCTAGGGATGTCGGGAAAGTGGAAGGCAGCAAACAGCTCCGAATACAGCCAAAGCGAGACTTTATCGCGCTGGTGAAAAGTGCCCTGCGAGAGCTCTTTGGTCCCAAGACGAGCTTCGAGCGAAAAGGAAAATGTTACTCTTTAAGCTTCCAGAGAAACAACGCACTGCGCATGTCACCTACATTGTCGAAAAAACTCATATTTGCAGAGATTGTTTTTGGAACAGGTCAGCCCGTGGAAGGCAGCCCCGTGGAGGAAGATACATTCGATCGTGGGGTGCAGGTAGAGCTGACGAGGGTAAAGCACCTGATGACTCAGGACCGAATCGAGATCCTCGAGGGCTTCTACGAATCGCCAGAAGATCTCATTAACGCGATAAACAGCGCCTACCAGTCTCATCTTAAGCTCGATTCCTCGAAAATATTGCTTCGTTATAATCCATACATCAAAGTCGTAGAGTTACAGTTGCACCACAGCGGGATATAATGCTCACTTATTCCACATGCTGGGCTTCGGCCAGAAAAGCGTGTACGCTTCCTTCTCGGTGGCAGACCGTGATGTTATATTATTTCCCAGCAATTACTTTTTTACCTATTGCGATATCATAGAAGCGGAGCACGTCGGCGACGTGAAAGCTCCTCTCTTGAGAGTCGTCCCATTCGTAGTGTCAAAACGAAACGAACTGATATCGTATTCTTTCAATCTACCCCAATATAAGAAGGTGATCGTAAAAGAAGTCAGCATCATTTGTCTCGAGCTTGTTGGCGAGAGTGGAAGCTAGATCCCATTTCTGGACGGATCGGGTCGCGTTGCAGCCACTCTTCATTTTAGGAGATGCACGTAAAGTCCCCACCGTGTTGTTTAGAACACATCTCGGGTTCCGGAGAAAGACCGCTCACGCATTTTGTGTCTGGGCCCCTGTTCCAGGTTGAGAGCGGACTACTGTCGGACATTTATCAGAGGCTATTGCCAGTGTTTACAAAGTGAGTGGCCCCTTACCTGGGTCGAAAGCTAGTGTCCACGGGTAGAGATATCGCAGAGCGAATGAGACAGGGTTCCTCGCTAAAGGACGCCGTAAAGAAGGGAATTGGCCGCACGTATCGAAGCAGCAGAGACGAGTTTCTCCAAAAGCTGCAGTCTGGCGGAGGGCATAAAAGAAAGGCGTCCAGCCAGTGCTGTTCGCTCTATGGACGACAAAAGAAAAGAAAGGTCGTGCATGACTCTTTCGATACCTAAAAAAAAATGACGGGCGATATTTTTACCCTGCACGAGGGTTCCTGTCTGTGCACCAGCGGAGAGCTCGATCTGTTCTCTCTTCCGCCTACGTCTTTTGCTTTGGAAAAGTCCGAATATATCGAATTCTTTCCGGTCGCCACGACAACACCCACTTCCGTCTTAGAATTTCACGTTCCGTCTCTAGGACCTCACTTTTACGATCTGAAATCGAGCTTCCTGCACATCCAGTCCAAAATTGTGCGAGCCAATGGCGATCCCGCGAGCACCACCGCGAGCACCACCGCGGCGAACCGCTTCGGTAAAAATACTTTTACCACATAGTTCTCGAGCTGAAGAGTCACACAAACGGATGGCCCGTATCGCGTGTCCATACGCCTCACCTCCAGCACGGGTATCTTGACGTTACACGAAATGGAGCCCATGCTGACAAACAAAGACGACGACGACGCTCGCAGTGAAGACAGCTTGTCCAGGACCCCGTCCATTTTGGGTTGACCGGAGGGCGGCGCCGATGGCTCGAGGTGAGATGACAGGTCTGAAAATAATCACGTTAGTACACGGCGGACCTGCGAGACCTTTTTCTCGCATTACCTTTTCTTCCGCGGAGAGCAGAGCAGTGAACTGAGACAAACGGCGGATGAACCCTCGACATTTATACCAAGCGGATTGCGAAATGACGACTCGCCGTGAATCAACACGTGCGTCACTATATATGAAAAGAAAAAAAAAACAAAAAAAAAACACGAGACTGAAAAACAAAAGCGACCGAGCGGATTGTCAACACAACGTATACTTAATTTGAATATAAAAAAATCACATCCCGAGCTCTCGAGACACGTGCAAATATGTCTAGTCTTGTTCCTGTTAGCTACGTACTTGGGTAAACCTTTTGGTTTGGGTATACGTTCGGGCGTCGTTAAAAACCGCACTGTTGCGACGCGTGTGAGCATTTATCGTGAAGCAAAAGCCGCGCGAGTCTTCCTGTTTTCGCGCGGTCAGCTCCGAGCTCGGGGAGCATCCGCTTTTTCTTTTTATCGGTTATTCTTCGTTGGGTAAACATTGTGGTTTGGGTATACGTTCGGACGTGTGAGCATTTATCGTGAAGCAAAAGCCGCGCGAGTCTCCCGCCGCGCAGGATTGTGCTTCGCGCGAGTACATAGAAACGTGTCTGCGATGCCTTCTTTTCATTCGTCTACGAGCGTAGCATGCATGGTCATGTCTTCGGGCCTGGACAAATTTCGTTTCCAAACGCCGGCGTCAATAGCGATGATTGGATCCTCTGAATCGGGCAAAAGCACGTATATTCGCAGCTTGTTGAGATTTAGAAGAGAAATGTTCGACAAAGAGTTTCACGTCGTCTACTACGTCTACGTGTTTCCCCAGAGCTGGTTTTCGGAGACGAGCGGGGTCGTCTTCACCAAGGAGATCCCGCAAAATTTAGACCCCGAAAGAGACTCGCTGATCATATTCGACGACTTTCTCGCAAATCGAACGAAGCTCAAAGACATTTGTGAATATTTTATAGGAGCTGCTCATCACTATAATGCTTCGGTCATTTTCATCACGCAGAACATGTTCCTCCAAGACGCGTACTTTAGAACAATAAGCCTAAATTCTTCGGCCTTAATTATATTCCGTTCAGTGCGGATTGCCGATCAGCTCCAAGTGCTATCCCGACAGCTCTTTGGGGCTAGCAGGGGGCAGGTTCTACCGCGTATATATTCGGACGCGTGTAGAACGCCGTTCAGTTACCTGCTGATCGACCTATCGCACACTTGTCCCGATAATATCCGTGTGAGAGCAAAAATCTTGCCGGACGAGGGTCCGGAATTCGTGTACGACACGTCCTAATGAACCGCATCGCCAAGCACGCAAGATTCTTGCACCTGTTGTCGCAAGCCAAATCATGTAGGCAAAGGGAATCGCTACTACGTCACGCCAAGGAGGAGCATCTGAAAATAATTAGGGAAATTTGTTTAAACCTGACCTCCGGAAACCTCCCTCTCTCCGCGGATATAAAAAAGAAAGTGAAGAGATTTGCACCCGTCATACGGTCACTGGGAAATTGAAAAGAGTCGCACAAGAACGTAAGAAAGACGCTGGTATTGAAGGGAGGTTTCCTACCCCTGATTCTTCCTGCTCTTCTAGGCCTCATATCAACGATCGGGGGAAGAGCCATCGAAAAGGCTATCGGAGTCTGAGAAGTATGAAAAAGTACCATCTCGTACCTTACACAGAGAAAATTCCCGAGATCCTGAAAGAAGACGACGAACCGGACGACATCAAGCTAAAGAAAATAATTCAAACTCTACACAAAATGCTACGTCCGTACACGTCGAATGAGAGTAGCGTACACAGTGAAGAGGTTAGAGCGACACCCATTAGCACGGAAGAACGGACAACGCAGACGAGCGAGCGTGGGGATGATGATGATGACGACCCTTCCGTCATAGTCAATTACTTGAGCAAAACCTACCGGCAAAAGGGTCGATCGCTTCTGGCTCTACTGAGGCCGCTGCTCACCTGGGACCCGCAAACCTTGGAAATTTTGATCGACGAAAAACCTCTACAGGGATCCAATATTGTGGACCTGGTTTCCTATTTAGTTTCACGCTCAAAGAAATTGCCAGTTCCGGTTCATTTCGATCGCGTCACGAGGTTATTGGTCAAAGAGAAGCTGCCAGTGACCATCGTGAATCACGATCGTTTTAAAAGAAGGACCCTCAAAGCGCGGGCGACCATTCGTCGAGGTGCGTCTTCTTCTTCGGTCACTTCGCCGAAGCGCCTTCGTACCGCTTCCCCGGAGCAGCGGAGTGCAGGATCACCGACCCCGTCCGAAGCGGCTCCTGCTGATCCCGTTTCTATCGCACCACCACCTCGTGCCTCGCAGCGCCTGGTCGAGAGAGCATGGAAGACATTCTAGACAAGGATTACTTTAACGAGGAGGAAATTCTTTCCGCTTTTTACCCACGACACCGAGCGAAGGTCGAGACGCTCCTCGGCGCGATTTCCTCGGTAATTGCCTACACCCCCGAGGGAACGCTGGTGGTTCACGGAGAGCCGCTCGAGGGATCCAGCATTGTAGAGCTTCTGCACTACGAGCTGTACAACAGGCAGCCTCCCTGGATGAGAGGCGCCATTTTCTCTCTCATCGATTGTCACCTAAACTTGACGGCGTTTCGAGCTCGACACTACAGACCAACAGTGCGGTGCGTCCAGAAAGCATGTCTTCGTCACAAAAGAAGGGGAGCAAAGCCGTCTTCTACGAAGCAAGTCATCCAGCCTCTTTCGGTGGAATCAACAGGCTCGCACGACATACGGGACCAAGAACGGCGGAAAAGTTTCTAGAAAGATCGGACGCATATACGCTGTTCAGGGAAACCAAGCGCCCTCGCGTTTACCGCAAAACGCTATCCTTGGGACTGCGAGACGTCTATCAGGCTGACCTAGTGGAAATTCAAAAAATTGCCAAATACAACGATGGAAAACGATACATTTTGTTTGTGATTGATACGTTCTCACGATTTCTCACCGTCGTCCCCATAGCTCGAAAGACGGGCGAGGAAGTCGTCAGGGCGTTGAACATTGTCTTTCGGAACATGGGGAAAAGCAGGCGTTTATGTACGGATCGTGATCGTGAATTTTACGGAAGATTGGTCCTCTCGTTTCTGGAGAAAAACGACATTAAATTGTATTCCGTGAATTCGAAGCAAAAGGCTTCGATCGTGGAACGCGTACAACGCACCATAATGAGTCGGGTTTACAAGTACTTGGAGTATGCAAGAACCAAACGAATAATTGAAATCCTCCCGGAAATCGTCGAGTCTTATAATTTTAGCCACCACAGGACACTGAACGCTAGGCCGGTCGACGTTACCCCACAAAACCAGACCGAATTTTTCTTTCACTTGTTCCCCGATCCCGGTCGCGTGAAAATACCTAACTTTCGCCTGGGTGAGCATGTGCGCATCTCCAAAGATCGTCACCTTCTCGTGAAGAAGTACAAGCAGTCGTTCACGGACGAGGTGTTTATCGTGGACCGAATTCGATTAGGTGTGCCCAATACCTACCACCTAGTCGATATGGTGAGAAAAGAGCCCGTTCTCGGCTCTTTTTACGAGGCAGAACTGCAGCGCGTTTCCCTGGCCGAAAACAAGACCTGGATTGTGGAGAAGATTTTGAGACGCCGACGTGCGCCCCACCCGCAATACCTCGTAAAATGGAGGGGCTACGCCTCCTCGCACAACGGGTTAATGCGAGCAATTTTAAGCAATAAAAGAGATGAAGAAAAAAAAATTTCGTGTCCTTTACGCGACGCGTCGAGCGATCGTGGGCTCTGCGCGCACATCGCAATACACAAACACGTAGCGAGTTTTATCATTTTTTATTCAAAAAAGTTGACAGGAGCAATATAGCTTCACGATCGAGATTTATTCCGTACAATGAGGCTTTCCTTCCTCCGATCAGTCGCCGAATTTGATAGATGTTCAGAGGACATCTTCGAAGGTACATAGACTCGCTGATGATGCAGCTGTCTTCACACTCGAGATCATGCTTCCGGGGAGCAAGAACGTCCAGCTCATTGAGACATTGCTTCAGCTTCTCAGTCAAATTCCTGTCCAAATTTACACCGGCTCTTTTCGGATGGCCCTCTTTTGACCATTCACGTATTGCTAGCACGGATGCAGGACACAGATGTACTTCGATCTCCTTGTTCAGACTCATCTCGAGCGTGCAATTTCCGTGCAGGCTCGCGTGCGACATGCTGACGCCGATGGTGATCACGCAGACAATTAGAAAGGAGCCCATGATGAGCGCGAGAAGTGACTTGACGGCCGCGAGCGTCACCGCCATAATGACGGTGCGCCGTCGTCATATACCACATATATATAGGACATTGCGTAAACATGCAACAGTTATGTGTGGGGCGCCACGAGGCTACGAGACCGCGAACACCGTTTGAATCGCGCGGGCGCGAAATCACGTGATAGGAAGACGAGCAACGTCACACGACCATGCTCACATGACCTGCGGCAATGAAGCATCCTGTTTTTAACCGCATTACAAAAGCCATGTGGCAGGAAAACACGTGATCTGAATTGCACACACACACACACGAACAACAAACCCGTCTTAAGCGAGCTCGGAAGCGATGTGCTCGTAGCTCAGCGGCTAGAGCGTCGGGCTGTTGAGTCGCGAGTTTGATTCCCCGCCGCCCGTGCGCCTCTTTCGGACGCAGCACGAACCCTGTGCGACATCACGTGAGCGCCCTCTGTCGAACGAAGCTCGGACCCTGTGTGACATCACGTGGTTGTTGTCAGATGATGACCGCAGCTGTCAACACCTGGTCAACCACACTTGTGGTTTGCGGTCTGAGGTTTGTGGTTTGCGGTCTGCGGTTTGCGGTTTGCGGTCTGCGGTTTGTGGTTTGCGGTCTGCGGTCATGGTAAGTGACACGCTTCTCGCACGCGCCTGACACGTGACTTCACACGTGACGGGACCTCGCTGAGCTCCGATTGGTCACTGGCTAATATCCTGTGGGCGGGGCCATCGATGCCCACTGCCTGTCATTGGTCACTGGGATGGGAGAGAGGGAAAGGGCCCCGCCCCACTGCGGTCTTTAGCTTGAGTAGCCAGACATGGGGCATTTGGTATGCCCCTATTCCGGCCAATTCCCTGGGGCCCCTGTTTTTCAAAGCGGCTTCTTAAAGTCCTCGGTACGGTGCGTTCTTCCGGTAATGTCATAATTCAGCAGAACTGCACGCTTCATCTCATCACCTGCTTGCAGGGTAGGCCAAAGAACGCTATAGTCCGTGGGGATGAAAGAACTCGAGGCACCACGGCCGGCATCGGCCGTTTTTACTGCTCCTGAGGAGAGAACCATCTCACGTCCGAATCCTTCCACGTTCGACAATGGAATGCCGACCTGGCTAATCACGCACACGGCTTTACTCTACCCTTTTAAAAGGCGCATCGTCCCGATGCGACAGAAACCATGTAAAAGCCAAACAAATAAACGTTTCACTAAAATAGTCCACTGGTCCTGCTTTGACAGGCATATACGTTTCGGAGCGTGAGATGACGCTGCCACTCTGCCAAGAGGACTGTGAATGGATAGGCTACCTCGTGGAAGCTGCGTCGCTCGGTACCAGAACCCAAGAACGCAAGTGTAGAAATTGACAGCATATGCACCGTCGGCATAGAGTAACCTGGGCACCATGGGTAAGTGAATGTTCAATATCCTTCTAAGAGTTGATTGGAGGAATTTATACTTCAACGGTGTATGATGTGAATCCCAGACGGCGGATGCAGCCCTTAATGACACGGCTTCAGATGTCTGCTCCATTAAAAACAAAAACTTATTTTCAACCCGTTTTGCGGTAGGTCGTGTTTCCTGCAGTTATTTCGTTTGAGCACGATCCTGCTTCCTAGCCTTTTACCGTGTGGACTAAATTGATTATAAAATGTAGATGAGGTGTCAGCCTCTGTGCTTGGGCAATTCGGGAAAAAAAGAATGCATGCCTTTAAGTTCAGAAAAAAAATATTGATTTTTTTTTGTGAAAGTAGGCAGTTTTATAATCTAGTAATTGCGAAGCCCAAAACGACTAACTGCGTCAGGGAAATTTTTAAGTGTTAAGCATACTTGCCTAATTAAAAGTAATCGTACGCTTGGTAAATTTATTTTCCTTGTTTGTTCATATGGCAGGCTGAAGTATCAGACAAACTCTGCCTGTACGACCGTCACATATATAAATACAGCTGAGAAGATTGTGATTTACGCTGGAAATCTGGAAGAACTTTTGCCACTGGGTCGTTCATACACACTGGAGAAAGCCTTTGTGACGTGCTCTGCTATCCATTACACCAAGAACGTGGCACTTTCTCACCCTTTGATTCTACTTTAGAAGATGTTGTGAACCAAAGACAGCGTCCCGTAAGGACTGATGAATGGAAAACTGAGAAACCTGGCAAGATTGAAGCCACAAAGACGCACGTGAGTCGTATGATAGCCGTTAGCTTATCAGAACACTTTTGTAATTGTATTGTTGAGCGCAACTGCCTCGTATGTAAACTTCGTCGTGAACGTGGCATTTTTTGGAGTACGCATTAAGCCGAACGTCAGGCATTTTCTTTGCGCAGTTGTTATTACTTTGCCAGTAGTCACACCAGTAGTCAAGTACGACATGCCCACGTTTTATGTGCGTGACATCATATATATTTTGAATTCCGTAAAAAATTTAAAATTTTCTGTGGAGCCAACATATTTTTTATGCTTTCTCAATGTTTTGAATGTACAACGAAACATTGAACGTTTACAAATGTCTGTAATGCTAAACTAGATCGCAGCTCTTGAGAAGGAGGAGGGGAGGGTACGGTGAGAAGGTATGCCCCTCCTCCTCCTCCAGACACTCACCTGCTCCTATCCTCGTCCTCCTACTCCTCCTCCTCCTCTTCCCTCCTCCTGCTCCCCTCCTCCTCCTTTCCGCATCCTCCTCATTTCCTCCTTCTCTCCTCCTGCCGCTGAATGCGTTCATGGGTGGCGTGACATAAAGTTGTGACGTCATTTTCCCCCCTAAAGTTAGCGGGGAAACTGAATTGGTGCTGAGCTCTACGTGACGTCAATATTCCCGCTAAATTTAGCTGGGAAACTTAACCTCCTAAAGTTAGCGAGGAACGTTTCCCGCTAACTTTAGGGCAGAAAGTTCCCATAATGCAAAGTGCACGCTTACGCCGACGCCGCTCAATCCGGAAAAGGGCGCCTAAAACCTCCGCTCTAAGAACTTCTAACTTTTGCCAATAAAGAATGTAATTTTGTAAACGCAATTCTCTCTGAAAGCTGCACATGCGCATCCTTTTCATTGCGACATCCACATCAAACAAACAACGAGTCTGGCGAGTAGAAATTGCAAATAAACAACATTTAGAAAACCTTTAATGGAATTCCCTTGTCACCAGATGCGTCCCGCTTGCACACAAAAATCAGAGCAACTATAATAACCGCATGAGACTGCATTCAGCTGTTCTAAATATTGTAAATATTTAGTGTTTCTCAGAAGTTGCTCTTATGTGACTATTATGAACATTTGAATCCACTTTCGACGAACGCAGTCGAACACGGACGAACGACTCTCCTGTCGTTAATATTGCCACGCGCATCACCGAGCGAGCGCGTGCGTGGCTGAGATTCTTCTTCCGGCACTCGAAGTGAGCGGGCAGCAAATCATGAGCTCCCCGGAGAGGCGATAGCGGCCGAGCCGGGCCACGGTGATAGGCATGACGCTGATACACCGGACTATCAGATAATTCTGCGTCCACTGCCGACTAAAGTTGCTAGATAAGCACTTCCTACAAGCAGTGACATGCGTGGCGGTGCAGGTTTTAGGAAGCGAATGGTGGCGCACAGCAGAGGTCGGAACTGAATGACGCCATTTTTTTTCAGCGGAATGTGCCTCGTCATTTGTATTGGTTGTCATTGCTTTAAAAAAAAAAGTATCGAGGGACTTTACTGCCGACTGACTCTGCAGTGTTGAGCACCATGTTCCTGAATGCTGACGTCTGTGGTCGCCGGTACCGCGTCGAGGACTTCCGTGACAGCCTGGGCCAAATGGTATTGCTCCCCGAGGTTCTCGCCTTCCCCTCACGACAATGTCGCCCACCACGACAGCTCTCCGCTTGCGCTTCGATGACTTGAAAGTCACGGTCAGACATAGCTTATCTCGTACGCCCCCAGCGTACCAGATGAGATTTGTCCGGGCCGTGACTTTCAAGTCATCGCAGCGCAAGCGGAGAGCTCTCGTGGCGGGAGACCTTGTCGTAAAGGGAAGGCGCTACCTAGTCAACGACCCCTCCAACCAGGGCGTCCACCATAAGCTGCACTGGGTGCCTTTCCACGTCTCCGATGATGAGGGAGGGGGGGGGGGGAGGTTTGCCCTTTTACCTTATGGCAAGGTCATCAATGTGGGGATTGAAAAGTGGCGCGTGCAGGGCGTTACGGGCTGCGTGTCAGTGACGCATACTGCCCTCATTCGGTCAAGCCCTTTGTCAGCCTAGATGTCCCGCTGCATCAGCTGAAAATCGCCGGAGGGTTGACGTTAGTTGTGGCCCCGGGCTGGTCACCACTCTGCTCGCGTTGCCAGCGGATCAGTCACATCCGCCGGGAGTGCCGGGCGCCAAAGTGTGAAACCTGCAAGCGGTTCGGTCACGACGCCGACCACTGCGTGAGGACGTACGCAACTGCCACAGGCCCCTGTGCAGGCGAAGCTAACTCTGAGCTCGTCATGGATAAGGTAGATGCGGAGGCGGCGATCGAGGGGGAGGCTTCTGCCAGCGAGACACCGGACGGCATGGCGAAGAATGACTAGCACTCCGCCGTTCAACGTTACCCCAACGATAGCTATAGAGGCAAGTTCGAGCAAGGACGAGGTGACATTTGATGGAGCGAGGCTTGTGAAAAAGATTGAAAAGTAAAATGGCCTCAACCGGTACCGCCTCGAGGGCACAGCCGATTTAAAGCGAATTTGGTATAAATGAATTGGATCTAGGATCAAGTGTGAATTTAATCAAAAAGCCAATCGGGAAAGATACAAACATCGTGGACTAGCCAAAGGAACAGTCTGGGAAAAACCAGCGAGAAAGAGCACTCCAGGACCTCGACCGCTGACCGACCCCGCTACTGGGTCATAAGCGTGAATCAGAGTGGGTTCGGCGGACCCGCAACGCAGCTATGCGCCGAGCGTTCCCGCCGCAGTGATTAGTTTTATATATCTCGGCTCCCACGAAGAGGGCGCCCCAATGTGAGGACCCCTCCAGACAGAAGGGGGGTGGGGGTGGGAAGCCCTCCACTCTTTATGTCAGCCTAACCTCTACAGAGGCCGTCTCGACCATCGGTTGCCCACTCCGATCCAAAGGCTCCCCTTTTCCAGTGGGAAAGACAAGGGGACATTACTCCCCACTATGTCCCCTATTCCGCGGCACCGAGAAAGAGTCACTCTGGGCACCCAGTATGTACTCTCCATGGGACAGCCTTGGGAACGTTTCCTCCGGCGTGCTACCCCAGAGCGACGTACCGTCGCCACAAGCCGACTCGGAGAACTAGCCGCTGCCAGCCGCTAGACCTTTCGACTTCGGACATCTCCTCGTGGCCACGGCCGCTGCGAGGAGGACTCAGTCTGACAAGCGAGTGACTGATTTTCGTGCGCCATTCCTGCTAGTCCTTCCCCCGCCCAATTGCACCAGTACAACTTCCTCCCGACACCCTTTGCCGCACTTGAAGCACTGCGTCACGACGAGGCAAGTCCGAGGAACTTCGGCACCGCTTCGCAAGCCCCATTAAGCTGTACTGGTCTACTATGCGGTACCGTCTCTTTCCCCATATTGTACTTTCCCGTCTCGCCCTCTCCTATAAAACTTCCGTATTAGTATATGCGTTATTATCTGGCATTTGCTTAACTCTTGCGTAGTTTTTCTTTTCTGTCATTTGTTTTATCTGAATAATATTTTCGCATTAAATGCGCTTATTATGCGGTTCACGCCAGTGTTATTGTCTTTTGTCCGATCGTGTCCTTTGCCCACGCCCTGTGTTTTAAAGGACTCCAAACCCCTTTCCGTTGTGATCCGCGCAACCGCCGCAGGGACATGACATAGGCTCTTTTTGGATGAACTTTTTTAAAAATCACCGAGCCGCTTACCCGAGTCACGTGGGACGATGTTTTGTTTACTGAACTGAAGAGCAGCATAAAGCTTTCCAAGTCCTGCAAGACCGCCACACTCGGCACCAGTTGACGAGAATTCCGATAAACTCGCTTAAACAAAAATCCACACGGACGCCTGCAACGTTGGTTTAGGGGCCGTTTTAGTTCAGTGGCGAGGAGGGGTCTAACAAGTAATTGCTTACGCCAGCCGTTCGTTGTACAGGACCAATACTAACTACTGAACTACGAAAAAAGTGTATTTCGCAATTGTTTGGGCTACTATCAAGTTTCCCCACTACATCTGCTTAAAGCATGTCAATGTTGTAAGTGACCGCCAATCACTATGCTGGTTAGCCAATCTCAAAGATCCTCCGGCCGTCCTGCGCTTTAAAGCCTGAGACTACAAACATTTGGCATCACTATCGTGCACGATTCGGGACAAAAGCAACGACGCATACTGTATCTTTTGCTGCTTCTGTCACACCTGCTCCAGATTACCATAAAACGGACGACCCTCTCCTCGGAGTCATTGATACCGCGAGTATGGTCTAGCAGATACAAACTGATACTGAACTTTGTGAACTTACTGAACACCTGGAAGGCTAGAACACGCCTTTACCAACCAGATTTCTAGGGGTCTGACGCCATTCTGTTTGCGAAACTATGCTTTGTACAAGAAAAAAGTTAAGAATATCGCGGGTTCATACATACTGGTCGTTCCGACTGTCCTACACGGCGAACGTTTCTACGCCTGTCATGACGAGCCAACGTCGGGACATCTCGCTTTCGCCCTCACACTCGCGAGAGTCCGTCAGAAGTACTACTGGCCCCGACTGGCCGCGGCTGCACACAATTATGTGAGGACATGCTGCGAATGCCAACGAGGTATCCTCGGCCAACCGTCGGCCACCTCTGAGGCCCGTCAGCCTCCTCCTGTCAATCAACCCGCCGTCGGAAACATTCGAACAAATCGAAATGGACGCGTTAGGCTCAATCCCAAAACTTTCCTTAGAGAACAAGTGGATCATGGCCAAATTTTTAGAAAAACATACCCTTCGTGAAACCGACAAGACCCATTCAATCCCATTTACTCCCAATCGCCACACATCACATTTTCTGCTTTCACACTGTGCATGATCGTAAACACGATATCTCCGATTCATACATTGTCACTGATGGTGCACTAACACAAGTACCCTCGTCACAATCTGAAATAAAAAAAAAAGCTTCCGCTATCTCCCTTGGTTTCTTATTCGTGTTAAGTGCTAAGACAACGGTGTTGTCGTAGTAAGGTAAGCTTTCACACCTATTACAATGCACTGCTAGACTACCAGAGGGGGCTGACCTTAATGACAGCAGGTTCCCTCAACCTTTCATTCACGCATCTCCCCGACTGCCCCACGTACATCCTCCCACAAGATAGAGGGATTCTATACACACCTCTCACTTTGCAGCCCACGTACTTTGTCGCGTGCTTTCTTTGACATATAGGTACCCGTGTTTCTCATTTTTTCACGCTTCCACATAACTTTCTTAATTTTCTTGGAGCTGAGAAAAGAACCGAAATTCCATACTTCTCCCCCACTTTTTCTTTAATAACTGATAAATCATAAAAAGGAGACGGCGGCTGCTGCTATAGCATTGCCGGCTACCCCACCTTTTTCTGTTATGGCTAACATTATGTATATAAGGAATCAAAACTGGTCTCTTAGCTGGCTTGAGCCCCTCCCTCCTCTTCCCTCCTCCACGAAGTTTCCTTAACAATCCCTCTACTTTCTCACTAATGAGCTCAAAGGGGAAGTCCCCCGCCCTCTAGTTTCCTCACCTGTAACCAGACGCTATCGGCTACCTTGTGCGGACATGACTTCAAAAAGGACGCCTTCAAGCAAGTCGTGGCTATACCCCCCTTAATAATCTGGCGTGGTTAGAGCCTTTGGGCAAAATACCTTTCTTCGCCCTAGGACACGAAGTCCAACATATACGCGACGATAAAAGTTCCAACTTAAGATCTAAAACTGCAGTGCACCCTCCACCGGGTTCTCACTTGTGAAACCCGAGGCGCTAGTTTAAAAAATCTCTAACAAATCTTGTACAAACAATGCCCTTTCTGAATGCACTTTTGAATCGAACAGCACAAGGTACACGTCCACAACTTTGAAGACGCGAACGACGTCTGCCTCCAATCTACTCTTAATCTCCCTCTCGCAATACGCTCAGTATAAATCAATTAACACTGGAGCAACTCTCGCACCAACACACACGCCTCGTTTTTTTTTACAAGTTGTACGTCTCTAAAGCAATATTCGTCGATTCCAAATAAAAGCCTAGAAACTTAAAAAAAAAATCTTTCACAGCAATCCCACATTTATTCTGGAACTTAACGTCCTCAAACGCCTCGATAGTCTCACGAATAGCTACGAAGAGGCAGCCATGCGGGATGGAATCAAAAAGGACTTCAACGTCATATGGTTCCGCATCACAGGCACCAGGGTTAAAATTCTCCGGAAACTCTACCACATTTTCTGAATTGAGCTCCATGGAAGGATCTTTGAGCTGGAGCCGCGATAGGTGACGCCGCAGGTAGGATGACATCTCTCTCTCTCTCTCACCCTTTTGTGTCACAGCAGCCCTAAACGGTATGCCCACTTTATGCGTCTTCACTGTGAAAAAAGAAAACCTCAGGTGGAGATCCTTATCCCGTTTGATCGACGCTTTTAAACTGTCTAGTCTCAAGCTCTGGCAAAGCTCAACAGCCCTCTTTTTTACTTTCTCTTCTACTCGTCCCTCGTTGTTCGGCGCATTTAACCCCTAAACCTTTTCAGCCAACTTGCCCAAATTCAAACCCTTCTACACGTTGATATTACCATAGATATTTCGGTTTTCTCAAATATAATTATTACCAGCTTTTAAGACTTTCGGTGTTGCTTTTTTATCCCCAGAGAACATGTTTTGAAATGACCATAATAATTACATCACATTAAAATTGTCCGGCATAGTTGGCATGATATATCGGCACAAATATATTTTGCCGTTCAGAGTAAAATTGTTATTTTATGATTCGCTTTTCATCAAGTATGAATTATTGTAACCTGATACGGGAAGAAACTACTTATGCCAATTTTAAAGATATATTCCCATTACAAAAAAAAAAAGCTAAATGTTTGTATTTTGGCGTCCGAATACCTAATGGAAAATCTTTTCGGTCAAAATAATGTATTAAAAGGCTTTGATTCCTTCAAATATTGGCTATGCGTCAGATATAAGGCTAAAACAAATATTCAAGATCGTCAACTGGGAGATTTAGCCCATTTATCACAGACGACATTTGATGTGTAAAATATAAACAGTAATATCGAGATATAAACAGCTTTTTGACACGCTTAGCATCCCTCAGAAACAAGTCTATAAGATATTCCACTCGCCATTCCGATTTCTGGGTAGTAGATGCATCTCATTACAGATGATTGAAAAAACACTGCCAACGTTTCTGAACAAAATGATCCGGTCTAATTTCGATATAGAATCCTGTAGCATGTGTGATATTAGGAGATATTTACTATCAAAGTAATTATGTGATTACACTGATTCCCTCGTAGGTGTGTTTTGTTTGCTTTTTGCTTTTATTGTTTTTTGCTTTACATAATTTCTTGTGTATGCTTTTAAAACAACTGTCTACCTGTGAGGCGGCTGAGGCACTAGTGAAGCTGCTTGGACAGCTTTTTTCCTCAGCTCCCACCATATTTAAAAGAAAATAAAAGCTATTATGAATAATATTATTATTTTAACCCAAGATAAATTACTGAAGCTTGGGACGTCCCTTTCAATAGAACAAATTATGCTCATCAAACTATTTTCTACACCCTTCCGATCATTATTTGTGCTAATCATTTTGAACTCCACTGACTATCGGTTGGCGCCTTGCAGGAATTTATATAGTAATGTTAAGAAAAATCTCGTTAATTTGTTTTTTAGCTTATTTGTCATCTTTCTTGTTTAAATATATTATTCTTACTGCGATGCATTTTCAATAAGTGCACTTCTGTTACTTGCATCATTTATGCTAAGTGGTCTAAGTGTTTTTCAAGTATCAACTGTGGTCAGTGTTTTTTCGCAGGTTTTACTGTTGCTGCTGTAATTTCTTTGTGGTTCGGAATTAGTCAAGCTGCTTACAGAACTTTTTACCCATCTCTCCACCAACTTTCCACCAACTTTGCAATATAATTGAGAATAAATACATTATTAATAATAATCAGTGACATATATTTTTAAATAAAAATATACAAATTAAAACAGCTAGTTGATGCCTGTACGAGCAACGATTACAACAAGATATCTTGATGCCTTATTAAAGAGGACGCCTCCGTTCCCCACACAAATTCTCATATTATGATTAAATGCATGTTTCTACCCCACTTTGTCATTAAAATGGGCCTATAAAGCGCGGTAAAATCATCAAAAGTCTCCGTATAAGGGAGGCTCTATTCCAAGCAGGTTGTTTGTTTTAAGGTTTTACAGATTTGTTTAAAAAATCGATAAACACTACAATAATGCAGTTTAAGAAGTTGAGTCATATGGCACGGGGCACGTAAATATATGATAAAAAGCGGAACGTAAGGGTGCTAACAACCATGTGAATATTAAACATGACAAAATAACCGTGACTGCGGGTGAAAACAGCGCATACACTAAAAGGTGTGAAAGACAGCTGAATAATTGTTTTTTTTCCAAAGTGGTCACATAGACACTATGGCCAAGCAAAACAGAGAGAGAAATCCATAAACCCTCTTTCCACAAGTGAACCCTACGATATTACCATTATAATGTAAAAACTTCGCGACAACCAGCTCCTCTCGTACCTTTAAAACTCTCGCTAAGCCAACGCTACACCGGAACAACTTTGTAAAGCAGCACAAAACGAAACACAGAAGGCACGTCGCCCACCCTCCCTTTTAGTGTTTGTGTCGTTTTTACCCAAATTCTCGGTGTCTTGTCATTCTCTCTCGATTAGTCGGTTCATTACCTGAAATGTTTAATTAACTGTCTAGTCATCGGTGTATACGTAGAAATTGGGAAAATATTGGTTAACGACAAGCACCAAATAGTCACGGAATTATTTGTTTTCTCAGTCACTGTTTTTTGGACACCTATCCGCGACGCAGTCCTTCTAACGAGGAATGCGAAGAAAGTCCAGACTTCATCACATTTTAAGATATTTTTTTTGCTACCTACTTAATATTAAACCGAATTCATATTAAGGCCCTGATAACATTGCTACATTACTAACGCATTTCTTTTTCATTACACTTAATCACTCACTGAATTGATCACTCATCATTTGATCGTCATTTCCATGTGTTGTTGTCACTCAGCTCGACGGGTCACTTGGCGTTGTCCCTCAGCTCGACGGGTCGCTTGGCGCTGTCTTCCAGCTCGACGGGTCGCTGTACCCGTTTCTAAGAAAGGAGGCCGTGGTAGGTTAACTAATTATCACCCCATATCGCCCATTAGCTCATTAGGCCTGCTCTCGGAACATATTAATTCCAATTACGTGATATAATTCCTAGATACGTATGATATTACATCGCCTTTTTAGCGTGGTATGCGTAAAGGACAATCTACTCCCGCTAGAATGCCTGAGAAACACCTACCTTGACACCAGCTTGGCTATCCCAATACGTCCTTACTCCTATGTGCTAGTGCCAGAGTACTTTTCATTGGGGTTTCTAGGGATTTTCTATGGCTCGCCATAGAATCGACAAAGTGCCAGACTTTACCAAAGATATAAATTGAAGAACCAGCAGTGAAGCAATCTGGCACTTGTTTGGGAATAAAGGCCAATATTTGCCACAGAAAACAGGAACTAAAAGTAAAGCCGAACATGGCACTTCTTTGGCGATTTAAGCTCAATGATTCCAGATGACAGCCAATTGCCAGCAGTGAAGCCTAACTTTAGCACTCGTTTGAAAATTAAGGCAAATAAAAAAGGCCAGAGAAGGTCAAGTTTTGCTCTGCCTTGGTCCTTTCGAGCTCTCGAATGCCCTAAGTTCTCAAAAACAAACCAAAAAAAACATAGGCCCAAAGAACTGTGCTGCCTGGGCTACTACTCAACACATTTCTACTATTTATTATTTTGCTTCAGTCGTGTAACAGAATTTTTGCATTTACATCCTTTTTACTGTTGAACCCCAGCCCCCTGGTAGTACTGTATTATACATTGTGTTTATACTTTTTGTACATTACTGTTTGCGTTTTATATACCTATTAATATTGGTTACCTGTTCTCCCTTCCCCCTTGTGTCGCAATGTATATTCGCTGGTATTCTAGTTCTGTATAAATATTATACACTTCTGCTTGGGCCAAACTATGAAACTGCCTGTTCCATATTTTAGCCCCAAAAGTAACTGGAATGAATTTCTGGAAGGCAGGCCATTCGTAGTACCAGCTTCCGCCTCTAGCAACACCTTGCGGCAGACCTTACAAGTTAGTTTGCCGACCGGCGTCACCTGCTAAAGTTCTAGTGGCACCTTATAATTGTTTCCTCAAGCACCTCCAGATCATTTCACGTTTTTTTGCAATTTCTGATTTGAAAGAACAAGGTGCGGCCGTGAAACTCCGATTTCTTTTGA
The DNA here is from genome assembly GCA_013358835.2 of Ixodes persulcatus. Taxonomy (NCBI): domain Eukaryota; kingdom Metazoa; phylum Arthropoda; class Arachnida; order Ixodida; family Ixodidae; genus Ixodes; species Ixodes persulcatus. The sequence goes on along the minus strand of JABSTQ010010928.1, from coordinate 258,276 downwards.
GGAAAACGTTGGCTGGAACTTTTGAAATGGTTCAGACAGCTTAAAAATATCCCACGAAGAAATCCCAGGTTTGCGAGTGATTTTCTCGCTTTAAAGCCAAAAGTCAAATTTGGGGGTTTTACGTGCCAAACCAACGACGGGCATCTGACACGCCCCAGCAGAGGACTGAGGATTAATTTGGACCACCTGGGGATCTTTTGACGTGCAACCGAAAGCTCGGTTACACGGCGCCTCCTCCGCAATAAGCCTCCGTCAGATTGCGGGCACCTTGGGGCGGGGTTCGAACCCGCCACATGGGGATCCGTAGGCCAGCGCTCTCGCCTCGGAGCCACCGAGGCGGCTTCTCGCTTTAAGGCCGGTGAATAATTGATCGACTACCAACGTCATTCAGGGTGACCCTCAACCTCCTCAACGGATGAAAACATTGCGACCACTTGGGATTTGGTCTTGGCAGACCGCCGATAAGCACTCCAAAAACTTGAACGTCAGCTTACGTTCTTGCAGATATTATGTTACAACAAGACCAACAAATTTATATTCAGAAAGTACCATTTTAGTTAACTACGTGACATAAGTAGTGTCAAAAGTCAGCATACATTATGCATTACCGCTGTTTAATGAATTAGTAGATTAGGCCGTACCTATATTTTTCTGGAGCTAGAAACTCCATTAATTTTGCATTGGCGCGCTTTAGAGCCAGCAACAGAATTCTCGAATAAAACGGTGCAGTGGAATCTGTCGCGTCGCACGCACGATTTTTATTTGAACTGCATTTTAAGAAGAAAATAAAATAAATATACCATTAGGTAATTAGAGGCTTTTAGGTCAATAATTTTCTCGTTCTCACATGATGCTTGTAACCTGATATTTGCCGCGGTCGATAGCTTCATATCCAAGGAACAGTTTTTTTAGAGAGCAGCTATTAGGCGCCCGTTTCCACGTATAGCGGCGTCGCCGTCGGCGCAACCGCCCCGCTAAATTTTCCGGGAAATTGAATTGGTTTTGGGGTCACGGGACGTCAATTTTCTCGCTAAGTTTAGCGGAGAAACTCAATTTGTTCATGGGTGACGTGACACGAAGTTATGTGACGTCATTTTCCTTGCTAAATATAGCGGGGAAACTGAATCGGTCTTGAGGGCACGTGGCGTCAGTTTTCCAGCTAAATTTAGCGGGAAAAATATGGAAGGAGGGGATGGTAGGGAGGAGGAGGATGGGAGGGTACGTAAGAGAAGGAGGGAAGTGTACCGAGGAGGAGAGGAGGGTACGGAAAAGGAGGAGAGGAGGGCAAGGATGAGGGGAGAAGAAAGAGGGGAGAGGAGGAGGAAAAGAGGAGGGGGAAGGCGAGATGAGAAGGAGGGTGAGAGGAAGGGGGGAGGAGGAGGAGGGGCGGAGGAGAGGAAGGGAGAAACGATGGAGGAGGGTGAGGAGGAAAGAAAGATGAGGGGGAGGAGGAGGAGAGGAGGGAAAGGTACGGAGGAGGAATAGAGGCGTATCTTTCCGTCCGTACCCTCCCCTCCTCCTCAAGAGCTGCGCTCTAATTTGGCATTAAAACGATTTGTAAACGTATTTAAGTTTTTTATTCGATTGTCTGTATTAAAAACGACTATCTCTATAACGCGCCGAGCATAATATTCATATCGGGACATAACTGCCTCATAAGCAATTGGATGTGGGAAAAGAATGAATGTTATTTGGGCTTAATTTCTCACTCACCTCTTGAACGGTATCGTGCAACGAGGGAATAAATACATAGCATTTAAGACGATATTAGTCGCGATCATCCGGCCCTCACAAACTGATGTGTAATGCGGGTTGTTAATTCAAAGGTTTTAATGATACAAAACTTCAGAACGTACAGATATCTCTGTGAACTTTCAATCTAAGCGTATGGTTTTGAGAGTCTTCTAGCATTGTATGCTGCAGTTATTACGGGTGCCTGTATAGCAGCGCTAAAAGGCTAACGAAATACGTCCAAAAATAAATTTAAACCATTTTATCGCTTAGATGGTTGTTCTATCCTGAAGGACAGCGCTGGTTTTGAGCATAGCGAACAATTTTATAGCGGCTATAACGTTCCCTCGGCAGGAAAGATGGACAATATATAATAAACTGCAAAAAACGCATCCTACGCTCCGGGTTCGAAAGACGTGTTGTCACTAACGGCGTATACGTCTCAACACAATGCAGCCTTCCATTTAAAATCCGGTAAATAGACGAGGCGAATGTAATTGTCGTGAGATAAATAAGACTTGGCTTCCGAACAATGCACGTCTATGTTACGCCACTGTGTACCAACCAAGCGCACGCTTGAACGTGATGTATAATTCACGGGCCATGAATCGTTGAGCGTGTTTCAACGCGCGCCGCCGTCGCTGCTGCCGAGATGAAACTGAAAGCGGAACTAGGTTTCGAGGAACGTCCATGCGATTAATCTAAAGAAAGAGGCAGGAGGAAGCAAAAAGAGAAATAAGCCAAGCGGCGTGTTACGCGAGGGGCATATTCTCACGAGTGCACTTTTACGTACGTTTTTCTGCGCCTGCCTCGCGCTTGCATCCGCTGCGATGTTACTCTGGAATGGCCGCGATCAGTGACGTATTTTATCCCGCGACAAAAACAAAAAGACGACGTTCAAAGACACTGGGCTGGCTAAAAAGGCAGGAGAAGGAGGCCATTGGAGGTTAGCAGGGCAGGAGATAAGCCACCGTAGCAAGAAAAAGACACATTCTTATATTTGTGAACCCTGAGACGGGAAAGATAAAAAGCGGACAAATCAAGATAGACTGCCCGCCTCTGGGCTCAAAGGTATGTCCTTTCCTAACTAGCTCTCCTGCTCTCTCTCCCTTATGGCAGATTCTCTTATCACGTTTTATTCTTTTAACCCTTGAAATGTTTTTTAGCATTAGGCTCTAAAAAAAAGCGATAGCCTTCTTGAGCTACTTCACCCGGCTTTCGCAATACGCTCTATAGCCTCGAATGCACCGTGCGCATCCACGGCACGTAAGCGCCGCTTGTGTGCGGTGGCGCCTCCGAATACACCGGGCGTCTATACGCACATCCGCATACGCAAGTGCCGCGCGTATGCGGACGTCGTCCTCAACGTCGTTTTAACGTCGCTCTAGAACTCCACCATGAGGTCGCCCTAGGCGTCCTTCTTGAGGTCGTCCTAGAGGTCGTCCTTGAGATAGTCTTAAAGGTCGTCCTCGAGGTTGTTCTACCTGTCATCTTACGATGACAGCTAGAACAACCCCAATGACGACAACGTGTTTAACGTCGTCATTCGGGTCGCATTAGCGGTCGTCCTACAGGTCGTCCTACAGATAGCCCTAAATTTGGTACTGAAGGTTGTTCTAGACGACGACTTTGACGCCGTCCTAGATGTCGTCCTTGGGGTCGTTCTAAAGGTCGTTTTAGACGACGACTTTGACGCCGTCCTAGATGTCGTCCTAGGGGTCGCCCCAAAGGTCCTCCTTTAGATCATCCTAGGGCCGTCCTAGAAGTTGCTCTAGACGTCGCCCATTAGGACGTCGTCCTAGACGGCGTTCTTGATGTCGTCATAAAGTAGTTCTGGAAGTCGTACTTGAGATGGCCCTAAAGGTAGTCCTAGAGGTCGTCCTAGATGTCGTCATTGACGTCGTTCTCTAGGACTTGATCCTCGACGCCGTTGTAGCAAGCAGATAAACCCGTGCTGCGCATACATGGAGCGGTAGTACGCACACATCTACACTTGCGCCCAAGCAACAAAGCAATGATCTGCTTGAGTTAAGATTTTTGGTACATGATCAATGATGATGACAAAACAACTTGGACATTAAACGATTACAGAGAGAAAAATAAACACACAAACACGAAGCTGCGGTGATTGTGGGGAAATGGCTTGAACATTAAATCATTAATCAGAGACAGAGCATTACTCGATTAGACAGAAAGGAAGCAAGCAATCATTCCATTTTGAAGTCGCTCGCTGCTGTTGCGCTAACGTCAATGATTTTGTCGTAAACCATTCATAAGATTGGATAGTTGGGCGAGTTGGTTGGAATTCATCGTAGGAAACAGCGCGAAAAGCAGACGAGGACGAACAGACCCGACAGCGCTCGTCCCGTGTTTCTTCTTCGTCCTCGTCTGTTTTTTGCACTGTTTCCTACCATTTATAAAATACATTGTTTACTCAAATTGCGTCGCCGTTTTCACAGTGAGCTGCATCGAGAGTCTCATTACGATTTCTATAGCAATTCACAGACACCCAAAAATAGTGCCAAACAGCACACCACTTTGTGACGAACATCGGTTCACCACTGGGAAAAACCGGCTCCAATATTGGCCTAACGTTGGTTTTCTCGAAAGCGCTACCCGATCTAATAATGGACCAATCCCTAAAGTCAATGTTGGATCACGATTCAATCAATATTTAAACCAAAATGGACTTGTATTTATGTCATTGTTGTGCCGCAAACATATTTTTCAGGTGACTCTGTCCGGATTCGACATACCTCGGAAAGTCGGTCGGTTAGTCTGCAAGCAGGGAAAGTAAAACTAAATTGTCCTTAGGTGGAAACTGAAGGAGCCTGTTTCTGACGGCTGTTGCCAAGCTGTCTGTACATTCTATCGAATAAAAAAGCAAAGCAACAAAGTTAATCGTGTAAAACGCTTGACATGAATCCTGTTCTAGTCGTAACTCGCTCGATGACGAAGACAAATAGCGCAGAGCCATAACGCTTCGACCGAGAGCAGCAATGGGCTCGACAGCTGGCGGGTCAACCAGCGGGCCTGGTAACCCGGTGAACGAAGGATCCGACATGACCACGCTAGCTTTAAGGACCAAGCGGGCAACGAAGGGGACCATATTGTCGTTTCATCTATATACCGGAAGGCACTACTCGAGCCTGTTCATAAAAAAGGGTGGTCGGGGCACCTAGGGAATCACAAACAGAGAGCAGGACTTGACAGAATATTATTGGACGGGCTGCATTAAGGTCGCCGAGCAATTAGTTCAGTCCTGTGATACCTGCGAAAAAATGCGGCGGCTAAGCAGGCGACGACAGGCGCCCCTAACCCTGGTGCAGATAATCTCGGAATCATTAAAATCCTAGATGACGATGTAGTAAGACAACTACCTACGATCAAGAGAGATATTATGTACCTCCTAACATGCTATGACCAGCTAGCAAGTTTTGAAGAACCAAGCAGCCTTGATGACTCCACTCTGTGTCGTACATAGCAAAGAAAACGATGAAAGGAAATAACATCCTGTTTTGTAGGTCAGCAGGAAGCTGACTTCGAGAGAGCAAGCATACAGCACTGTCAAAAAAAGTTATTGTCTTGTTTGGACTGCATAGTTTACCCTAAGACCATCGACCGCGCATCTGGCTTCAACAGCTGTTCCTCTTAAAAATGGTTGTTTGTTACGCTGGAGCTTGACCTTCCAAGAATATTATTTTTGCTTACACATAAAAAAGCAAGCTTCATGCAAACGCGGATTTTCTGAGTTGAGCGCACAAATTTGTAGGCAGTGAGGTTTTTGTTTCTTTTAGCTCGTCTGCACATTTGTAAATACTTCACCATTTCCATCATTAACGAATTTATTCCCGAAAGACCGGGAACAAAGTTTTCACAAATATTCTGGTAACCTTTAGCAACAATTGTCACGCGTGCGAAATAGACAAGATCGAAACGCTCTCGATGAGTGGAAGGGTCGTTTTGGGCGCCCCCGCAGTTCCCGTGGTGCTTGGTTATTGTTCGTTCGTCTCTTTCCTATGAAGTGCATCACTGACCCTGGTGTGAATGACAACGTCCCGGCACCGACGGCACCCGTGAGAGCCGGTGCTGTTCCTCGACCCTAGCGATTATGGCTTATGGTAACAAGGACCACCATCGCCGCTCCACCTTCCGCTTTTGGGCAGCACAGTCGATTCAGCAGGACAGTCAAACGCGCTGGGATTCTTGCTGTGATAATGCTGTGTCCTGCGTGTACGAACTTTGCAACCTTCGTATCTACGGAAAAGGACGATGACTTCCCTTTCCCACAGAAAGTGTATTGTAAAAGTCAGCGAGAGTGTTAATGCCTTCTCGCACATATGAGCGGATTACGAAAGCAGTCATTACTCTCAAATTGTCAAGGGGGCGCTGCGGTAACAATTGTTGCAGAGATGTATTGCAGTAAAGCTCAAACAGCGCGTCATCTTCAAACGGCCTTTCCTTAAAATTAAATAATTATCTAGCTTGTGTTGGCACGCAGATCGCAAAAGTGTTTTGTCGTTCGTACTCCCAGAGACTGCAATTGCACTATAATCGCGGTCCTCAACTTTCTTGCAAGAGTCGTCTTCGGACGACTCGTAAAAAATAATTCAGATGGGGAAGAAGTATAAAACCTTGATCACCATCAGGCTGCTCTAAATAACGAGGTTCTCAATAATTGCATCATTCTTGTCATCCACCTTGAAGAGTGTGACTGCTTTCGTCATGAAAAAACAGGTTCAGTTAACCGCTTCAAAGTGCTCGAATATTCGCGAACCCCACTTAGCACTTTAAAGTACATTTGAGTGTACTTGGACCACAGTTTGAAAACCATTGTATTAGCGGCACATGAGGCCGCGTGGAACGTTGTACTCTATTTTTGAAGCATAGTGCGTGATCCTTGCAATCCGAATATCAACTTACTATTGGCTTGCCACGCGAACATGCGTGCTCTCTTGTTCATCCCCAACTTTCTTGTACGTCAACGCCTCGGCTCATAAAAAATATCTTAATTTCTACGAACAACAATCATTGAAATATTGCCTGGGAATATTTTAGATGGAAGCCATAAAAGAGCAATAAGCAGTAATGTACTTAAAATTTTGAACGCGTATAGCTTTCATTCAATAGATCTGCGTTTTCTTTTCTTTTTTTTTTTGCACTGAATGTTGTAAGTTACTGTTAATAAAATTATATATTTCTTAATTTCTCAACAATATATCGTAAAGTTCCCGAGGGCTGTAATTGCATGGGTATCATTAAACGCACATCACTTACAATATTGATTTTTAATTAAAAAACTTTTTATTCCACAGAATGATTCAGAAGGTGGGCCGCGCATGAAGTCGAAGCCCTGTACGTGACGTCATCGCACCATGATGGTGGTCACTCCTACTTGTTCTTCACGAGAAAAACAAGAGCAATGATGCAAAAGGTATGTTGCACGTGGGTTATGAGATTAAAATCGGTAGCAAAGACAAGGACAAAAAAGGAAGGCGCACAGGACGAGCGCTTACTCTCAAATAAACATTTATTTAAAAACAGATAAAGCAAACAACCTTCAATAAAAAAATATACTGAATCACCCAGGTATGTCACTCATCACTACGTGTCAATAAAACCACACTCTTTTTGATGCACATAAATTGACGGCTGACTGACGCAGCCTTCAGTGCCCTCTTTCTTTATGGTATGCGCTTCTAGCACTTCCCTCTTACTCTAGTGCTAAACGATCCTTCCTTGGTAAAAAACACGCATACCATTGTGGATTTTCTTAAAGAGGAACATTGCGGGGGACGTTGTAGTGTTCTCTGTAGACGTAGATTTTTTTTGCTCTGTACCTTGGCATTAAGGATTCTCCTCACTTTGCCATTGTCAGTGGCCACCGCTGAACAGAGGTTCTCAAAATTAAAGCTTATTAAGATGTACCATTGGCCATTGCGTCCATTGAAAAGAGGATAGCGTCTAGCCTGGATATGTCGCAATCCGTAGCCCAATTTGCGATGTTGAAAGCTCGAAGGTGGCCTTCTCGGGTATATGACATGGTTATTTTGCGCTGTCGTTTTCTCTGCCCGTCAGACGTTAGCTTGCCACGGGAGACTCACAGCTCAAAGTTGGTTAATCTGGGAAATAAATATATTTTGAACCATCTGAACACGGTGCCGAATAAACTCTTAATGCTCGTGAACGTCGTTCGTTTTTAGGATGTGGCTTTCGACTGAAAACGACAAAATCGCGACCATTCGCGCTGGGTCACTCTGGCATGTTTACTAACAATGTTATGTTGGGTGCGAAAATAGGGGGAGGGGGGGGGGGGCGCAACGGCCGCAGTTTGCCCAGGGCGCGTGCTGCTCTAAGGCCGGCCCTGCTTGTAACGCAACTTCCGCTACCTTTTTTAATCTTGGGGGATTTTAACGCCCACCACACCGTGTGAGGTAGTGCTTGCCAAGACTCCCGTGGTGGTGTCATTGAAAGATTTTTATTGTCATCCGGCCTTTGCATTTTAAATGGACAAGATCCTACATTTTTTAGTGCACTTCATAATACTTTCACTTCCATCGATTTGTCTCTTTCATCCCCAACTTTACTTCCCTATTTTTCTTGGAAGGTTTTAGATAACCCTTTTGGAAGCGATCATTTTCCTGTTATTTTAGAAAGTACTGTAGCACCTCCTTCACTTTCAACACGTATCCCCAGGTGGAATTTAGAGAAAGCTGACTGGGCTCTTTTTGCATTGGAAGCAGTGCTTGACCCAACTGAACTTTCAGCTAACACCTCGAAAAATGCCACCTTGTACGTGGCTGACCGTATCATAAATGCTGTATCTGCCTCCATTCCACAAACATCTGAAAATCTTCCTAAGCGCTGCAAGCCTTGGTGGACCAAACACTGTAGTGTTACGCTTAGATGTCAGAACAGGGCCTGGGGCACTTTCTGCCGCTACCCAACGGTCTGGAACAAGATTGAGTTTAAAAAATGTAAAGCGAAGGCTCGTTTTACAAGAAAACATGCTAAGAAAAGCTCGTGGATGAAATATTTTTCCAAGGTAAACAAGTGTGTCACTACTAAGGAGGTGTGGGACCGAATGAGGAAACTTCGGGGTAACTACCTCTCTTTTAGGACGTCTCTTTTTCCCTCGGCTTCGCCAACTTTGAAGGGCCAGGCAAATGTTCTTGCGGAACATTTTTCTGAAGTGTCTAGCTCATCGAATTAATCGGCAAAATTTGAGAAGTTCAGAGCTGTAGCAGAGAAGCGGCCAATTACTATGTCTGGATCAGACACTCTTGTATACAACCAGCCTTTCACAATGTGCGAACTCGAGGTGGCCCTTGGGTCAAAAAAGCAGTCGGCACCTGGTCCTGACAAAATCCACTTTGTAATGTTGCGGCACCTGTCTCCTGCATCTCTAGGCCATTTGTTAACCTTTTTTAATCATTTGTGGATGGCTTCTGCCTTTCCTCGGTGCTGGAAGTGGGCACATATAATTATCCTTTTAAAACCCGGTAAAGACTCTACTCTACCAGCAAATTATCGTCCCATTGCAATGACCAGTTGCCTTGGGAAAACTTATGAAAAACTAATAAAGAGACGATTAGTACACTTTTTAGAGACTGAGGAAATTTTAGATCCCAATCAGTGCGGCTTTATAATGGGGCGATCAACATTGGATCATCTTGTCCGCCTGAAAACTTTCATACGTGAAGCATTTGTTCATCGACAGCACTGTTTCGGTATTTTCTGACTTAGAGAAAGCACTTGATACTACATGGCGTTACGGGATTCTAAAGGACTTATAAACATATGGTGTCCGTGGCCGCATGTTGCGCTGCATAAGGGAGTTTTTGACTAACCGAACTTTTCATGTTAGGTTTGGTTCTACACTTTCGGATGTTTTTCCTCATGAAAATGGTGTCCCTCAAGGCGCTGTATTGAGCGTCACTTTCTTTTTGTGAAGATAAACAGCCTTACTGCAGTGATACCTCCATCAGTTTCATAGTCGTTATATGTAGATGATATGCAGATTTCCTTTTCGTCCTGCAATCTCTCAAGTTGCGAGCGCCAGCCTCAACTCTCAATAAACAAAATGAGCAAATGGGCCGATGAAAATGGTTTTAAGTTTTCATCTGAAAAAACAGTGTGTGTGCCCTTTTCACTACGTCGTGATCTGTTGCTTGATCCTTGTTTGCAGCTCAATAGCGCTGCAATATGTTAAAATACGAGCACAAATTTTTAGGGGTTATTTTCGACAAGATACTTACCTTTGTGCCTCGCGTCAAGGAGCTGAAGCAGAAATGCTTGCGGTCGTCTAACATTCTCAAAGTGCTTTCACACACATCCTGGGGGTCTGACTGGCGATGTCTCATCCGATTGTACAACTCACTGGTCGGTTCCCGTCTGGACTAGGGTGCAATTGTGTACGGATCAGCACGGCGATCTGTCTTAAAAATGCTGGATCCGGTCCATCACCTTGGCCTTCGACTTGCCACTGGAGCATTTCGGACATCGCCTGTTCTGAGCCTCTATGTAGATACACATCAAATGTCACTAGAGAAGCGCAGACAATATCTTAGCTTGTGTTATGGGTACAAAGTGAAATCTGATCCTATGCATCCATCAAATAAGTCTGTTCCCATTTCCATGTTTTTTGCGGCTTTTTGAAAACAAACCTAGCATAATACGCCCATTAAGCTTCCGGTTTCAGAGCATTTTTGCCTCCCAGCAGCTGGCTCTTCCTGAAAGTAACTTGATTAAGGAAACACAGACTTTTGCCCTTTGGAAGGCAGTAAGATTGTCATGTGACTGGTCGCTTAGAAAATATAATAAAAGGTCAGTTAACCATCAGGTTCTTCACAAGGAAGCTCTTGCATTACAAGAGAAATATCAAGACTATGTGCACTTTTTTACTGACGGGGCCAAAAGCTCGTCTTTCGTAGGTGCCGCAGTTTATTCCGAACACTTTAGTCGAGCGAGATGTATTGTCACTGTTGCAAGTATTTTCCCTGCTGAGCTTTACGCTGTGCTCATGGCGCTTGAACACATATTAGAAGACCATGTGAGGAAGGCTATTTGTTTGTAGATTCCCAGAGTGCTCTACTGGCTTTATGTTCTCTTACCGTTACGAAGAATCGCCTCGTACAACAAGCGCGTGTCCAAATGAATCGCGCTCTCCTACTTGGCCTTGATATAAAACTATGCTGGGTGCCAAGCCATGCAGGTATTCCAGGTAATGAGGCAGCAGATAGATTGGCTGCCTCTGTTAATGGTCGCCTAAAAGCATCGGGTGGCCTACCTTATGAGGATTTTAAACCAGACATTAAAAATCAAGTTATGAACTTTGGCAGTTAGAATGGAATCAAGAAACAGACAATAAACTACATATTATCAAACCTTGTTTAGGATTATGGGAGAGTTCCCACCAGAGGAACCGGTTCCACGAGGCCTTGATGTGCCGCTTGCGTATTGGACACACATGCTTAACGCATCTATATTTACTTTGTAATGATGATATCCCGCGCTGCGAGCATTGTGGCAAAACACTGACTGTCCTACATATTCTGTGGCACTGTAGGTACTTGGATAAAAAAGACGAGCATGTTTTTCCACTATTTTTGGATCCCATCTTCCATTTCATCCCGCATTTTTGCTAGGAGATGAACCTCTTGTCCATTTCAGTAAAGTTTTGGAATTTCTTAAAATAACAGGCTATCTACACCTGTTATAACCCCTCATTTTTCACCGTGTGTTTTTTTTTATTTTAAGATAATTTCTTATAGATTATAACTTTTATACTTACCTGAAATTAGTCTCCATATCTTTTACATGATTCATTTTCATACTTTTATTGCATCACCAGCTACTATAGCTATGTCTTCTCCTTAACCCTTTTCCTGCAATAGTGTATGCACCTGGCGCATTTTGGCCTAGTTGCTCTCGCGCTATAAAACTCCAATCAATCAATCAACCTGCTTCTCGTAGACGGGTGTCCTCGTTTTGCCCGACCAGGATAATTCAGTCAGTCGCCTATTCTACCCTCTTCTTCCTTCTTTCACTTTTCCTTCCTCCTTTTTCTTTTTTCTCCTACACTCTCTTCCTTCCTTTTTCTCCTTCGTAGGCGGCAAGGGCCAACATTGAGTGGAAACAGGACCTGGCCCTGCAACCACACTAGGGTGTAGTGCCCGGGCAGCACTGGTAGAGTCACTGTGTCAGCCAAGCCATTTTTGCTATGGCTCATCATTTACCCCCTTGTTGGGCTCCGTGGTGGGCGGTGCACCCGGGCACTGAATTTTTTCTCATCTTTTTTGGGTCTGCGCAACGAATCTTTTCTTGATCGGCCCCCGAAAAGGGGTCGCACCGAAGTTTCTACCTCGCACAAGACACACTCTACTCTAACAGAATACCTTGCTGGGCTGGTTCGTTGAACGACATAATGAGAAACGGCGCAAAAGGGACAGGACACAAAGTAGGAGAAGGACACAGGACATACGCTGACTAACAACCACGGCGTAAGATACACTCTTTAGGGGAGGACACGGCGTGGCTGAATGCGCGGCGCGAGGAATCAGATAGTGTTTGTTCGACGGGCATCCGAAAGGCTGCATTATTGCGCTGCCACCGTGCCCGCGGCTGACAGTGTCGCCTGCGGCCAGACGGCGAAACTGTGTGAGAGCGAAAAAAATTATCTCGTTGCCATGACACCCCGGTACACCGTGGTCACGGTGTGACCGTGGTCTTTCTGCACGAGCGACAACCTCGCTAGAGCTCTGCGCGAGTTTAGCATGAGGCGGCACGAGCCGTCTTTGCCGTGCCCACTGGTCGACGAGTCATCTGCCGGCGCCGCTTGAAACCATAGTGAGAGAGAGAAAAAAGAGAGAGTGAAAAGCGAACTTTATCTGCACTGCGCAAGGGGCGCGCTGTCCTCACCTGAAGAGTATTATCTTACACCGTGCTAACAACCAAAGGTTTACTATAAATTACACGCGTGCACAGTGGCCCGCGCAAGCACAAGCTCTTCTTTCTCTTTCAAAAGAGATAAATGCTAATAAAAAAAAGAAACAGCGGCGCTAGAACGACTTTGCAAAACGCGTGACCAGAATAAATATTAAAAATATTAAAATTCCGACAGTGGCACGAGAAAACAATAAGGTCACGCGCTGCGTACACTCCACGTTCGCACCACGTGCACACCGCTTTCAGGACATAAATTAGACCTTTACAGATTGCGTGTACAGAATACTAAGGGCGGTCACAATTGAGAAATTATAATTAATTGTTGGTCAGATGCACTGACGCGACACTTAAGGCCCCTACGCACATTCGCGTTTGACAGCGTTTGAGTGCGTTTGACTGCGTTCCGTCGCGAAACGAAAGCCAGTCACCGGCACATCTGTGCTTCGTATGATGCGTGGAATCCAATTCAAGGACACATCTTGGCACGCGATATTAGCAGCAGGGATGTCCTGGTTTCTCGCAGCCACAACGCAGTCAAACGCACTCAAACGCTCTCAAACGTTAATGTGCGTAGGGGCCTTAATACAGTGATCTGGTCCACAGGCAAGTATACGCGCCGCTTCCATGAGCTCTCTCTCCAACCTGCCCCTCATGCGTCCAACCACCTTTGTGTTGCGCAACGCAGGAAAAACCCACAATCCCTGCAGTGTATTGGCGACGTGAGCGATTGAAAGTGTCGCTGTTATCGGCCAACCACAATTGGCGGAATGCTGACTATGATGTCTGCAAAGGATGTCTCATCGACGAAAATAAGAGGAATGTAAGAACTTCAATTTTGACGGTGTTGGCAGTGTTGCTTTGAGACCGCTATGATTTCAGGCTTCCAGAATGCTCATTACAAACACCATCGAGCTTGTTGTTCACAAGGCAATGACGTCACGAAAGGTAACCGAACGAGGGCGCCACCGAAACATCTCGCCACTAATAGGTAGATGGTAACCGTGACCACTGCCGAGCGAGGCCGCGTGCTCACGCAGCCTATCGTTTAAAGAGCGACCAGTCTGCCACACGTAGACTCTACCACAGCTGAGAGGTATCTCGTAGACGACTTCATTAGCACAAGGCACAAACTGCTTGGCATGCCTCGTGTCACAGAGGCCGTTCCTAGGTCTGTCGCCCAGTCTGTCCGACAAGTTTCTGAACGGTGATCGAGCCACTTACGTTTCACGATCGAGTTGCCGGTGGACGGTGCACTGCAGTTCTTGGATTTACGTTTGACCTTCAATGGTTCCGACCACATCTGTTAGATGTACTAGCCGCGAACCAAAAAGGCAATCTTACCATTCGACTCGGCGCACTCTAAATTAGTCAAAAGGTGTATCGCCAACCTATGCCTCCGCTCGGCTTTACAAAAGTCATGTCCCCATGCCGTACGCGAGAGCTTTGACCTTCAGCTACATCGCTTTGAATTTTCGGGTTTCCCTCTTTTTCTGGTGAGAGGAGTGGCCAAATCCCTGCTTAAGAAGATGAAAAGTCCTGACACGGAAACTAGCAAAAGGCCAAAGAAGTTCGAAGTGCTACCCTACGTTCACAGGATCTCTCACAGTCTGAAATGTGTAGGAGCAAAATTCAACGTTGACGTTGTCTTCACGGCCCCCTGCAAACTATCTAAACTCTGCGCAATGTCAAGCGGGACCAAACCTAGGAACGGCCCCTGTGACACGAGGCATGCCAAGCAGTTTGTGCCTTGTGTTAAGGAAGTCGTCTACGAGATCCCTCTCAGCTGTGGTAGAGTCTACTTGGGACAGACTGGTCGCTGTTTGAACGATAGGCTGCGTGAGCACGCGGCCTCGCTCGGCAGTGGTCACGGTTCCCATCTACAAATACACTGCACGGATTGTGGGTGTTCTCCTGCGTTGCGCAACATAAAGGTGGTGGGAGGCATGAGGGGCAAGTTGGAGAGAGAAATTATGGAAGCGGCGCGTATACTTACCTGTGGACCAGATTTAAGCGTGGTTCACATGCAGCGATTTTGGCCCTAGAGCGGCGCGATTTCTGCCGTCGCGGCGCTCTGGCCAGCACCAGCGGTTAAGCGGCACGAGCGCCGCGACGGCAGAAATCGCGCCGCTCTAGGGCCAAAATCGCTGCATGTGAACCAAGCTTTACGTCAGTGCATCTGACCAGCAGAGAATTACAATTTCTCAATTGTGACCGCCCTTAGTATTTTCTACACGCGATCTGTAAAGGTCTAATTTATGTGCCTAAAAGCGGTGTGCACGTGGAAAAAAAAATTGGGTTGTGTGTATGTTTATCCAGCCTAGAACTTGGTCTGCCTCAACGGGCGACGAGTCTCCCAGCTGTAGATGAGCAATTTAGCCAGCGCAGTACAACCGCTAGCCTGGGGTCTTTAACGTGCACCACGCAGTAGTGATACACGACCGCACGCCGGTACGATGCTCATCCAGATCGAAACGGGCAGGGGTGGGGATTGAACCCAGGATCCCTGGGTTCTGCAGCGCGAAGCTTTCGCTCCACGTGCTCCTAGCTGGTGTGCGCTAGACCACTCGGCCACCGATCCCCCCGTGTGCACGTGGTGCGAACGTGGAGTGTGCGCAGCGCGTGACCTTATTGTTTTATCGTGCCGCTGTCAGAATTTTCATATTTTTTAATATTTATTCTGGTCACGCGTTTTGCAACGTCCTCCTAGTGCCGCTGTTTCTTTCTTCTTTAGCATTTATCCCTTCTGAAAGAGAAAGAAGAGCTTGCGCTTGCGCGGGCCACTGTGCGCGCGTGGAATTTATAGTAAACCTGTGGTTGTTAGTCAACGTATGTCCTCTGTCCTTCTTCTACTTTGTGTCCTGTTCCTTTTGCGCTGTTTCTCATTATGTCGTTCAAACAACCATCCCAGCAAGTTATTCTGTTACAGTACATTTCTTCTTGATTGGGCTCTTTTTTGTGTTCCCTCCCACTAAGCGTACAGTGTACCCATTGCGCAAGTCTCATCGCCACCACGACTTGTCAAGCCAGGTACCTGGCGTACTGTCTACAGAAAAGATTGTGCCGTCCATATGTGGCTTCTCTGTTCGGCGCCTTGTGTCCTTCCGTCGGACACTGGAGAAGAATCTGCAAGATTCTCAAATCGGAGTGTTGGCGGCAGCTTCGTTTCTAACAAGATTGGCTGAGAGTCAGTTGCTTCTCCTTGTGTGGTAACGGCCCCGCGGTGGTGCAGCCCTGGTACGAGTTCCGCAGGACGGCGGGTGCTGCAACGGAGTTTCTGTGGTGCAGGGTTAGGGGAAGTTTGCCTCGACAGGCCGAGGTGGATCACAGTCGGAAGGGTGTCGTTCCGGTAGTCCTCTTGGGCGGTGCCACGGTTCCCCCAGTGGTGGCAAGAGTGCAGGAGAGAGGGCCTAAGTTTTGCTTCGAGGCCCCAATGAACAAGTTCTCCCCCCTCGCAGCTGTCCACTGGATTGCTGGGAAATCTGGGATAGAAGAAAAAGAGCGATGTATTTCTGAGGGAGTGGAGTCCTTGCAGCATTGTTACACCGGCAGAAAAAACAGGGGAGTAGTCCTTCGGTAGGTGGCTGACCACTTTCGGCAGTCAGGTCTTTCACTCCTCCTCTCGGACAGGGAAGGAATGTTCACTGTACTTCCAGACACTCTATTTAAAGATAAGGCCACTTTGGCCATAAACAAGAACTTTAAGACTTCAGAGACACCACCTGCCAAGGCCAAGGCAAGGGCCGTTGCATTGCTGGGGCAGTTGAAGCTTGATGCTTTGGCTAAACGGGTGAAGCAGTGCAAGGTAAACGTCCTGGAGATTTTCTTCTCGGCCAAGACACACAAGACTGGGTGCTCCTTCAGAGCGATTGTCACTGAGAGAGCTAGCTGGCAAGCTTAGGTGAGCAGCTTTCTACAAATACACCTGAGTGGCCTAGTTCCTGAGGACCCTTACAAGGTGAAAAGTTTTGCTTGCCTTGTAGAGGTGTTGGGAAAGGACCTAACCGGAGCAAACAACGCGTTCTCTGTGGACGTTGAAGAACTTTTTTACTCCACTTTTGGTCACCGTCAGAGAACTCATTGAAGCATCGGGTACTGTTGAATTCCAGAACACGCGTGGACTACACACTGACACCTTTCTGGAGGTGCTTACCTGCTACCTAAACTCCACCCTCCTCTGTTATAAAGACAAGGTTTATTTGCAGAGACGCGGGATTTGTATCGGGTTCAGTGTTGCACCAATACTGTGCGAAATCTATCTAGCGAAGTTCGACTGCACTGTTTCACAGGCTTTGACTGAAGTCCCTGTTGTCAAGATCTGTAGATATGTGGATGACTTTGTCGTTTTCGTTAGCGTACCCCCTCAAACTCGCCTGGACTCTGTCGCCCAGTCTGTCCGACAAGTTTTTGAACGGTGCTCGAGCCACTTACGTTTCACGATCAAGTCCCGGCGGACGGTGCCCTGCAGTTCTTGGATTTTATGTTTGACCTTCAATGGTTCCGACCACATCTGTTGGATGTACTAGCCGCGAACCAAAAAGGCAATCTTACCATTCGACTCGGCGAACTCTAAATTAGTCAAAAGGTGTATCGCCAACCTATGCCTCCGCTCGGCTTTACAAAAGTCATGTCCCCATGCCGTACGCGAGAGCTTCGACCTTCAGCTACATCGCCTTTTACTTTCGGGTTTCCCTCCTTTTCTGGTGAGAGGAGTGTCCGAATCCCTGCTTAAGAAGATGAAAAGTCCTGACACGAAAACTAGGAAAAGGCCAAAAAAGTTCGAAGTGCTACCCTTCGTTCACAGGATCTCTCACAATCTGAAACGTGTAGGAGCAAAATTCAACGTTGACGTTGTCTTCACGGCCCCCTGCAAACTATCTAAACTCTGCGCAATGTCAAGCAGGACTGAACCTAGGAACGGCCCCTGTGACACGAGGCATGCCAAGCAGTTTGTGCCTTGTGTTAAGGAAGTCGTCTACGAGATCCCTCTCAGCTGTGGTAGAGTCTACGTGGGACAGACTGGTCGCTGTTTGAACGATAGGCTGCGTGAAAGGGCGGCCTCACTCGGCAGTGGTCACGGTTCCCATCTACCAATACACTGCAGGGATTGTGAGTGTTCTCCTGCGTTGCACAACACAAAGGTGGTGGGACGCATGAGGGGCAAGTTGGAGAGACAGATCATGGAAGCGGCGCGTATACTTGCCTGTGGACGATATCACTGCATTAGTGTCGCGTCAGTGCATCTGACCAGCAGAGAATTACAATTTCTCAATTGTGACCGCCCTTATACTCTGTTTCACCTTATGATGTACCGCAGGAAAGGCTACAAGCGCGAGCTCATTGCTCTAGGGCACATCTGGGCGGCACAAGCTCTCGCGCGTTAAGAGTAGCTCTCAACGCTATGAGCTCGCGCTTCTAGCCTTGTCTGCGGTACAACATAAGGTGCAACGGAGTATAGTATTCTGTACAACGCGATCTGTAAAGGTCTAATAGACTAGTTCCATAAAGTCCTGCATGCAACGCGGCGCGCGTTGCACTCTGGGAACTAGTTGGCCAGGGAGGAGAGTGGCGTGGTTTCGGTTTCGATCGACACGTCGACAAGAGATTATACACAGAGCGTGGACTATTAACGGCCGTTATCTCATGTTTTCTGGTCCCGAGAGCGTCACTTGTGGTCCCTAAGCTAACCTAAATGGCCAGACCTCGAAGCTTTAGCACAAGCCCGAAACGTATAGCTTGTGTTAACACATGCTTGTTGTATTTTTGTACTTGAGCCTTTCTGTTAGCGTTCCGATCGAGGTATGTGGATGAGCCAGTGCTGGGAATGTCGACGCTGCGAAGCTCGGGGATATTGCTTATGTACGAATCAACAAGCTGTAGCAACCAATAAGTATGCATACATCGAGCTCGCGCCTTTACATTAGTGTTATTCATCAGGTAGTTTGTTTGTTTCGTGCGTCCATAGACAAAATATTACTTTTTGCAAGTACTGTTTTTCTTAATACGCCTGAGTACGCGAGGTAAAACTCAGAGTCGCCATTGAAAAGCTAAATTTTAACACACTTCTTATCTCTTATCTGTACTGACCCGCAGCACTGCACGAAGTGAAGTCCCCACCCGCTTGCGTTCCACTAATATTCAACATCGCGTATGCGCATAAAGTTATCCAGCAGTCATATAGGCACATTCGCACATACAAACCGTTTTAAGAAAGCAAAAGTCGAGCACTTGTGTGAAGAATGTCGCACCGTTCGCCGGAAGTGCTCCGGACGGGCATGAACTCCTATGCGGTGCGCCAAACAAACGAAATTACTCAAAGCGCGTTTCACGGTTGCTAATGGCCATAATATTTGTTATGTGTTCTCTTTCTCCTGCCTGAGTATGCCGAGATAATTTCAGACACACCTTTCAGGCACAGATCTTGGGCGTCAGTAAAAGCTCCTCCAAAAAGGCTTAGCGAGGAGTAGGGGACGCTTGTTCGGGCCTCCGTCGTAGCTAGCCGATCTTAGCGTTTGCGAAAACAAAATCTTCTATCTGAATAAATTTGAGTGGGAGATATATGATGACACGAGGAAGACATCATAGTAACCTTTGTGCAGTAGTGAGGTCGAATTAACTGCGTTTCCTTAAAAGTTCATGCGTCAACGCTGGGCTCAACTTTGATATTCCTGTGAGAATGCGGCTTGCTTTTCGCCCAATGAAGTAACAAGAAGCGGACGTTTGACAAATAAAATACGTGTAAGGCTTCAGGTGACCAATTTCAGTTGTAGTTCACTGGTACCCCCCTTCCTCCCCCCCCCCCCCCCCCTTGACGGGATTATTGAAATTTAACTCAAAGATGCACTCGTGGGGTCAGGTGTTTCGTGTTTCGGGAACCAAGGAAAATGCCCCGGTCTTCGTTTTGTATCGCTCGAAAATGAGTGTATTGTACGTTCGTGAAAAGTCAGATAATTGAAAACGCAAGCAGCGCGCTCGGTCGCGGCGTGATAGCATGAGATGAAGCTGCTCAGTCGAAACCGAAACTGAGTGGCCAACTAGTTCCCAGAGTGCACTGCGTGGTATTTTGCGGCGACGGGGCGCGTCGGTTTTGGAAGAAGTCCATTTATGTCCTGAAAGCGGTGTGCACGTGGTGCGATCGTGGAGTGTACGCAGTGCGTGACCTTATTGTTTTCTCGTGCAGCTGTCAGAATTTTAATATTTTTTTAATATTTATTCTGGTCACGCGTTTTGCAACGTCCTTCTACTGCCGCTGTTTCTTTCTTTATTAGCATTTATCTCTTTTGAAAGTGAAAGAGCTTGTGATTGCGCGGGCCACTGTGCGCGCGTTGAATTTATAATAAACCTTTGGTTGTTAGCCTGCGTATGTCCTGTGTTCTTCTACTTTGTGTCCTGTCCCTTTTGCGCTGTTTCTCATTATGACACTCTACTCCCCCTAGATTCCCAAAATTCTTGGTACTCCATTCTGAAAGCGACAAACAACTCTCGAAAATGTCACCATTTCTTGTTGCAAAGGTCCTCGCGGGTGTGATTGGAAAGACATTCAAGGCTAAGAAGCTGGCATCTGGCGATTTGCTTGTAGAAATTGAGACCAGCCACCAGAGTTCTGCTCTCCTTGCACTCAACTGTGTTTCGCACTACGAGGTTACAGTTACACCCCACAAGACATTGAATACCACTCAAGGAGTCATCTCGGAGGATGACCTTCCGGACGCGTCTGAGAGTGAAGTAGTGGAGGGCCTTTTGACTAGGGGGTTGTAGCTGCAAGGCGCATCTCCTTGCGTCGTGACGGCGAAGAGCTGAAGACGAGGCACATCGTGCTTACATTTGCGTCCACCACACTTCCTGAGTCTGTGAAAGCTGGATACCTCTACTGCAGTGTTCGTCCTTGCGTTCCACACCCCAGACGGTGCTTCAAGTGACAAAGATTTTGACACGGCTCACATAACTGCTGCGGCAAAGCGACATATGCCAAGTGTGGCAAAACTGACCACCCAGCAGACTCTTGCTCCAACGAAGCACTCTGTATAAATTGCAAAGAGCCCCACTCCGCTTACTCCAGATCGTGTAAGACGTGGAAAGATGAGAAGGAAATTCTTACCCTTAAAGTGAAAGAAAAGCTCTCATACCCAGAGGCGCGTCACCTCTTCGCGTTTTTGCGCAAGAGCGGCTTTGCACAGGTGGTGTAGCGAGGACCTGCACCACTGAAGATGGCAGTGGAAACCCAGACGTCCTTCCCGGACGCTGGAAAACCACTGGAGTCCCCAACACCCCAGCTGAATCGTCAGCTTCCTGGCCGTTCACTGTCGGCTGGTACGCCCACATCCTCCTCCAGCGAGAGTTTTGCCTCTTCCAAGAGGCAGCAGCCTGCCCTTCTAGTGTAGAAGGTTCACAGGCTGTTTCTCCCACCCAAGATGGGTCGGCTGTGTCCGCACCTGTCAGTGCTTCGCGGTCTTCTTCCGAGGAGAGGGGACCACGCTCCCGACCGAATTCTTTGGAGGGAGCGTCCTCATCCAAGGAGCGGCATCGCTTTTTGTGCCACTCCTCCAGCTCCCAAGAGGCAGGAGCAGGTGGGCTTGGGCGACTGCCGGCCCAGTACCTCTGCTACGCCGGCTGGTGGAGGTCGGGGCCAAGGTTTTCCACCTTGTGCCCAGAGCCTCACTAAACCGGCAAGGAGAGTCTCCGCCCAGGAGGCAGAACCAATGGAGGAGGGTGCCGAACCATCCACTCCTGCGTTCGACCCAGACGACATGGAGTGGCAGGTCCCCAAGGGCAAGCACAAGAGTAAAAAACCAATTGTTCCACCAAAGTGACAATTATAGTCCACAAGGCTCGGTATGCTCTCTCAACAGGAACGTCATCCTACATCCGCTGTTGTTACATTGACCTCACGACACCAAGATATCTTGTTCATTCCCATTGCTCCACCTACTCCTAGGGCCCAGCCCAGACAGAGGAGTAACAGCGACTCCCTCGCCAGTGGCTTCGGCCCGAAGTCTTGTCGTCCTTGGAGGTCGGAGGGTGCGCCTTCAATATAAACCAACCAGAGGACTACTGGCGACTCCCTCGCCTGCGGCTATATTTTTAATTGTTTTCCCCAAAGGTTAGGTCGGAGCGACCTTCTTGCAGGATCATTAAATCATCATTCCCGTCCATATTCACATTTATAAAATTTACCTCCTGTGTCTGGATTAGTTTTGCTCTAGCTACCATTACGCAAAGGTTGTGACTTTCTGGTGAAAAGCTAACTGCCTAACGTTAATAATGTCTCCATTTTTACAATGAAACTGCCGTGGACTTTTTTTCAATTATGACATTACCTTTTTATTAAATGAACACCGCACTGCTGCCTTTTGTTTGCAGGAGACGCACTTTAAAGAGTCACTCAAATGTGCTTAGACACCTCAGTGTTCAGAAAAGATAGGTTGAACGCGTCTGTGGCTTTCGGTGGTGTTGCAGTGGTTGTCCAACTCATGGTCCCGTCCACTGAGGTGGCTTTGCAAACCTCTCTCGAGGCTGTGGCTGTCTGAATGCTGTCGGACCGCGTGATTACCGTCTGCTTAGTGTACATCTCCCCTGAATATCAGCTGCAGTAGGAAGAGCTAGATGATCTAATTAGCCAGCTTCCGGTGCTTTACATTATTTAAGTGATTTCAATGCAGACAATCCTTTGTGGGGAAACAATAGAAGGGATGCTCGAGGTGCACTGATTGAACGGTTTCTTCTTTCGACAGGATTGTGTCTGCTCAACACAAAAGAATTCACTTATATTAGTTCAGCAACTTGTAGTTTTACTGCCATTGATCTTTTGTTTTGTCATCCTGATCGTTATATATACCCCCTGTTTTTATGAAAGGTCATTTCACATATATATGGGAGTGACCACTTTCCAATCATTTTAGAGTTCAACCATCCTCCTGCTTGTCTTTTAACACGTACCCCTCGCTGTAAGGTTGAAAAGGCCGACTGGTCAACGTTTACAGCAGCCTCACTTATAGCATGTTCATCCCTGGATGATCTTTTCATGAATGATGTCACTGACCCTCTTATTCGGCACATATTGCAGGCCGCTATGCTTGCCAATCCCATGACATCCTCACATCTTCCAAAAAGGCCAAAGCCGTGATGAAACCAAGACTTCCGCCAGGCAAAGAAAAAACATAATCATGCATGGGATATTTTCAGGCGTTACCCCACGTCAAGTAACTTTATTGGTTTAAAAAAAATGCAGGCGAGGTATATCCGACGGCAAGCCAAGCGGCAAAGCTACAGAGGGTATGCTTCTTCAATTAGTAGCAGTGCATCCTCGAAGGAAGTTTGGGACCGTGTACATAAAATTGAAGGCTCCTACCGGGTACTTTCTCTCCCACTCCTGAACCGAAATGGTGTATGCCCTGCTAGCCTTGAAGAACAGGCAAATGTCCTTGGTGAATATTTTGAATTTGTTTCAAGTTCTCAACATTATACTCGGTCATTTCAGAGACACAAGCTACAGGCAGAGAAGAAGACAGTTCCTTTGTCAGGTGGCTCGCAAGAACCCTATAATTCGCCATTTAAACTTTTTGAACTACAGCTGGTACTTCATTCGTCCAAACAGACGGCTCCTGGGCCAGACGGCATTCATTACAAAATGCTTCAGCACCTCCATCCACCAACTCATGAGCTTGTTTTATATTTGTTCAACCGAATTTGGCTTGAAGGTTGCTTCCCCTCATCTTGGAAGGTGGCTATCATTATTCATCTGAAGCCAGGAAAGGATCCCACTTGTACGTCTAGCTTTAGGCCCATAGCGCTCACGAGGTGTTTTTCAAAGACACTAGAAAGGATGATAAATAAAAGGTTTGTATTCTATTTAGCAAGAAACAAGCTCCTTGACCGGTACCAGTGTGGTTATCGCTCAGTGCGATCGACGGTTGACTATCTGGTCCGCTTTGAGACTGCTGTGCGAGAGGCCTTTGTAAATAGTCAGCATTTTTTCTCTGTATTTTTTTACTTGGAAAAGGCATTTGATACGACCTGGCGCTACGGCATAATTTGTTCAACATTGGTCTTCGGGGCAGAATGCTAGGTGCCAACCATAGTTACCTCCGGGACCGCACTTTACGTGTGAAGTTTGGGGCAACTCTTTCTAAAGAATTCACCGAAGAAAATGGGGTCCCACAGGGCGGTGTGCTTTGCGTCACACTTTTATCGTAAAAATAAATTCAATTGCTCGTATTATACCCCCATTTGTTCAGTACTCGCTCTATGTTGATGATGTACAAATTTCGGTCTCAACTTGTAATCCGTCGATCTGTGAACGTCGACTTCAACTTACAATCAAATTTGGTCAAATGGGAAGATATAAATGTATTTAAGGTTCTCTCCAGAGAAAACGGTTTGTGTGGGCTTTTCTTGTCGCCGCAGAATTTCACTTGAGCGTTCTTTAAATATGTACGGAGTCCCTATTGCAGTAAAGAACGAGCACAAGTTTTTAGGTCCTATATTTGACCCTAAAATAACGTTCATTCTACGTGTTAAGAGTCTCAAAATGAATTGTGTGAAATCACTTAATATACTAAAAGTCTCTTCCCACGTGTCGGGGAGGGGGGGGGGGGGGGGCTGATCGGTGTTCTTTATTGCGCATCTACCGCTGAGTCGTACGGTCTCGACTTGATTATGGCTGTATTGTGTACGGCTCCGCGCGGGCATCGGTTCTCAAGATGCTGGACCCTCTTCATCATCAGGGGCTCCGACTTTCCACTGGTGCTTTTCGCACATCTCCAATACTCAGCCTATATGTAGAGGCAAATGAGCCCTCACTGGAGAAAAGAAGGTTCGAATGAGGCTTCATGTACTCTCTGCGAATTGGGCCTGTTCCTGGTTACCCGACCCTCGACTGCATAGAACAAGTACATTATGAGCAGACTTTCATAAATACGCCTTCATTTGTTCCACCTCTCGCCTTGATAATTCGTTCTTTTGCTGAGTCCGTAGGTCTGGATGTGCTACCCTCAGTTGTGCAACGCTTGAACTCAGTAGCTTCTTGGGACCTCATTCCCATCCACTAACAAAATAAAACAAGAAAGAGACCCCTAATGAAGTTCTAAGACAATAATGTTTTGAACTCCAGGACCAGTACCGAGACTTCTCAAGTTTTTACACTGATGGGAGTAAAATTGTTTCCTACGTAGGCTGCTCAGTGGTAGGGCATTGTGTGAAGTGTGTCCAGAGAATTAACAATAGTGTCTGTATTCTTTCCGCAGAGCTCTATGGCTTACTCCTTGCCATAGACCACATTTTTAAAAAGAAGAGTCGTAAGTCAATTGTTTACACTGACTCACTTAGTGCTTAACGAGCTCTAGACACAACGAGGGATGTCCAAAATTCACTTGTTCTAGAACTAAGGAACCAATCATTTTCAGCATCAAAAAGAAAAAAAAAATAAATAACATTATGCTGGGTACTTTCTCATGTTCAAGTTACTGGGAATGAGGATGCTGACCGTGTAGCGAGCACTGCTAAGGATCGACAAGTGGATCTGCACAAAATACCCTACAGAGATTATAGACATGTCCTGAAAAAGTCTACAAAGTGCGGGTGGCAAGGGGAGTAGAACCGAGAGATGAACAATAAGTGGCATGCAGTAAAACCTTTAATTCAGGGATGGGAGAGTTCACGTCGTCGCGTGCGATTTTATGAGGTGGTATTATGTCGGCTCCCAATTGGTCATACACGTCTTACCCGTAGGCACCTTTTGCGAGGGGAGGATGCTCCGGAGTGTAAACACCGTCATATACCATTAAAGGGGCAGTGCAAAGATGTTAATACTTTGGCCAATTAACTGCGGAAATTAATCTGCGTCACCTATGGAACGAAAAACAAAAAAACGCATTTTCTTGTGAGTGCTAGTTCTTATTTAAAAAACAAATCGTAGGTCCAAGTGCTTTTCAACACTCCACGCCGACTTTCGAGTGACGTACTCTGTGGGTTCACGTGGTTTTTCCTTGGGCCCTCTCTTCAGAGACCCCAGCCGCTTCCTCCGCGACTGTAGGCTTTTAAAAAATTCAGCGCGAAACACATGCGCGTCAAAATTGTCCGATCCGGCGTGCGAACTGTCGGGAAGATGGCTGCTCCGAATCGCCGTGTAGGACGGTTCGCGACACATGGTTTCCGACGCGTCGTTGCGTCGCTCCGTTCAGCTCCGCCCAGTTTCGGGTATCCCTCTACCGAATGAATGTATGTATGGTAATGGCTATATTTATAACGGGCGGTAGCTCGCGCCACCTAGCCTAAAAAATTAAAATACTCTCTCGCCCTTCTTGGTTTTTCTGACTTTAAAAGAAACACAATATATTCATTACATTCTATTAAAGTGTGCGTGTGCGAAGATTTTCCGTGAGGCTACTTTTATTCTCAACATCACTTAATCGCGATGGACCGTAGCGGACATTAGGAGCCATCCCAGGAAGCGAGCACTGCGTATAATTCACGTGACACTCACATGAGATTGGAATGGCTCGTAGCGTCCGCTGCTGTTCATCGTAAGGTGAAACGGAGTATATTCGGGTTTCGACGATCTCGATCGGTACCAGAAGGCCGGCTTGCTTTGGAGCGCGAAATCAGGAGCTCGTTTTGTGCGCGCGGAAAAACTCGATGGCGTCCATTTCCTTCACAACCACGACTCGCGTCGCGTGACGCACCGCGCACCGCCACTTTCGCTTCCCCGAGCCACGTAGCGAATCCTCGCCCGATTGGTCCGAAAGTCACGTGGAAACATTATCTTCGCGCCATCCGTGCTGCCATTGGCTGCGGCCCTCCGAAAATCGGACAACGGTGCGGCGATATTGCCACGCGCGACGGCGAGCAAACGCGTGCGTGGCCGAGTGGTTACCGCGCTTGACTGTCGCGCGGAAGGTGTAGGTTCGATTCCAGCCAGGGTTCTGTCCTTTTATTTATACTTTCAACTTGGCCTTCTCGTAAGTTCGAGAGCATTCTCGTCGGATCGAGTTCCGAAAGTTCTGTGCCGAATGATCCAGAAACCCACGAGGGTACATAAGGGACTCCGCATGGCGAGCGGGGTCAGTTTTCGCCCCAGCGTTCGACTCTACTCTTTCGCAGACTTCGACGCCCGCGACGCTCTACTGTTATCTTTCGTTTCCTTTATTTTGGGCACAAGTTCGCCCGATTAAACGTTTAGTTTGCTCAGTTATTTTCCGCCTCATCACTTGTCATTCGTGATATTATGGTGGAGGTGCGGGGTAGGCACTCTATGTTTCTCAACCGTACCACTCCGAGGACCCGTTCAGCAAGTCCCACTCCGAGTCGTCGACTCGTGGAAGAGGCAGGGCCTCGGGCAAGCCAGCGTCTGCAAGGACAACGCCCTGAGTTTGGACCACTACCGGACAAAACAAAGAAGCTACCGAAGCCGACGATGAACTCCATGGCCCAGCCGACGGAAAACCCCCAAGCAGCTCCGTCCTACGTCTTCCTGCCTGTGGTTCCCCGTGTGCCGACGCCATTCCACGGTGAAATCTGCGAGGACGTAGAAGACTGGCTGCAGCACTACGAACGTGTGGCCCGCTACAACTCGTGGACAGCAGAACAGCGCCTTCAAAACATTTACTTCGCACTGGAGGGAACGGCAAGACAATGGTTTGAGAACCACGAGGCTTCCCTCACGACGTGGGAGACATGCGTGGAGGAGCTAAAGCGCACCTTCACAAACCAACACCGACGTCAACGAGCCGAGGACATCCTTCAATGAAGATGCCAAGGTCTGAACGAGGGCGTGACAAGCTTCACTGAAGATGTCCTACGCTTGTGCGCCCGTGCCGACCCTGGAGCCGCAAAAGACAAGAAGCTGCGCGTCCTCATGAGAGGCGTGAAAAGCGAGATTTTTGGCGGCCTCCTTCGCAATCCACCGACGACCGTAGATGAATTTGTTGCTGAGGCAACTAACATTGAACGAACGCTGTCGGCCAGGGCGAGCCATTATCAGAGAGTCGCCGGCGTAGCTGCCTCCTCATCCCTTACATCTTCCCTCCCCTACCTCGGCGAAGTTGGCATCGAGAACCTTCGGGAGGTCATTCGGGATGTGGTTCGAGAAGAACTGAAGCGGTTGCTCCCTTCTCCAGAACGACCCACCGCTGTTTCAATCGCCGAGGCTGTTCGCGAGGAGATACACCGGGCTCTCTTGCCAGAGGTCCCCGTCGCAGTGGCTCCCGAACGGCCGGTCCTGACCTAAGCCGCCGCCGCCAAGAAAGAACCTCTCGTCACAGCACACTACCAGTCAGCTCCCAGACGTGAGGCACCGGCGCCGCAGTATGCTCCACGCCCAGAGCAGCGTGGTGCGAGGAAGACCGAATTTTGGAGGACGGCCGATCGTCGCCCCATGTGCTACCACGGTGGTGAAGCGGACCACATCTACCGACGATGCCCCTACCGCCAGCTGGGCCTACGAGGGTTTGCGCCCAACGACCCTCGACCATGTCTTGGAGAGCGACCTCGGGACATCGAGGACTACCTCCGCCGCTCTTCATCTTCTGAGTCGTCTCCCCGCCGGGTATTCCGTTCACCATCTCCTCGACGCTCGCCATCGCCCTTCCGCCCGTCTCGCCGAGACAGCCTGTCACCCATCGCTTCCCGTCGGGAAAACTAGGCGCGGCAATGCCGGGAGGTGGCGTTGCCGATGACGATCGAACGATGCCAAGATCCTCCAAGATCGTCGGAGCTCCCCACTCAAACGCCGCAACGCCCCGAAACGACGTTTCTGTAACAGTGTCGAATAACCTCAACGTTATCATCGACGGCCACGACGTGACGGCACTCGTCGACACCGGAGCAGACTACTCCGTTTTGAGTGGGAGGCTCTCCCGCCGCCTTCGAAAAGTCATGACGCCGTGGGATGGACCTCAAATACGAACCGCCGGAGGACACCTCATTGCACCAGTCGGGAGATGCACCGCTCGCGTCGAGAACCATGGTGAGACGTGCCCTGTGAAGTTCGTCGTTCTACAAGACTGTTCCAGAGACGTTATTCTCGGCATGGACTTCCTGTGTGCATACGGCGCCGTCATAGACCTTGGTGAGAACAGATTGGCGCTGCGCATGACTGTTCTGCCTTCAGAAAAACCCCAAACAGCGTCAGCCGCCGTCCGAGTCGCTGCCGACCACGTGAACTTGCCGCCGCGATCAAGTGTTGTCGTACCCGTCGTGACCGATGCAACTACCCGCGACAACTACCCGCGACGAAGTTGTTCTGGAAGGCAACCTCCAGTTGCTTCCAGGAAGAGGAATAGGCGTCGCACGAGGAGTAGCTGAACTTCAGGATGGCCTGCACTGTGGTCCTCGTGACGAACTTCCGGAATGAAACGCAACACCTCACAAAAGGTGCATCCGTTGGCCACGTCGAGGAACTCCGGAACTCCGCCGAAATCGCCGCAAGAACTGAAGAGTCCTCGCCACCTCAGCAAGACGGTACGTCGCCAGCGCAGCTCGACATCGACCCTAAGCTTCCAAACCCGAAACGACGCAGCTGATTAACCTCTTCGCCGAATACCGTGACTGCTTTGCGACGTCGTCGAAGGTGCGCCAAACAGCCGTTGCGAAGCACCGCATCGTTACCGAGGACGACGCGCGCCCTGTGCATCGATCAGCGTACAGAGTCTCCGTTAAAGAAAGGGAGGTGATCCAGGAGCAAGTTCAAGAGATGCTGAACGACGACATAATCCAGCCATCAAACAGTCCGTGGGCCTCTCCAGTCGTACTGGTTAAGAAGAAGGATGGAACGCTTAGGTTCTGCGTGGACTACCGACAGCTGAACGCGGTGACGAAGAAAGACGTCTATCCACTCCCCCGCATCAACGACACTTTAGACCGGCTGCGCCACTCCCGATACTTTTCATCGATGGACCTGAAGAGCGGCTACTGGCAGATCGAGGTCGACGAACGGGACCGAGAAAAGACAGCTTTCGTCACACCGGATGGACTGTACGAGTTCAAGGTGATGCCCTTCGGACTGTGCACGGCGCCAGCAACTTTCCAGCGTGTAATGGACACCGTACTGGCAGGACTGAAGTGGCAGAGCTGTCTCGTCTACCTCGACGACGTCGGAGTGTTTTCCGGCGACTTCGACGAGCATTTGCGACGACTCCGAGCTGTTCTCCAAGCCATACGGACCGCCGGACTCACCCTGAAGCCGTCAAAGTGTCGGTTCGCCTATGACGAACTGAAGTTCCTGGGTCACGTGGTTACTAACGAAGGCGTTCGCCCCGACCCAGAGAAGACTCGCGCCGTCGCAGCATTTCCAGCGCCGAGAGACAAGAAGGCCGTGCGAAGGTTCCTTGGACTATGTGCCTACTATCGGCGCTTCGTTCGGGATTTCGCAAGGATTTCCGCACCGCTAACAAACCTCACAAAGGACGCCGAGAAGTTCGAATGGGCCGAAGAGCAGCAGCAGGCATTGGACGAGCTGAAGCGACGACTGCAGACTCCTCCTGTTCTTGGACATTTCGATCAGGATGCGGAAACCGAAATTCACACGGACGCAAGTAACACTGGACTTGGCGCAGTACTGGTTCAAGTGCAAGAAGGCACCGAGCGAGTTATCGCCTACGTGAGTCGGACACTGTCCAAGGTGAAGAAATATTACTCCACGACTGAGAAAGAATGCCTTGCGGTCGTCTCGGCAATCACAAAGTTTCGTCCGTACTTGTACGGGAGCCCGTTCCGTGTAGTCACCGACCATCACTCGCTCTGCTGGCTTGCGAACCTCAAGGACCCGTCAGGACGCCTCGCTCGATGGAGTCTCCGACTACAGGAGTTCAACATGACTATGGTCTACAAGTCAGGCCGCAAGCACAGCGACGCCGACTGCTTGTCCAGAGCCCCCAGTCGAAACGCCTTCCGGCAGCAGCGACGACGATGACGACGAGTGCTTCCTAGGCGCAGTGAATACCGACGACATGGCACGACGTCAAAGAGACGATCCTGAGTTGCGCGCTCTAATCGAGCACCTCGAAGGACGAGGGGGGATTGTACCCCGTGTCTTCTCGAGAGCCCTGTCGACCTTCGTCCTCCGACAAGGTGTGCTTTACAAGGAGAACTTCGGAGACAACAGCTCGCCATGGCTGCTGGTAATCCCTACCGACCTTAGAGCGGAGATCTTCCAAGCCTGCCACGACGACCCGACGTCCAGACACCTTGGTTACAGCCATACGCTGGCCCGAATTCGTGAAAGATATTACTGGCCCAAGCTGCCGAAGACCGTTCACCTCTACACACGATCGTGCCACGAGTGCCAGCGACGCAAGAAACCGCCGACGAAGCCGGCAGGTCCCCTGCAGCCGGTTGCTCCCCCGACCGCACCGTTTCAGTAGATCGGAATAGATCTATTTGATCCTTTCCCACCATCGACGCAAGGAAACCGATGGATTATCGTCGCCACAGATTATCTCACACGGTACGCCGAAACGAAAGCCCTTCCTTCAGGGACTGCTGTGGAAGTCGCCAAGTTTTTTTATCGAATCCATCGTCCTCCGGCACGGCGCTCCCGAAGTTCTGATCTCAGACCGTGGATCATCATTCATGGCCCAACTGACGCAAGAAGTCCTTCGTCTCAGCCACACCAGTCATCGTCGCACCACGGCGTACCACCCGCAGACCAACGGGCTGACGGAGAGACTCAACAAGACCATCGCCGACATGATTTCCATGTACGTCGACGTGGAGCACAAGACATAGGACGAGGTATTGCCGTACGTCACATTTGCCTACAACACGGCCGTGCAAGAGACCACCGGAGTGACACCGTTTCAACTGGTTCATGGACGCAAAGTAACGACGATGCTGGACGCGACGTTACCCCACGAACCGGCTGTCGACGGAAGCGACGACGCCCAGGTGGTTGCTCAACGGGCAGAAGAAGTCCGTCAGCTCGCCAGACTTCGTATTCAAGCCCAACAACGTGTCGACACTGGCCGCTACAACCTTCGTCGTCGGGACGTCCACTTCCAGCCCGGCGACCAAGTATGGGTCTGGACACCGATTCGCCGCCGTGGTCTCAGCGAGAAACTCCTGAAACGGTATTTCGGACCCTACAAGGTGCTTCGTCGACTTGGAGATCTGAACTACGAGGTGATGCCTGACGGAACACGGACTTCATCACGCCGCCCTCCACGACCGGAAGTCGTCCACGTCGTGCGCCTCAAGCCGTACTACGATCGATAGGACTGTGAATTGTGTTTTGTAATACGCTCGATAGGATTGTGTTGCACAAGTTTACGTAGTTTGCCATTATTTCTGTTTGTTTTGCTGTTTTGTTTCCCGGCACGTCGCATCGAGACGATGCGCTTTTAAAGGGGGGAGTAATGCCACGCGCGTCGGCGAGCAAACGCGTGCGTGGCCGAGTGGTTACCGCGCTTGACTGTCACGCGGAAGGTGTAGGTTTCATTCCAGCCAGGGGTCTGTCCTTTTATTTATACTTTCAACTTGGCCTTCTCGTAAGTTCGAGAGCATTCTCGTAGGATCGAGTTCCGAAAGTTCTACGCACCGAAAATTTTATGCCGAATGATCCAGAAACCCACGAGTGTACATAAGGAACTCCGCATGTCGAGCGGGGTCGGTTTTCGCCCCAGCGTTCGACTCTGCTCTTTCGCCGACTTCGACGCCCGCGACGCTCTACTGTTATCTTTTGTTTCCTTCGTTATTTTGGGAACAAGTTCGCCCGATTAAACGTTTAGTTTACTCAGTTATTTTCCGCCTCATCACTTGTCATTCGTGACAATATCTGGCAAGTTGGTCGCACGCCGGCGCCGGACGGAGCCCCCGTTCCACGCTCCGGTGCGACGAAAACCCTCGCCTCCGAATGTCGTTCCGGCAGTTCGCTCGTCGGATCGGACAGTTTGGACGCGCATGTGTCTCGCGCTTTAGCCTCGTCGAAGGTCGCGGCGAGCGATGGACGGTTCGCCACGGGGCTGACGGCGAGTGTAACAGCGGAGGGGGACAGGGTTTGTTGACTTCCGCGCACCCCCAGAGACGCCGTCGTTTTAGTTCCCGCAGCCGCCACAGGCGGCTGCAGATCGGAAAATAATTCGTTTTTTGGTTTGCGATTACGCAGCAGAATAGCAGTTTTTCGGGGAAAGGTGACGCGTTTTTGGTCACTTGGGCTTGTGTAAATAATGTATAAAAAATGCAAACTGGCAATTCTTTAACATTAAAACCGTTTCACTGCCCCTTTAAGCATCCAGCACATTTTACTAGTATGCCCTATGTATGACCATGAACGTCACAGACATTTTTCACGAATTTACCCATTACATTTGGTTATTTTACTCGGCCACGAACCGCTAATACCGCACAAGTGTGTTTTCAATTTGCTTAGAGATATTAGACTACTAGACCAGCTATAATTTAACAATAGTCCTAAAATCATGCCCACGTGGGTATACTCTTATGTTCATAGTTTTTATAACCCACAAGCTACTACAGCTGTTTCTTCTCTATAACCCTGGTTTCCTACAATAGTCAGTTGTTGGCGCATTATAGCTTTGGATGCTGCTGCGCCACTACACATCAATCAATCAATCAATCTGCAAGCTGGCTTTCCCCCAACATTATCGCCGGCGTTGGGGGAAAGCCAACTTTCAGAACTAAACAGCGCTCTTGGCACTTCGATCTTTTGGGAGACGCTGCGATTTTCCTTCAATGTAACCTCATTTTTCGCTATGCATTTTTAGTGCATCTACCTGTTCGTTCACAAATAGTTCGAACTAACCGGGTTCGATATTATTGGGTTTGACTGTAGATCGAACCTCGTGACCTCGCTCCCAGTGTGCAAAACAAGCGCTGCGCCCCACGCGGCATTTCTCCTGGTCTGCCCGCATTCACCCTGTCTCCCCTCATAGTGCCTTTAACTGTACATGTGCGCTGCACAAGGCAAAATCAACAATAGGTTCCTAAAAATATCTCAAATCGTAGTAAATAATAACTTAGACTATACACACATTATGTGCATAGCTAAGCACAGCACAGCCACAAAAGGTCCTGTGCCCTTAAATGTTGATCAGAAATACTTTCTTTATTAATAGCTCAGGAATAAAACTAGTTTGTAAATAAAGAGGGCACCCACCTGTCAGAGCGTCAATTTTTTCGTGTGTTATAGGCTTCTTCCCCACTGCACCCTCCTAGAGGAGACGCCTGCAGGCTTCCCCTGACACACTCCTATCGAAGAGCTCCGCGGGCTTCCATAGTAATCGGCTAACCATTCTGAGAAGGCGGCCAAAGTGGCAGCCTTTTCCACGGCGTGTGTAAATGCTGCCTCGCATTTTGATGTCATGTCCAAGACGAATCCGCAGTGAGTAACATTGTCAAGCAAATGCATAAAAAGTGGAAAAATATAGGCAACACAAATGGGCACAAATGTGCACTTTCGTCTGCAATCATGTTCCTGGTGTGTTTTACTCAAATGCTGAAGTAGACATATATAAAAATAAAAAAATGGAAATATGTAAAGGCCACTCCGTAGTGATCCAAGATGACCTATTTATGTTCCTAACTCAACCTATGTGCACTAGGCGTCCCAAAAGTCCAAAAATTACAATCATGTGCGGTTTACTTCACTATTCAAAAATGTGATCAAAGATAGCGAATGTGATTGAACCGAATCAAGGCGAATAGGGCGGAACGGCGAAAGACACTCGTCAGTCAATTGCGAGCGAGGGCTTCCCTTGCAGAAGAGCAGGACTGGTCGGCTGCTTGTCCGCACGTGAAGCCATCGCTCGTGATTGTCTGATGAACCCCGTTCGTTGTTCGCCTACATTCGGCCGGGTTCGGTGGCGCCATCTGTACATGTGAGATTCACTATTTTTTATTGCATTTTTATTATTTTTGAAGCTGCCAATGATTGTAACTTTAAATTTTGGGATGCTTAGAGCATATAGAATGTGTTACGGATATAAATAGGCCATCTTAGAAATCTCCAGAGCGCCCCTTTAAAAGAAGGAATTTCAGCTTTGAAATATGCATTAAGAAAGGAGGACCCTTATTGCTCTACTCATCAAATACTAATAATGAAATAAAATAAATTACTTCACGTACTTTTAAAATGTAATCTGGCTCAGTCTGACGAGAAAATTCTAAACAAAACATATGCTGCACACTCTTTTTTTTTTCTATACTGCTCCACTTTGTAGACAGACACCAAATGTATTAAATGTTAGTGTGCATTTATAGGGTTGCTGGTCGAAAAGTGAATTCGACTGCTATGAATATTAGCACGCATTCAGTGCGTACAGAATAGCTGTATCACAATACTTGTTTCTTGCTCGTGGCAAACAAGATTGGAATAAAGATGCTATCACAAGTGGACTACGTTAGAGCTATGGTGCATTTCTGTGTACGTTAGTAAGAGCTGCTGCAGCTTGCTATGGAGAGCTGACTTTTCATACAGCACAAGTTTCATTTACTTCAAGACGTTTCCGTAGGTGTTACGCACTTGTGTACTATGCATAGTATATAATTTCGGAACACATACAGAGAATGTTGAACTATTGAAAATTTATCTAATTACGTACGTATTGCACTTGAATTCGCATTTCGGCCAGCAATATTATAAAAACACACTAAGCTTTACTAGATTTGGTGCATATATACAAAGCGGAGCCGTAAAATTTAAAAAAAAAATGTGCAGATTACATTTTGTTTTAAAAGCCCTCGTGCAAATGAGCCGCCTTCTTAGTCGTGCGTACTACGGGAGCACGGGACAAAGAGTCTGTCATGGTCTCGATGAGCTGATATACTGGTCGTAAATCACATTTTTAGTAGGGAAATAAGCGTCGCACAATCGTAATTTTTCGATATTCAAGAGGCTTAGAGCCCGTCAAATGAGTTATCACCAAGAACAGACGATCTCAGAAACGTCTTTAGTGGACCTTTAAGTCAGTACCTTTGTTTGTCTCTTTGTGTGCCTGCCTGCTAGTGTCCTTGTCTCTGGTGCCGTTTGTCTGTTCTATAGAATAAGCCAATGTACTGAAAACAAGAGACAAAATGCCTTGTAGGCACCGGACGTACCTCATCATCCCGAACAGCGAAGAGAGGCGGTCAAGAGGAGGCCACAGCCTCACCAGGTGGAGCAGCCACACGAGCACCTAGGAGAGCAAATCGAAGGTTAGGGAGACGAGTAACATCAAGATCTTGATTTGCTTAGACGTTTAAGACATACTGTAGCTTTAATAAAGACAAACATAGCCACACAACATTTCCGAAATGACGTGCAATGCAGAATAAATGAAGCATAATAATCTTTCACAACGTCAATCTAGCCCTATGCAAAGGGGCTATGTTAGTGAAATCATTCAACCCCATTTCTTTGTTGCAGTAATTGCAGGAAGCATGCATATGCCCAAACAAAATGTAAGCTACAGTTGCTAATAGGGGGACATTTCAGCAATGCATGCCCTCAAAATGTTTCGTATTTTCTACCCACCAGCAAATCGCTTTCACTTGTTTTAGGATTTTCATACCATCAACCAATCGCTATAACTTGTTTTTTGATTTGGGACACGCAAAATTGTGGAGGTTGTGTCAGCTCTTCTTTGCGGTACTTTTAGTGAGGTGACACAAGGGTGCTGTGGTCACTACCATTAGTGGTATTGTTGCTTATGATGTTGCCACAGCCAGGCTACGTTATGCAATAAATAAATGAAGACTACCTCTTGAAATCACGCCTTTAGGATAGTATTTATTCACGTGCGATACTGGCAACCTTACCAACTCTCGTCGTTGCAACTACTTGCATGTCAAGTAAGCAATGACTGTCTCGTGCTACGCTGCGTAAAGAAGTCATGAAATGGAGTCGGCCTGTTCTGTCATCAACACCTGTTGAGTTAAAAGTCTGGCTATAGTGGTATGACAGTGTTGTCCTGCCCCCAAAACAGCAACTTTTGATCCATGTGCTCCTGTGTGCAGAGAGGATGAAATACTATGTTCACAACAGTAGAGGGGACTGAAGCATGTACGTAACAGCACTTGGCAGAGCTTCTCCTGAACAATTCACTTGCTTCACTAGATTCAGATTATCACTGCCTGCAACTACAATATCAGCAGTTTAGATTGCAAATGCATAATTAGATTTTTGCTTACCAGCACTGCCACTCTGTCAGTAAATTAATTTCTGCTTTTATACAGATCAAAAACAAATTAAGTTTTGCAACATGCAGTCAGAGGTGCCTCGGGCAACGACACCGTTTGTGTCAATGCGAGGGGGGGGGGGGGGGAGGCAAACACAGAAGAATCTCTAAAATATGAATCTCTCTACTCCACTGCACCCCCTCCCCTCAGTGAAAGTGACCCAAATATTAACCGGCAACGCAATTTGCAACTACACGTTGCGCCATCTAGATGCTGCAAAATAAAACACTGGGCGGGCAAGGACAGCCCGGATAGCGGGGACTGCGGGCAGGTGCATGTGGGTCATTCCACGTGAAACGTCCCAGACGTTGCGCTCAACCACCTCCGATTTCTAAAAAAAAAAATTATGGGTTTCGGCCACCATGTCCGTAGCCATACCCTAAAATAGTTTTGACGAAACAAATTTGTGATGACGTGAGCGCGATTTTAATTTTTGAAAACAGCGTGAAACTGGGCATCACTCAATAATTTACGAAAAATCTGCTTTCTAATGAAACACCCAACAACACTTTTTTCTTAAATTTGCACGGTTCTCGACTTACAATGTGGTTGGGTTTGTGCGGTTTTGTTTAATTTAAATATTTTTTTAAATACATAATTTTATTCAAAAATAAACATTTTTGTCGTTTTATTAAAAATATATAATTGCTCCCGGGACCTAATATAACTTTTTACTGGCTGCCCTCTAGGTATATAACCTATAAAAATATTATAAACCGCTAAATTAAACATCTTGCAGTAAAAAACAAAATCCTGAAGTTGCCAAAAAGTGCGTTTTGACGCATAAACAGCCGTTTATTCCACCCTGAGGTGGTCCAAATAAAAGTACAAAATATGGTGGGTTTGGAAGAACGATTGATCTTCTTTTGATTCTGAAAGTTTTATCAGAGTAATTTTTGTTTAAAGCGAAAAAACAATTTTTCAAGTTGAACTGTCGCACCACTACCCAGCGTCGCTTCTTAACGCCTCTTCGCCGCACAGCACGCCACCTGCGACGTTAGCCGAAGCGATTAGGTCCAAAGAAACAACGGAGTTTGCTGCCCGCTTCCCCTCGTCTCTCTTTTCTGGCTGTAAGGGAAGAAACGGCGGGTATCGTGTACTAATCGGAGGTGCCGCCAGTGCGTCGCCAGAGCAGGCCCGTTGTGCCCTTTGTACCCGAGGGCGGCTCCTCACACTCTGAAACGCGATGCCTAATCGACGGGTGGCATCAGCTGACGTGGACTTCTTCATGCCATGCCAAAGGTCCCACGGCGACCTTCCGATTCCTAAAATAAAATAATGGTTCTTCACCATAATGTTTGTGGTGCTTCTCTGAAATATTTTTGACGAGAAACTAATTTCATGTGGTGATGGCGGTTTGAACTCGTAAAAAAAGAGTGAAACTAGGAGTCATTTATTAATTGATGAAAATTAAGATATTTTTATAGAAAAGTGGACTTTTTTTCCTAAAAACCACATGGTATTTTGATTGTTGTGTAATAAGGCTCATGAATATTTGGTTGAAGCAATTTAAAAAAAATGTAATATTGAACATTTTAGACTTTTTGATAGTTTGGTTAGGAACTATCTCGTTGCTGCAGGTGATTAAAAATTCTTATTGGCAACCTTGTGAATATACGGCGCAAAAAAAAAGTTTGGGCGTACAACTAAATATCTTGCAGAAAAAACAACTTAATTTGTGCAAAAATTTCGTTCTGCCTTTTAAAGAGCCGTCAATTCTGCCTTGAGGTGGTCGAAAGAAAAATGCGAAACATGGTGACTTTTGCAGAAGAGTTTATTGCCTTTTGTTCTTGAAAATTTATTTAAAATAATTTTGTTCTCAATGCGAAAAAAAAATCATTTTGAAGTTGAGCTTTTACGTCGCAGCCTGGCGTCGTTTCTAGTGCCTCTTCTCTGCACAGCACGGCACCGTCGAGCCTGGCGAAGCGTGCGACGGTGTAACGGTGTGCCCACGCAGGTAGGGAGCAGGACCTTGAGTTGTCCAGTACATCTTGGTGAAAAGGGGCTGTTTTTCACTCTTGTTGCTTTATGGCTTTTCCCATTTCAACCGTTTTACGCGGCGATGTCCTCCTGTAATCTTCCTGTGTCTTGATGTCAGGAGATGCTTAGTGCTGCCGGTTCAGAGCATCCATTGCCACCTAGTCTGGGGTAAGACGACATTAACAAATCTTGATAAAATAAATTTTTTGCAAAAAAAAGCCGTGAGGGCAATCGCGAATGTAGATTTTGATCATCCTACAGCCAATCTATTCAAGAAGTTCCACATTATTAGTATATATTCTCTCTACGACTACAGACTTTCCACTACTCTAAAAGTGGAAGAAATTAGAAATACTAGCTTTCTAGTGAGCCTTGGACGCCTTTCCCAATATGTTCACCCTTATCCCACTCGTTCTGCGAGTTGTTGGGAGGTGGTCACTCCCAGAACGAACTACGGAACACAAATGCTCAGATACACTATTCCGAAATTATTAAATTTATTTCCCGAACAAAACTTCGATTGGGAGAAATTATCTGTCAAGGATATTCGGACCCTTCTGTTTGATGTCGATCGTGTGCATAAATCCTTTTCTCCTGTTTTTAATTAGTTATGTCGCGATTGTATCACGTTTTTTTTTTCTCTTCAAAAACTAGAAAGTGACGAAAAGTTAACAATCCTGTGAATCAGCCTTAACAAAGTGTGTGATGACGAAGGTCTTTTCTGCTATCCTTTTTATAGCTTGTGCTCTGTATGTATTTTATACTGTGAGTATCACGCTGCTCTGCTGCTTGTAGGCGGTCGGGGACCCGTCAAGCTGTTTTCTACAGCTTTTTGTCCCTGATCGCCACCATAAAAATCTTATGGTGAAATAAACGATTATTATTATTATTATTAGTAAGCTAGCTGTTTCCTACATACACAACGCGATCACTCTCTCACTTGACGTCAGGACAGATGTAAACAGCAGCACAAAAGACCCGTGAATGGGCAATCTCAAACGACGAGGCGATGTGGTGTTGACGAATGCGCGCCGTTGAAGGCTCACGCGTCGTTTTTGTTCAAATCGGCTTTGAAATGACAAATTCTTGCGTTGCTGAATAGGACGTAAATCCAGCACGTAGCGTAGATGGTGACGCAGGCTTAAAGTGATGGTAACTTCTTGTCCCTTTGGCGGGGACCGCTGAGCTAAATCTTGAAGTGAGTCGAGCTCGTTTTTCTTGAACCATTTCTTTCGGCACCCAAAGTATTGTTATGCCACCGATGTTATTTTTGGCCCAGGTAAACAGCTGCTGGGGGCTCATGATTTGGTTCTCGAAGGGACTTCGAAGACTGGCCCTTGCTGCCAGACGCTTCACTGTACCCCCGACGCCGTAACAAGCATTCTTCCCGTGGAACGTTGCGAAAAAATTCCATTCAGCGGAAATGCCGAAATCATTTTCGTGTAGACAGACGTTTGCAAAGTTTTTTTTTTTATTCTTGTACTGAGAGGACGCACCATCTGAAATGTAGTGAATTTTTCTAATTTGCGGAAGGTCTCGCTTCAATTAATTAATTACTTCACTCTGAAATACAGAAACTGCCACCGTGTCGTGTTCTAGGCAGTCAGAAATAAAACTGAATGATTTTATAAAAATCTCTTGGGTGGTGGCTTCTTGTTTGCGAAAGTAAATAACAACGGGGTGTACTGATGCCTGAGTATTCACCCAGTGATAGGATTGCGGGGCGTCCTGCACGATGAAACTATAATTTTCTGCGAAGTCCATGAGTACTATTGCCTCGTGTTTGCCTATGTTTGCTTTGCGCTCCCACAAGTATCGTGCCTGTTGTTTGCTCACAAAGTGGTGAGCCTTCAGTGTCTTCAGCATATCTAAGAAGTTTTCGCGGAACTCGTCTGGTGTCAGAGCAATGGTTTCCAGTTGGCAACGCACCCTGCTAACCCACTGTTGCACATGGACGTAATCCGTTTCTTCCGGGACAAGAAGTGGAGGGATGCGGAGCAAAGTATCAGCAAAATTGGTACAAGGACATTTGGCACACCTGTCAAGCATGCACTCTTCATTGTGAAGATCACACACTGTAGTGGATAGAACTTCTTAGGTGCTTTCGTCTAATCCTGTAGCATGAAGCATGAGCTTAAACTTTTGGTGTTGAATGCACACGCAAACTGTGTGAGTGCCGCTCCTCCCTGCTAGGACACAATGTGAAGGCCGCAGACTTGCGAATGTTGAAAAGCAGCACCTGAAATCGCAGCTTTTTTTAAAAACCTCGTGCATTTCTTTCAAGTTGAGCAACAACAGACGCTTTTGGCGACCACGTAGCACGTCCTTTTTTCCCGGTAGGCAGTACGAGACAGCGTCGTTCTGACAGAACTCCATGATGGAGGCCTTGACTTCTTCGCTGACCGGGCGGCCTCTTCTTTTTGGCACGGTGCCCAATATTCCTGATTCTGACCTGACCTTTACGGCTTGACACGCTTGTCGTTCCGAGGCTCCAAAGAAGTTCATAATCTTTTCGCGAGACCAAGAGGGTGGGGCCAATGTTAGAAGTTGTAATTTTTTCTCTCTATTTTTCTCCAGGTCAAACTTGCTTTTTACATCTTGCATGAGTGACACGTAGTCACTCAAAACAAAATCTTCATCCTGGTTCGGCTGAGAAGTTCGTTTCTGCTGTAAACCCAAAGATGTATAAATTCTTCTTTCGGCAGAGATTTTAAGTTTTCTAACCTTCTTTTCGGCGTATGTCTCGCGGCTTGTTCGCCCTCGTTTTCGTTGGAGAGGGCACTCTCCAACGGCTGGGAGGGCCTCGTTGACGCTCTCAAGTGCTACATCGGGGTCATCTTGCTCGGAAGGGGCATCACGAGCCAGAGGTGGTGGTGGTGCTTGAAAAGAAGGTATCTTCTTCAATTCGAAACAATTTCGCCGGCATGCTTGACAAAGTTGATTTCCAGGAATAAGGTTTAAATTGGGGTACGCATCTGCCAAGGCTATTGTATTGACAGCTGATCCACGGCGGTTTTTGACGTGTTCATAGAAAGGGTTAGAACACCACTTGGATGCAATCAGTGATATGTACTTTTTAAGGTATACTTGATAAAAATGTGAACACACTGTACGGATGTCACCTTGTGGGCGCCCGGAACGGAGCGAAAGGAGCTACCGATCCGTGTGCGTCATGTCTTCAGCGTTGATGAGGGACCGCGTCTTGGTCTGTGTGGCCACATGGCAACTCCTTGCACGGAGGAAGTTCGGCTTCTGCAATGAAAAAAAAGTTGAATGGAACATGACTGCTCCTTCATTTATGCGAGCCATATCTGCGTGCTGCGCATAAATGGCAAGTGGGGCACATATGCACCTTTCGTGCAGAAGCTAGCCTTGTACGCAAAACGCCATTCGGCTTTGAACTTTTATAACGCTAATTGGTTTGTGACTGGTATAAGGCGAACCATGTGTATTTAATATAAGCCAACGCATACTTCCCTACAGCTCGGGCTAATACATGTCTAACGAGACACATACTACATGTACGACGAACGGCCAGCTTTAAAAAGAAAAATAGCTGGTCTATTTGGTTTGAAAAACTCATGAATTGAGCGGCCGCAACTATACAGATACTGTGGCAGGGTAGACACGAGTAAACAAAACACAACTATCATTGTATTGTACAAAATAAAGCCAGCTTTCCTACGTACCCTGATCAGCATCCACAGGAACCGTAGATTGACTTCATTCTCCAGAGGGACCAGCTTCATCCATCGCTACACCACCGTACAACGTACTTGACGAAAAATGAAGTTCTTTCTTCGACAGATTTCCGATCTCAAATGGTCGTTCAAAAGCCAACTTCTCGCTTGTCAGCCTTTTCTCAGCTTACTAGTGCAGAAGCGGGTTCCTCAAAAGGCAAGGAGTAAGTCTCGATACCCAGTGTCAATAGTGCGGACACGTGCCTTTGTTTATTCATTATTTCCGGTGGGTCATATAAAGACTCCCGCACTGACAATATGGACCGAAAATAATGCTAGAAGCGCAATCTTGGCTTGTGACGATGCTTCAAGCGTCCGAGTTAACATACTGAATCAGCGCGTTTCAGAGCTTTGATCACGCGCCTGTAGCCTTCACTGCGCTCCAACTAAGCGTGAACCGGATCATAGTTCCGCTTTTCACCGCAGTATGCGTGACGGCTAGATTTCGCGGTGATATTATCGTGTTTCAGACGTCCACGTCAGCTGATGCCGCCCGTCGATTAGGCATCGCGTTTCGGAGTGTGAGGGGCCGCCCTCGGGTACAAAGGGCACAACGGGGCTGCTATGGCGACGCACTGGCGGCACCTCCGATTAGTACACGATACCCGCCGTTTCTTTCCTTACAGCCAAAAAAGAGGGACGAGGGGAAGCGGGCAGCAAACTCCGTTGTTTCTTTGGAGCTAATCGCT
Organism: Ixodes persulcatus; assembly: GCA_013358835.2. NCBI lineage: Eukaryota > Metazoa > Arthropoda > Arachnida > Ixodida > Ixodidae > Ixodes > Ixodes persulcatus. The sequence goes on along the minus strand of JABSTQ010010928.1, from coordinate 215,027 downwards.
TCGGCTATCGTCGCAGGTGGCGTGCTGTGCGGCGAAGAGGCGTTAAGAAGCGACGCCGGGTAGTAGTGCGAGAGTTCAACTTCAAAAATTGTTTTCTCGCTTTAAACAAAAATTACTCCGATTAAACTTTCAGAATCAAAAGACAGATCAATCGTTCTTCGAAACCCACCATATTTTGTACTTTTACTTGGACCACCTCAGGGTGAATAAACGGCTGTTTATGCGTCAAAACGCACTTTTTGGCAACTTCAGGATTGTTTTTTTACTGCAAGATGTTTAATTGAGCAGGTTTGAAATATTTTTATAGGTTATATACCTAAATGGCAGCCAGTTAAAAGTTATATTAGGTCCCGGGAGGAATTATATATTTTTTAATAAAATGACAAAAATGTTTATTTTTGAATAAAATTATGTATTTTTAAAAAATATTTAAATTAAACAAAACTGCACAAACCCAATTACATTGTAAGTCGACAAACCGTGCAAATTTAAGAAAAAAAATATTGTTGGGTGTTTCATAGAAAAGCTGATTTTTTCGTAAATTATTGAGTGATGCCTAGTTTCACGCTGTTTTCAAAAATTAAAATCGCGCTCACGTCATCACAATTTTTTTTTCGTCAAAACTATTTTAGGGTATGGTTACGGACATTGTGGCCGAAGCCCATGAATTTTTTTTTTAGAAATCGGAGGTGGTCGAGCGCAACGTCTGGGACGTTTCACGTGGAATGACCCATGTAGAAACCACGTGTGAATGTGGTATTCTGGATCGGCGTCAGAGTTTTAGGTAACCGTTTCTCTTAAAAGTAATTCCCGGCTTCACGTCTGTATGGCATCAGCGGGTTCCTGTGGCATCTCGCCTACTCCTAGAGTTCTCCCCAAACCTAAACGTCGCTACTGCTGCGTGAAAGACTCTCACAGTCACGAAAGCGACTCAAGAGTCAAACTATACCACTTCCCTTCGAGATCTTGGGAAGCGATATGGCGACAGGAGTGGACTACTGCAGTGCGACGCATTAAGTAAGTGAATTTTACTGTAATTGTTGAAGTGAACGAAAATAGATGTGCAGGCTTGGAAAGTGATCTGACGAACTCGTTTTGTAGACTACTTGGCAAAATAACAATTTCATACAAGTTGTTTTACAAGTCACTTAGACAGCCACATAAGGAAATACGGTGGGAACAATCGGGCCGATCGTTGCTTCGCTGTGACGTCGAGAATCAGGCGATCAGGCCTTCAAGAAGCGAGAGACCCGTTTGCCCGTCCCGGCAGTCATAGTTGTTCGTGTGCATAGCCATTCGGCACAAGTGCGGTCGTAACCAAAACCTTCCAAATCTGCGATTTCTCAAATAGTCAATTTTATAGCACATAACGTTTTTTGTTTCGGCAACCGAATTTAATGCTGACTATGGTAACAAAGGTGACGGAATGCAGAAAACAAGATGCGTAAGTTTTTCTTAGAAAAAGCTCATGTGAAGTGTAAATATCCTACTCAGATGTGCACTTTTTTGCCTGTCACCTTTTACACCAGGCTTGCATATCATATTACAGCCATTGCAACGTGCGTACTCTTCTCTCGCATGCAGAGTTTGGTTCTAATTACCCACATTTTCTTGCCAGTCGCAAGCGCGAGGAAACAGGAAGAGCGTGCTGCACCAGGCTGGGGCCGCGCAGAAATGATGGAGCCGTTCTGGCTGGTCTGGCCCCTGGCAATCCCCGGAGCGTTCCACCAGCGAGGTTCGGATCAGGACACGCGGAAACGGCGAGCTCTGGACATACCAGTCTAGGCCATGACGATCCCGGAGTGGTTCCGCAGCGAGACTCGGGCTGTGATACCCGGAACAGCTTGCCTACACAGCGCTGGCGTGGAAAGGACAACCCGAAGGCCTGGACACGGACTCCTACTGCGAGCTCTGAATGACGGGTGAAAACCAGTGTCGGCAGGTCCAGAGTGCCGGCTCTCAAAGACGGATAACTGGGAAGTACAGTAAACTAATTTACTATCGTTTCGTTGCGTTGTGTCACTCCCTGGAAGACGAGCGATGCACATACCGATCGGGCGGCGATTATTATGGAGCGACCTCACAAGTGGTGAAGGCAACTCGAACTGGTGTCCAAATGACAACTCTAGAATTCGCTTGCCACCTGGCAATGCTGGGTAACAAAGACTTTGAACTGATAGCCGCCCAGAAATATTATTTAGTAAAGCTATACATTCAGGCTCGTATTGTTCACTGAAGATCACGCTACAAGGGTCTCAGTAGACCTAATAATGCGAAATCTCCACATCGCAATGCCGTAAGCACAAAGAGAAACAAAACAAATATCCTCACCTTTTCTCGTGACTTGCTCCCATGGCCGTTTGTTCTCCATCCTTCGCGCTCTAACCACTCTAACAGCTCTAACGAGCTGGTGGGCTAAATCGCTCAGTGTATACGGACGCCGCCGACGAGTTTCACCACTTCTAGCTAGACAAAATCTTTCCCTTCGTGTTTATTTTTTTAACCCTTTAAGGCACTGTGCCTTAGAGCTATATTTACGGCGCTATACGAATTTGTAGTTGGCGCCCGCTGGAGCCGCCGCTGGTCACGTGGTAGGCCCGCGCGCCGCCGCCCTGCGTCGCCGAGCCGTAAAGCGACGCCGCCGCCGCACGCTGAGGGTTGTGCGAACGCCGCTTCAACGCGTTTCTCCACGCCGCCGTCGCCGCCGCCGCAGAAGTTCGTCTGGTTCGGGGCGCCGCCGCCGTCATCTGACCGGCGCACAGGTCGATCACGTCTGCTTGCGCTTTTTCAGGAGTTTCCTTTGGGCTCTAAAAGTTACTTATTCATCTTAGTTTTTTGTTATACTTCAAACAAAGATGATTAAGTTACTTTTAGAGGCCATAGGAAGCTTCCGAAAGAGCGCGAGCACCACGTGACAAATATGGGCCCGTCACGTGATAAATAAGGGCCACTTTTCCGCGGCGCCCGCGGGCGCCAACTACAAATTCGATAGCGCCGTAAATATAGCTCTAAAAATTTTTTTTCAAAGGGTAAATATATTATATCCAATGTACCCTGGAAGATAAACTGCGTTTCTTCCAGGATACATATAATATAATATTACCTTTTTTGGGACTTAAAGCAATACTCAGGCGAAGGGTTCAACGTATTTCAGGAGATACAAGTTTTTCTTTCGTTTTCGTGGTCTCGAATTGTCGCCGCCAGGGGTTCTCCAGGTACTCCTTCGGCTCCGATATGCATGGCGGCGCTTAGAAAGCGTTCTCGTCCACGCCGTGCTACATACGTTGACCTGCTGTTAGAAAGGTAAGCAGTACTTTGCTCTGAAATATGTTTATGTTGCATTTTTATAAGTTCTGAATTTCATAGCGCAGACGTATCTTACCCTGAAATGTATGAATGTCGGGAAGAAAAGTACATAGAAGATATGCGTGTTGTATAAGAGAGAAGTCTCATTGTAGCTCTCTGATTTCAGGGGTGTTCCCTTCCGTGCTTACATTTGGCAATGTTTTGGTAGTTTTGAGCCAATAAATGTTTAGCTAGGTATGTAGATTGGGTGACAGTTTAGGGACTGGCGTTCTTTCTGAATGTTACATACCTTTGCACGAAGAATAAGCTGTAATTGTAGGGTGAAAGCTTCTTGTTTGATGTGGTTTAGTGCATGCCTGTGTTGACCTGTTTACTGATAGAATTTGACGAGGTGCTCTTTTCTTTAGGTTTCGCTTTTTATGGCTGCCCGATGAAAATTCCGTCAGGATCTTTCTACCAGACACGAAGTCGCAATCGTCCCTGTGTGGTTTTGATTCCGGAAAGTGCAGCAGTGTCCGATGCGGGATCTAGTAGTAATGAAGTGAGTGACGGTGACGAGGAGTACTTTCCAACGAAGGTCCTAACAACAGAACTTCCAAGCGATAACGAAACTGAAGGCGGAATGCCCACCTGTCCACTTCTGTCAACGTCAAGAAATAAATAAAACTCACCGCCGCAAGTTTTTGAGTGGCGAAAGAAAGACCGGTGTTTCGTGGAGCCTGTGGAACCCGTGTTTACGGTCTCTGACGATGTCAAAAGCACACTGAAATATATTTAAGTTTTCATTGATGACAAGCTGCTGGCGATGATTGTTGACGAGACAAACCTCTATTCTGTGCGTCAGGCTGGAGCTTCTGTGAACACAACAGTGGATGATACAGCACTCCATTGACATTTTGCTCACCATGGGAGTAGTGACAATGCCAGCCTACAGGGACTATTGGTCAGAGAAGCTGCGGTACTTTTTTGTTGCAGATGTCATACCCCTTAATCGCTTCGAAAAGCTCCGCAAGATGATCCACTTTGTGTAAGAGGAGAACCCAGATGACAAATGTTTGAAAGTTAGGCAGCTTTTCGACGGGTCTTCTGCTCAAAGTCGAGGATAAGACGAAACAATTCATTGACGAGATGATGGTATCGTACAGAGGTACCCGTGCCGGTAACTTATGGGGCCAAAACCCCATAAGTTGGTCTTCAAGCTTTTTGTGCGGGCTGGGGTATCTGGCATGGTTTATGACATATTGCTCTATTCTGGGAAGGATACTTTCTGCAAGTCGAACTTCACAAGCGAAGAAGAGACTTTGGGCGTTGGACGAAAAGTCGTCGTAGACCTATGCAAGACTGTTCACCATGCGCAAAGCACGGTGGTGTTTTTCGACACCTTCTTTTGCAGTGTTGGGCTGGTAAGAAATTTTGAGCAGACGTTCCAGATGAAGTCATTAGGCACTATACGGAACGCGAGAACTCGAGGATTCCCCCTCCAGGATGACAAAACACTAGTAAAACAAAAAAGACGTGGGGCTCTAGACGGGCAGACTGACAAGAGCTCTGGAGTAACCATAATCAAGTGGGTTATAACAAAGTTGTAACTTTGTGCAGCAACGTTTTTGGTGTTTAGCGTCTTGGATCGGTGAAAAGATACTAGAAAGAGGAAAAGTCTTAAGTGGCCATAACAAGTCCCTGTATCATCCTTGAATACAGCACACAAATGGGCGGGGTGGACCTCGCGAATATGTTGATAGAGCTGTACTGCACACCTTTCAAGCATTAGTACATGCTTCTCTTTGCTCAGATCCTAGACATTGCAGTGAACAATGCGTGGCTGCTCTACCGCCGGGAGTGCTATCTTCTGAGAGTGAAACCAGAACTTCCTCTGAAGGATTTCAGATCTCTAATTGCAGATGCCCTGATGAGAGCACACAAGCCAAAGCGTAATGTTTGAGCTCTATACATCTTATTTAGTTTTACAAAAAAAACATGCTTTCATTCAACACCAGACATATATCCTTAATGTATGACCTATAGAAGTACCGTGGTGTGCATATCAGGCCTGTTTAGTGTGCCGTGGTGTACACAGTAGACTGGTCTGGCGTGGCGTAGTGTGCACATCACGCCATTCTAGTGTGCTGTAGTGTGCACATCAGACCAGCATAGTGTGTTTTGGTGTGCACATCAGACCACAGTAGGATGGTGTGATGGGCACACCAAACTAGCCTAACGTGTTCTGGTGGGCACGCCAGAACACGTTAGGCTGGTTTGATGTGCGCACCAGAACCCACCAGGCCGGTCTGATGTTCACACCAGGCCGGCCTGATGTTTACACCAGAAAAAAATGGAACAAACCAAACCTGTCTGGTGCATTTTTCAACTGGGCGACACCTCAATTAATGCAAAGTCAACCAAATTGCGAAAAGCGGAAAAAGGAGCGAGCTACAAGGGAGAGGTAAAAGAGGCATTGGGAAATATAAAGCGAAAAAAGCGGATGCATATGTTTGAATCGGTGGCTTGAATTGAATTGATTTGGTCTTTACTTCAAAAGTGCGACATTAAATTATTTGTAAAACCCGTGTAGATTAGTTTTTACATTACCCAATATTTGCGAATAGGGGTCCCTAACGATGGAGTTCCCTATTTCAAACTCCCTATATCTAAAAAAACTCTATATCTATCAAAACTCTATCAAACAAAACTCTATATCTAACAAACTCAATGTCTACTAAAAATCAGGATTCTGGATACTTCAAAATGAGCTTCATCAGATATAAAACCTGTACTAAGACAACATCGTTAGTAACCGATAATATTTCTTAGATTCTTCAGTTACAGATAAGTTCAGGAACATAAGAGTTCACTGGATCAAAGATATAAAAATAAAAACAAAACGTTTCTATGATTCAAGCGACTATAACATTGGCAATGAGGTGTTATGACTCATGAACCTTTACCCCACAGGCGTACGTCCGCCTGCTTTGAGATATTACCAACTGAAAAAAGAATAGCACCCCTGAAGAAGAGCCGAATTCGCATCGAAATTTTCCGAGTTAGCGATTGATTGAATGTCTCTCATTTTGCTTCATCTCGTTAATGTTAGCGCCTTCTACTACATCAAGCACTCAAAAGTGTTTACCTGCACCACTGTAAAAAATAATAAACTTTCCAGTTCATGTTCTTTTGTCATGAAAGTCTTGTATCGCAGTTCTGAACAGCCGACACCGGAGGCCACACAATGCCCGTCAATCTCCGCCAGGGGGTAAAGACGGGGGCAGAACGCGGCAAATTCTAAGCGCTGACATCGGTGGTGCCGAGAAAATGAACTAGAAAAGAAGCGAAGGAAGAGCAGAAAAATAAAGCAGAAGAAAGGTTAGGGGTGTTCGTTTTGCTGCGACCAGTTTAAGTTGTAGGAGCGCTTGACAAATTTTTATTTATACTGCGTTTACACTAACGCTTCGATTGCAATTCGGACGGTCCGCAAAATCAGTTTTTCAACGTATCGTTCTGGGATTTACTACAGAGGTGCCCTATGGTGGTGCATTCATTAATCGAGAATATAAAAACAAGGAACCACAGGAAGTAAAAAAAAAACTGGTTTTGTCTATAAAAAAATTATCGCTAAGCCTTTTTTTCTCAAAATTCATGAAACAATCGTTATTGGCTATTACGTTTATTACGACTAACAAAACGGTAAAACTAAAAGCATATACAGTTGGCTTACCTAATCTTCACTTCGTTTCTCCAAAAAAGCGCCACAGTGACACAAAATAGTATTTATCTGTACATGCAAAGTACAGGAGAAAAACATTCTTGATTTTTTGTAAGCTACTCAGGAGAGCCAAACTTTCTACAATTTTAGTGCTTCCACTACCTTCGGGCACCTCCGTTTTAAATAAAAGCGCGATACGTTAAGAACGCAATTTATGCGATTGGATCAAAGCATTAGTGTACTAGCGGTAGAATGCGCGATTCCGGAATTTCCCTGCAAAGTGAGCTAGAAAAAAATATATATAGGTGCAGACCTTACAGGCGATTTTTTGCTGCTTCTCCCAGTATGTTAAGACGTCGTCAGCGGCAATATAGGCTCATGGCGACCACCAGGTGGGACTACAGATATCCGCGTGTATGGTACCGTAGCGGCCCAAATTCCTTTCCAGCTAGGTCATTATAGTAACTCTATGGTCGGCGCTCGGGGAAGCGGTACTCCTTCGCAGAGTCGTGAACTGAATTGTCGATCCCGGAGGCAGTGCTATTTCCGTCGGTTAATGCTTAGAGAGGCGCGAGGCCACATCGCCGTTGAAAGGCTACAATATTTTCCCATTTCTCCTACCATCGTCCTATTCACCGATGTTCGTTTGCAAACAAGCTCGCTGCCACCAGGTATCGGTGGACCCCTTCGCGCTTTCTGTTTCTTCTTTTCCCTTTGTCACACATCCTTTTGTTATTTGTGCTAGGTTCTACAATGCGCGCAGGTTCTTACAAACGTATTACTGGGAATTCTCCTAAAAAAATCTGTTTACCCGATCACTGTGTGTTGCTGACCAACAAATAAATACACTACCGGAAGTCTACTGGGGCACCAAACACTGTGGCGCCCCCGTGGTACTAACTCCCGCCGAATGCGGTGAATAATCACTCGCGTGTATCCATCGATGACTTTCGTCTGCGAATACTAGATGTAATTTAGCAAGACCTGTTGTTGGGCTAGTTGGCTTATAGTATTGAGTAAACTTGTTATCGCAAACAAGGAGGACGAACACGAAGGAGTGGACAAGGACAAGCGTTTGTCCTTGTCTACTCTTTCGTGTTCGTCCTCTGTGTTGGCACATAAAGTTTACTCAGCCCCAAATGTAAAACGCGTTTCCATCTGCATCTGTTTCGATTGCCTATGTGGCTTCTGATTAAATATGCTTGTGTTGTGTCTTGACATTTTTTTCGTTCGATTTCTTGTGTATCATTCAGTTGTATAAGTTTAATTTATCCTTACATATTTGTTTTATATTTGGCTTTGTTTTTTATTCATATTTATTCATAATTACATGAATAAATACTACTAAACTTTGACCATAACAGAAGTGAATGTTTGTGAATATACATACTATTAAAGGAACCGTTGGTCTACTTCATATTCTAAGTTTTTGAAGTATACTACCGAAGTATTAGTTTAATATGTTAAAAATAGTTTGTCAGGCATTATTATAACTTTACTAACGACGCGTCCCCCCAGGAGCAGTTTTGGCTTTCAAGCTATTTCTCAAGAACCCTTAATGTTAGTTTCTTGCGTGAAATAAGCTTTCTCGCTTTGAACATTACGTTCGTTTAGAAATTCTTTCCAGCCGCCCTCCACATATGTTTCTTGAAACCAAGTTTTATGCCTGAATTCGCGTGTGGCAGTGGCATCAGTGAAACTAACTTGTCTGTAAGAAAGATTACGACATTTTCATCCTTCTAGCAAGCTTTCTGTGATGTGCAGATTATGTATTCGGGCCAAAAAAAATAGTTTAATGTCCTCTATTGCACAAAGTAGAATAGGAAGAGTCGGCAAATGGATGTCATGAATAAGATATTTATAACAGTGTTGCGAAATAGGCACCCCCCTTCCGTTCCAAAGTTTATTTCTTTCAACTCCTCGGTATGAAGACACCGGGCCCATTCCCACTTCTGCAATAACCCAACTCCCCTTTTACATTTCTTTAATTCCTAAAGGTAAAGAAATGTGTTCCTTAAATGCTTTATATTTTATTACTCAATCATGCTGCATAAAGTTGCTGACGTTTTCAAACGCGGAGGCCACAGCAAAACAATGCAAAACCTTGCTCAAAGCATTCTGCTAAGCAGAAGGGTGGTCGCAAAAAGCGCTTCGTGACATATGTATCATTAAAGATATCAATCGCACGATCAAGCGTAAAAGGCTTGCGAGTCGCAACAGACGCAAAAAAATAAAACCACTCATTTTCTTCGCAAACCAACCGTGTATACCCTCCACAGATACATGATTAGCGTGTTTTTGTTCCGTAATGTCTTAAAACTGTCTAGTTTGTGCCCGTATCAAGGAGGAGCTATCTTGATCACTGCTTCGAACACTTGCACAACAGAACCGCTAGTGCTCTGTTAGAAGCAGCCTTATAGCGTTATAGCAGCCTTATAGCCGCCCCAAATCTCTATGCTTTGCGCCAAGAACAAAAAACCACTGACAGTTGTCGGTAAAGAGCGCTAGCACACTGTAGCACCATATCATGGGATCTCCGATTAAACGTAAACTTTCATTTGCTGTACAATTCTTGCGATTTCACATATAAATTATTATTTGTGTTTTACACAAACACTAGAAGATAGGCGGGTTGAAGCAGGGATTGGAAACGGTCATCATTCCAGTTCGGTTCGGGTTCAGTACCTTTGCATTTTGTTCCTGATCGGCTCTGGTTTAGTGGTGCTTTTGAAATAACGGTCTGGTTACCAGTTTCACCAAGCGAGCTCAAATCAGTTCTTAAAATCAAAAATACGTCCACATCTCCAAGTCGTTAAGAAGAAAAGGTGAGTTCAACACAGTGTTGTACGGAACGGCGTAATAAGGAACGGCGTTCCTAGAACGCTTTCCTTTTAGGAGGAACGAAGGAATGCCGCCGTTCCATTTTGCATCGGTGGAACTGGAACGGGAACTCGTTGCATTTTTACTGAACCGCAAAAAAGAACGGCATTCCTTTTTTTTGTTTTGTGGGGTAATCTTTATTTTATTTCTAAAAAGAAAAATCTAAAAGCATAAAAACAATATCTGTACGAAGAGCAAGGATCTCGTTAATGCTTAGGTTACTTAACTTAGGGTTTATATTGTGTGGTCGTCGCTTGGTAATAGTCGGGTGCAGGAGAGTCAGTGGACTTCTTTTTTGAGTGCCCGAAAGTGCGGTACAAAAACTCCCTGTAACGCCGAATTAGAGTGCAGCTCTTGAGGAGGAGGGGAAGGTATGGGGGGGTCACATGACTTTGGGGGGGGGGTCACGTTACCTCGGGAGGGGGGTCACGTTTCCTGAGGGGGTCACGTGATCTTGGGGGGGGGGGGGGAGGGTCACGTGACTTGGGGGTCACGTGACCTCGGGGGGTCACGTGACCTTACGGTTACGCCGACGGCGACGCCGACGCCGCTCAAGCCGAAAACGGGCGCCTAAGAGCTGCGCTCTGAAAGCGAAACTTTTAGTCAAAGGAAAACACACAGAAAGAGGGACGCTTCGAACTGAGCTACTTTCTTTACTTCCACGAATCCTCATACATCCAGGACGTAAAGACCGATTACAGCCATCACTGAACTTCAACCAAGAGACCTACAGTTACAACAAAATAACAGGTTACCAAACATCGAACGCACCCTTGTATCCCTGTATCCCGAACATTGGTAACATAAAAGATACACAAAAATTAACCTTTAATTCTTCTCCCCCAGCTTCAAACCGAACAACGAATCTAACCTTCACAAAGAAGGACTTGTAGCTCTCGAGACTGTTTTCCAAAAGCCCTACCCTGTCCTTCACTTGTCTGTCTTGCGGACAGTCACATCGAGAAGCAACTGCTGTTAAGTTCGAACAAGGGACTTTGTTAGATCGAAACTAGTACGGTTGTTGCTAAACACCCGTGCAATTTGGGGTAACAGTGCATTTGGCTAGTCTGAATCGTCCACCACAAACATGAATATGGTTAAAAGGTGAGATTTTAAACTCGAATATGTCAACAAATAAAACCCTACCTCCGCTTGTTTTCTTCGTGCCCTTTCATCTCGGGATTCAAAATCCTATGTTCCCATTTAAAAGGATAGATAAAAAAATGCTTCATCAAACTAAATATTGTAATCACCAAAATACAAATGTAACGTATATGTAACGATACGTTCCATTTTTTAACTGTAAAGGGAACGAGTTCTTTTTCACAGATGGAACTTGTAACGGGAACGCGTTCCAAAAATTAGAAGGAACAAGGAACGAGCTTTCGATCCTCGTTCCCACAGCGTCATGTGCACTAAAAATAGGTCATCAAAAGCCGTGCTGCGGAACAAGGGCAGCAAAGAAAATGCTTAATTTTGTTCTGTGATCTAGAATTTTTAACGCAAACACCGTTCTACAAGTTGTACAAGCGCTTGTCAACAATTCCAAAGTTCAGTACTCGCACGTGAAGTCCACCAGCCAGCATGCGCAGTGACACCGTGACGGTAGCACGCACCTACTCGCAAAATACCCACAAAAACAAATTAATCTTTTAGTTGTTTAGACAGCAGGGTCTGTCAGTGCGTGGCAACCATGTTACCAACTTTAGATGAGAAATTTAGCCAGAGCAGCATGACTGCTAGCCTGGAGTCTAACGGGCACCACGCAGTATTGATACGCAACCGCACGCCGGCACGATGCTCATACAGATCCGAAACGGCAGACAAACTATCCCACACCGCACGCCCGAACGACTTCGTCGAACGGCTGAGCTGAAAGGAGAAAGACAGCGAAGGCTTTTTGAAAGATGATGCAAACAAAAAAAGCACATACACAATGAAAGACGTGTACAACTCTCTGTAACGCCGAATTAGAGCGCAGCTCTTGAGGAGGAGAGGAGGGTACGGAGGGGTGGGTATGCCCCTCCTCCTTATCTGTACCCTCTCCTCCTCCCCTCCTTATCCCGAGCTTCTCCCCTCCTCCCCTCCTTTTCTCCTCCTCCTCATCCTCGCTTACGGTATTTCGATTTTGCGATATACCTGGCTAAACAATCTGAGAAGCATACATATATATATATATATACAGGGTGCTGCACGAAAGGTGGACAAATTCGATATTGCAAGAACTACACCTCACAACAAAAAAGACTTGTGTCGTTTTGGTCCTGGGCCAGGGGCCTATTTAGCAAAGTTATTAAAGTCCGGCATAATTAAGTTCTTAATTATTTTGCGTAATTAACTTTTTTAATATTGTGTTTAAGGGCATGGTTTCAATTAGAAACTTGCTCAGCATCATCAAAAAACAGTAAATCAACAAAATGCACAACAATACAAGGCACGCGCAGCATTTTACGGCTTTTTGAAAAAACTGCAGAAATTCGACGGGTTTTTGAGTTTCGGTTTGCTATCGGAGCGGATCTCGGCCCCGTAGGCACCGCGCCCCGTGTAGAAATAGTGACACCAGCCTCTGCTGCGTCCCGCGATGACAGCGCAGCAGAGGTTGGTTGTACGATTTCTCCACGGGGCGCGGTGCCGTCGGGGCCGAGATGCGCTCCGATAGCAAACCGAAACTTAAAAACCCGTCGAATTTGTGCAGTTTTTGAGAAAGCCGTAGAATGCTGCGCGTGCCTTCTATCGCTCTGCGATTTGTTGATTTAGTGTTTTTCGATGATGCTGAGCAATTTTCTAATTGAAACTATGCCCTTAAACACAATATCAAAAAATTTAATTACGCAAGAATAATTAGAAATTTAATTATGTCGGACTTTTATAATTTTCCTAAATAGGCCCTCGGCCCAGGACCAAAACAACACAAGCCTTGTTTGTTGCGACGCATAGTTTTCGCAATATCGAATTTGTCCACCTTTCTTGAAAGACCCTGTTTATATATATATATATATATATATATATATATATATATATATATATATATAAATAATATTTAATAAATAATAAATAAATAAATAATAAATAATATAATAATATATATATATATATATATATAGTGGTATTCTCGCTCACCTCTCGTCTGGAGAAAGAAAATGTAGTTCTCACATCTGGAAGCTCTACTGGAAGTTTTGCCGGTGCCAGGAAACAGGACAGCAGAGCAAGCGGGAGAACGAGACAGCGTTAAACTCAACACTTTGACGAAGCACGTGATTCTCTCGATGTCAACCTATTTGCTGTCGGCTCTGTCGAAGACTGCACGGCGTGTTTTAATTCCTCAGCATTAGTCTTGAGCGTGCTTTCCCGAGATGGCATAGCACAACATCAAGTGCGTGTCCCTCGGGGCCAATGGTATGTTTTCCTCTATGACTGGTATGAAGTTCTTCTTTGCCTTGCACGAAATATATGGTGAATGCCTTACGCGAGAGATACAGAGCTACCACAAGTAAGCCGTTGTCGACCTTTGCGGCACACGATTTACCAAATTCGTCTTGCGTGCCACAGAGAATCGATGGGTACAGCACAGACCCGTATCCATGTAAATGGCCACTTGGATAACCAGTACACCATGTTTTCATACGTGCCTCTCTGTAATATATGAATGGTGATATCACTTGCATGCACAAAGGGTAGCTGGCCACTCCCCTTTTCCTCCTCCTCTCCTCCATCTTCTCATCTGCTCCACCCTTCTCTTCCCCCTCCTCCTCCTTCCTCCTTTTCTCTCTTCCTCCCGCCTCCTCCTCCTTCATCCTCCTTTCCTCCTCCCCTCCTCCTCCCGTCCTCCTCTCTCCTCCTCCTTCTTTCTCCTCCTCCATTCTCCTCATTCCTCCTCCTTATCCTGCTACTCCCTCTACGTCCTCCTCCTCCTCTTCCCCTTTTCCTCATCCCTCCTACTCCCCCTCCTGACTCCCGCGCGGTGCATTATAGGAGACGTTCCATAATGCAACGCGCGGGTCACGAGTGAGACCCGCGCGGTACATTATGGGACGTTTCTCATAATGCACCGCGCGGTTACGCCAACGCCGGTCAAGCCGCAAACAGGCCTTTAGGAGCGCTAAAAAGACAACGGGCGACTTGGTGTTTCTATTAAGCGCACATTCGCACACTAATTTCTTCAAGCTCTCTGGGGCATGGGCGACCGGCGTCCCGGCGACCGGCGCCTCAGTGTCGCGCTCGTCGCGGCATGGCATCTTGGCGCCTCCAGATTTCGCCACCGCGGAGAAAACGCGCCGACAGCCGTCAACATTTTGTTTTTATTTTGATGTTTATGTTCTCTTTCTCCTTCCTTGAGCAATATTGCTTAGCAGCAAGGAAAAAAACACACACATAGAATTGCACTTTGGCCCCTCGGCGTAGTTAGATATACTCTGTTTCACCTCATGACATCTACCACGATGGACGCTACAAGCTACATGTGCCAATCCATAGTTGGCAGCTTGTCTCGCGACTTCGCGCTCCCCGCGCTGCTCTGCCCAACTGGGATGACGCGTGACGCCCTTCGAGCTATGCATTGGCTCTGGTGGCTTGTTGCCACCGGAGCCTGGTGGCTTGTTGTCACCTTAATGATAGGCTCCGTGAACACAAAAACAATAGCACCAGAGCTAATTCTGGCCACCTGTGCATACACTGCGGTGATTGTGGGTGCGAGGATCACCTGCCATTTTGTAGAATTTTAGGTAGACACAATGATCAATAAACGAGAGAAATTATTGAAGCCGAACACATCGTCAGGAATTATTAAAACTGTATCAGTACACTATCTTTGAACGTGACAGAAAAAGAAAAAATATTTCTAGGCGTCTAGGAGATTGGTGCGTGTGATTCGGGAAATTCGGTAGTTCCAGACGTAGAAGACAAAGTATATAAAAACGAGTTGTCAGTCAGCGCGGTTCGTTTGAATTTTCCTTTCCTTTTCGTGTGTAAGTAGTGAGTGTACGGTGCGAGTGTACGTTTTCAGTGTGCGCTGTAGTGTGTGTTAATATGAGCAAAAAACTTGCCCAAGCTGCTACGTTAACAAGCTACCTATTGAGCCATTTTTAATTTTGTTTTTATGTGTGAATTCTTATTTAGGCAATTGTTTTGTTAGCTATGTTTGCATATACACCACGTAATCTCAGTTTGCATTCTACGGTGTCGTAGAATGCAAAGCCGACTTTTTAAATCTATTTTTAGTGAGTTAGGTGCATTGGGCCCAGCTATAGATCACATGTGCACCATCACCATCCTTCATTTTCCTTGAAAACCGAAAAGGGTATTACACGAGGGGTGAGCATACTTACATACAAAACAACATCCAACACATCTTCAACAAACGCTAAAACTCTGAACTTTATATAGAGGATTAGGGAGGAAGAAACTAGTGACAGCTGCAAATATATTAGTGTTATTTATGAAAGTAGCAAGTAAATCATCATCTCTTTATTCTCTTTTGATTATTCTAAATGACTTCGTTTTGCAACAATACGTCACGGGCCCCATGCGGACTGTTGTTAGCCGTTCGAGTATTTTAGACATTATTTTGGTCAATGCATTACCAACATTTACCTTAATTTCTCTAGTTCCAAGCACAAGCGATCGGGATGCAGTTGAATGGACTATGAAATATTCCAACGTACCAAGTTATAAAAATCAACTTCAAAAAAGTTTGTATGTTTAATAGGGTTGATTATGATAGTCTGGATTCTGATCTCATATATTTCATGTCTCAATTCGAAGTTGTAGCGTATCGACCTTTTTGAATTCTTTGTGGAATGTATTCAAGAATAAGATACAAGAATTTGTCGACATTTCTGTGCGCTCGAAGGTAGTGCGAAACGCATACAAGATAAGCTTGGATGAACTCTTAAATCGGGCGCTCAATAAAAAATAATAAGCGTGTCTTTGATCAGTATAAGAAAAGTAATGACGCAGGGGTCCTAAATTACCCTAAACATTTTTAAAAAGACCTCAAAAGAAGAGTAAATCACGAAGAATCTGATTACTTTCTTTCACTTGGTCAAAAGCTTAAGGAATATTCCAAGGAATTGTGGAAATAAGTGAGATCAAAACGAAAGGATATGGCAGGAGTCCCTGCTTTAATGATCGAAGGTGACCTAGTGAAAGAAGATAATGTTGGGGCAGCTGCTTTTAAAAGATACTTCGAATCTTTTTTTTTTTTAAACACTCAAGCCCTCATTCTTACCAAAATCTAGCGATAAAACTAACACAACAATGAACGACGTTATATTCTATCACACCCCCATACGCATAGTATTGAAGAATATTAAATTCTTTCTGACGAGTGGATATCTTGAGATGTAGTTTCTATACACAAATACGGGAAACAGTAGTGTCGGGAATTGTGCGCCTACATCTCTCACGAGTGACTGTTGCAAAATCATGGAACACATCGTTTGCTCCAACCTGGTGAGTCATATAAATAACAGCAACATTTCGACCATTTCCACGTGCATTTCGCACAGGGTTCTCAGGCTGCACTCAATTTCTGTAACTTTATTATTATCTTGACTCTGAATTTGATTAATGCTGCCAAACGGATTGTATCTTTTTTTTTTTGTTTTTGATTTTAGGAAAGCTATCGATGTAGTTGACCCTTCACCTTCATTTTTTTTAAATTTTCATTATTGATATTACAAACGAAATCTCCCGTAATATTAGGTTATACGCGGATGATTGTGTTTCATTTGAGAGTGATGTGGGACATGGAAAATATCCTATAAGATATCAAATGCAATTCTGTAAAATTTACTAGGAAGTGTAAAATTTTTCCGATATACTTCAAATTAACGAGCTCAGTTTGATGCTGTCCACAAACGCACTCTATAGCGGAGTGCTTTTGTGGACAGCTGACTTAAGATGGATAGTCATGTTACACTTTTGTGTTCTTTCCGTTCTTCACCTAATATACCAAAGTTTCGAGTACGCCCCTCTCTGTGTTCCTTCCTCGTTTGTCCTTGTCTTTTTGTGCGCAATTTTTTCATCATGTTCGTGTGTTCTAAGGCTAGCGGTATTCTATATATTTTTTGCGTCGAAATTTTAAAAAGATTTTATCCGGCCTAAATGAAGCTTCGTATTTTTCTTTGCTCCTGTGGATTTTAAATTACGCTCGTATTTTGTGGGACCCGCATACACTGAACTGTATAATTCAAATTGAAATAATCAATATCTAAATCGCCAGATACGTATCCAATAACTATGATTTCTTGGATCGTATCTCTGAAATAATGCTAAAACACGGCTGGAAATCCTAGAGAAAAATCAAATATTCATTCCTCCTATTCTTTTATAATCTTTATACGGTCACACTGGCTCGGATATATAAAAATATTTCATGGCACCAAACATTGTTTCTCGCAGAATAAATAACTAAGGAAAATTGCGGGCATTTTTTGCAATAACTAAAGTCTCAAAAAATAATTTTACCGAAACAAATAATGATTGGAACGTGCTGCTCGAACCATCTTTATATCTTCATACCGTTAATTTATATGCCGAAGAAATTATGTTACTGAATTATGTATGGAATGATTAATTTTTAGTGTTTATCGTGTTCCGCTCTCACCGTTTATTACATGCTGTTGTTTCCGTGCTTTTTTACAATTTCTCCGTTCCCCCTACTGTAATGTTAACTTGGCGATGTAGGTACAAATAAATACATAAATAAATGTGGTGCGGTAGTGATTTCCCGCTTTTGTGGCCAATGGTAACGTATACATTTGATAAGAGACTGCGAAAGCCGCAATTTCGCGCGTTTTCAAGAATTGTCGAGAGCAGGACGAAATCGGTGAGCCGGGGAAGGCAAAGATTCTTAAAAACCTTGCTGTAATAAAATATTCGACGAAGAAGGGAGAGTCAAGACACACTCCTATGAGGAGAAAGTGTGCCCAGGCTAGCTGACCGGCTTAATCCTAATATGGTAGTACCTGGAGGGTACGTAGTGAGAATAAATAAAACGATGTGATATATTTTGAATGGCTTCAAGGTTATTACAGGGTTGCGCGTTTTCGGTTTCTATTTTTTTTTTCAAAATTCGGCGCACTTTTTTTGTTGTTTATTTTAATATATTTTTTTTTTGCTGCGTATATTTATGCCCCAAAACGTTTGTCGGCTTTTTTGGTGAATATAAACTAAACTCCAAGGGACACCGAATCAAATGACCCTTGAAGCTCTGGTATTTGTGATCACTCAAAGAATAACGGCACAGATACTTTGAAAAATAAATGGGCACTTTATCTGGAAATCGCGTGCGTAAAAGAAACAAAGAAAAAAATACAGAAGTACAATCAAGGTATATATGAAGCCTAAGCCCTAAAAACATGGAACTTCACCTTCTGTACATTAGGATTACGTGATCTTATTATAGTACACACACACATGTACTTTCCCAGGTTCTCCTCGTTGATCCGCACTCTTTCTTTCCTGTTAATATGACACTGAGCTTCGAGAATGCCCTCTCAACGCTAACACGGCATACTGGCAGGCTGAGGAGATGAAGTGCCGCCTGAGCCAAAATCGGCCAATCAACCAATTGGGATCGCCAAAAGAGACACGGTGTGACGTTTTGAAGCACAACACAACATGCAGAGCTTGCATCAAGTCAGTCTTTCTTACAACGAGTTTGAAAATGAGCTCGTACATGGCCAAGTCATGGGCCATTTCGGACTTCACGTTCCGATCGATGATGCGCACATTAAACCAAAACGTCGTGATGGCATCAGTGTATCCCTTTCATTCGAACACGTTTTGGTAGACACTGTCGTTCCACTTTTTTGCCAGGACTCTGCAGTACGACAGAAGGTCAAAGTGACATTTTCAGGTTAATACTGAATTTTAGTAAAATGAATTCGACGTACTTTTATTGGTTTTTATTGGTTTGAATTGAAAATGCCGAACCTAAAAGCTGACCGTTTGCGGTTAAAACCGAATTTCGGAAAATGGATTTGACGTATTTTTATCGGTTTTTATTGGTCTAAACCGAAAACTCCGAACCCTAGTTATTACTTATATTTAAATGCACTTGAGACCATGCTGGCGAAGCGTGTTCTAGTTTAAACCTTACCAACGTTGTGTAGGCCAGTAGTTGTACTGCAGGTGTCGCTAATCTGAGGTAACGGCGTACAAATCTGAGTGTACGGTTAACATTAGCAATGACAGAGGTTATGTCAATAGTCCATAATATATCAGAGGTAAGATGAATTCCCAGTTATTAGTAGTCGATCTTTTTGATGCCTCGAGTGAACGGCGTGAAAATGAGCGAGATTTACATTTGTAAAAATTTAAATCCAATTGCCATGTTTTTCACACCATTCAGTTAATAATCTGACATCGTCTTGTAAAGTTAGTTGATAATTATGTAAATGAATAGCCTTGTAAATTACACAGTCATCGGCGAGTAAGCGCACTAAAGAATATATATTTTTATGCAGCATATTGATGAAGATAAGAAATAAAAGAAGACCAAGTACCATCCTCTGAAAGACGGATGTTGCATTACAGGTCTGTTATTTAACGTTGTAAATAGAACAGTAATGGGTGCGATCAATTAGTAATTTAGAGATACAGTTCGTAACAAAGGGGTCAATATATTTTTGTTTTGTTTCAGTAAAATACGTTGTTGAGGAACCTTGTCAAATGCCTGAGGAAAATTATTAAAAATAGCGTTAGTTTGAACATTAGAATCGGGGCCTGAGGAAATCATGGTAAGGAATGTTCTTAATTGCGTTTCGTATGAGTATAACTTTCGAAATCCATGCTGATTTTCTAAAATGAGGTTTTATGAGTTCAGATAGTTCATCACGTTTGAGTAAAGTATTTGCTTTAAAGGTTGAGAAGGAAAACTAGTGAAAAAAACAGGAGCGGTATTACTGATTATCTGGATATCATCTGTATTGTGATCGGGGATTACATTAGCAATTGTAAAATCATATATGGGGTTATAGGAAGTCTTAAAGACGAAGCATTTGTCTCAGGAGAAAATAGAGATCTTTCGAGTTTTCATTAATTCTTTGCAATTCATTTGGTCACTTCTGAGACTAGAGGACACCTTCAGTTCGTCGATCGGCACCAGTAAACCAGCGTGGTTAATTATAATAGGACTCATATGTGAGTGAAAGAACTTTCACGACTCACAAAATATACACAGGTCTTCATTGGCAAAAATTAAAAAAAAGACACGTTAAGTTGAGAGCGATGGGGTGATTGTTTTAAAAATATTGATGGTTTGCTTCTTAGAGTGTCTGAAGGTCAAGTGAGCAAAATTTGGTTTTTGCATCATTAATAACAAATTGATAAAACCTAGCTCAGACTTAATATGTATTCTAGAAGCCTCAGTGTTGGTTAATTCAGCTGGTTTGTCAATGACTATATTTTCCTGTTTGAGCTTATCAGATATAATGCGGGACAGTGAAGTCTAAATCTCAACTAGATAAATAAGTATTTTCGTACAGTGTCCACTTTTCATGTGAGTCTCTGACTCAAAGTGTGTGATAAAAAAAAAAATCCAATGTTGGATGTAATAGACGCGCTATGAGCACTCTCCTAATCGCGAAAATGTTACGTTGAGAAAGCTTATAAACGTTTACTTTGGCTGACAATATACTAAATTTTAATTTTATTCAGCCTCCCTTCCTTTAGCGACATGCCCGAATTTGTTTTCTGAATATGTTATCAGATACACAAACCTGAACGAAAAACCCGAATCAAACATCGTTAAAAATGTTTCGGGAAAGGGTAACGGTATCGCCTTTTAATGAGAGTTAAAAAGAAAAAGAAAAAAAAAACGAAACTTGAATATTAATAGTTAACCCAATACTATTGTAGTTGTGCACGAACTGCGTACTCACACATACTACCAAGGACGAAGCCCAAGGCGTATTCGCGACTTCAGCGAAATCGACGCCGCGTAGCCGCAGCGCCGTGAACCTCACGAGAGGAGGTCGTTTCGACTCTGTCGTCTGCTATCGCTGCTTGGTTCTCGTAGGCAGCATAGAAACAAAGATCGTTTCCAGTAATTATTTTTTTATGATTCCGCCGTGTCATTCCTACGCACTGGGTAGAAGAAGGTTTCTACTGTCGAAACATCGCTTTGCTTTCAAGTGTCACACTGATTTTACGCTGCAGTGCAGGAATTTGTGGTGGTCCGCGTGCTGAAGGACGAAAACGACCTCATTTCGTCCGCCATTTGTCTGAGCGTTTTATGCAGGGAGCGAGATACATAGTTTTAGAGACGCCCGATAAAGTAAGCATGCTCCTAACATAAAAAGAGACTTCCAACGTTAACAGTACGCTGAACATTTTTTTTTTCGGGCAACGTGCGTCTCGTAAGTGTTTACGCGCAGCCAAGGCGAAAGGGGCTGGAGGCATTTGAAATGAGCGCGCTGCTCATCAGAGACTACAGATTCTCTTGTCGGCGCTGACCGGTGCCCGGGCGCGCAGTTTCAGAGCGCCGACAGTGGCGGTGCCATCGCCATTCCCAGGCCAGGTTGCCCAAGGCGGGCGACCTCGCGACAGTGGCTCCTCTTCGTGCCGTTGCAAAACGCCACACCAGTCGCCTTCCGAAGGATCGTGCCGCCAACGGCTGGGAACCGGGCTAACAGCACTCGGCGACGCGGGCGACAAGGTCTCTCGGTCACTTAGCGCAGGGTAATGGCCGCGGCCACGAGTCATGAACAGGGCCTAGGCTCGACTGGGGATGTGGCGAAGGGGGATCGGAGCCGGAGTGTGTTAACGCAACGCAGCTCGAAGCACGTGGAGAGATAGCTTGCGCTGCAGAACAGAAGGATCCAGTGTTCGGTCCCCACTCATGGCTGTTTTGAGCTGAATGAGCATCGTACCGGCGTGCGGGTGTTTATTACTACTGCGTGATGCACGCTAAGTTGTATTCACAAGGTGGACTCATCCCCGGAAAAGCTCCAACGAAATCAGTGACGCCATGTTTTCTCCCGTTTGAAAACCGCCATGTTAGGCACATTTAAACGCAATTAGTTATCAGTGACAAGGTCTTGCAGAACACGGTTTGTCGCTAAGCGATAGAGGTGCTGAATGAAGCCGTAATATACTATATGCCCAGCTCCGTATGTAAAAAAATGTTATGGCTTTAGACAGCCCGTCTATTGCTTACATAAAAGCAAAATGGTATCAAAGACCCTCTAGTCGATAAGAAATTATTGGGCCTTAATTAGCCAATTCCAGACTTTTGTGTCGTTTATAAGTGCCTAAAACAGGGATTTTCAGCTTCTAAACGTCCAGCCTATTAATCAAGGCGCAAAGGTTCCCTGTAAGAAAAACAAATATGAGGGATCGCGGTTTCTCCTTTTCGGTTCGCTGGTGAGTCACACGGAGTTCGTTTGGAAGCGAACGAAAATGCGAATGAAAGAAACGAACAAAACGAGAAGCGAAAACAAGAATATGTGTGCACACCCACACTCGCGCGCGCACGCAGACACACACACACACACACACACACGTGCGTAAGTACTCACGCACAAACACAGGCACGCACACACGCGCGCGCGGTCGAACGCACACACCGTTGTACCCTGGAACACACAGCGGTAAGCAAAATGAAAAAGGAATTGTTGACGGCTAATCAGTAAACGAAGCTCAAGTTCAGTGACGCCTATTTTTCTTTTGTTGCCTCGCACTTTCGAACTAAAGGCAATAACAAACGCCCCCCCCCCCCTTTCCCCTCCTCCTCCTCCTCCTTTGCTCGAAACTAACGAGAAACAGCTCGGAGTGAGGTGTTGATCATTGACCTGCTGGGAGTCGCGTAAGCAGGATGTCAGGTTTAAAACGTGCTACTGTGTGGGAATATTTCTTGAGCAAGAAGAAGAGCAAGGGTGAAGAGCAACTTGAAAACGTTGCGGCAAGAAAATGCAGGGTCTGGTAGAGCGATTGCAAAAAACATTTGAGTGTATGTCCTGCTCTTTGCAACGCGAGGCAAGAAACATAAAAGGACGCTAGAAACGATTCTCACTTGGAAACTTCATTCTTCGCCCTTGAAGACGACGTGACGACATCAGGTTAGATCTGAGTCAGTTTATTATTTGGAAATTAACAGCGAAAGCCCAGTATACTTGTTTTTTTTGTAATATTTACTTTTATGTTTTGTTTCCTTTTGGTGCAGAATGCAGCCAAAGCAGCCGTGGGCAGTCTTCACAAGAGAGTCAAGGGTTCTGTAAATCGCACGGCGACCTACAGCCGAGTGCAAGAGAGCGTCGCAAAAACTCTTGGACTCTTTCAACGTTCTAACGACTGCAAATATCAAGCTTGATTTAGACAAGCAAGTAGCCAGACTTGCGTTCGCCACGAACACATCGTTTCGTGCGGTTGAGCACCAGGAGTTTGCAACACTCGTGAACATGCTGCGTCCCGGGTGCAAGTCGCCTTCCCGACACTTAGTCGGAAATTCATTGCTGGACGAAGTATACCTTGAAGAAAAAGCAATATCACTTTTCCAGCTGCAAAACAAGGTTGTCACCATGAGCATGGACAGGTGGTCAAACGTGCACAATGAACCAATGATCTGCGTCAGTGTATCTGATAAAACTGGACAGACGTTTCTGGTTGCCATTATTGTCACCATAGGGCATTCTTATACTTCAGATTAAATCGGCGAGCTCACCACAAACGCAGTAAGAAACAATGAAAACGAGAGAAAAAAATTGTTTTTTTCTCTCAATGGCATTTGCTATTGAGGAAAAAGGCGATGACTGCATTAGTGCACCTTCTCTCGTGCTGCACGAGAAAAAAATTCTTCGGGTGTAAACATTTTAACGTGAATTAGGAAGCAAAAAAGAGAAGAGAATTGTTCCCTCAAGTGGGGCTCGTAGTAGAAGAAGAAGAAAAAAAAAGAGTTGTCAGCCGCGGTCGTGACTCTGTATTTCTTTATGTGTATGTTTGTTCTAGTTCAGCTGGCCTTAAGTCAAGAAAATACAAGGTTATACGTTTTGTGACGGACAACGCAGCGAACATTGCGAAAATGAGAAGAAATATGCAAAGTGAGTCTTCAACAGGGATCTTCACGTAGGGCTGCCCCGCGCATATCCTCAACTTGCTGTCGAGAGACAACGATCTGAAATCTGTGAGATGAGAAGTCGTGCACGTAGTGAAATACTTCAGAAACAACCATCTTGCGGTAAGGAAGTACAAAGAGGCGGGTGGAAAACGCTTGATTTTTTTCTTCTGAGGTTCGCTGGAACACCTTGGTATTCTGCTTGAAACTTTATTTGCCGAATTTCGTAATTTTAATGAAGGTTTATGACGAAAGCAAACAGAATATTGACAGTTTTACGCAGCGAAAAGTGGCAGCCTACCAATGAAATTCACTGCAGAAGAGATGCTCAGCACAATGAAGCCTATCGCAGTTGCCTTAAATATTGTGCAGCGTTCATGCTGCACCCTCTCAGAGGTTGTAGAAGCCTAGAAGGACCTTGGAAAAAAATTGCAATCATTTCCAGTCGATGCCGAAAAGCATTCATGCTTCGGGCAACGGTATGAACAGGCACTGACTGCCGCGCACTTTCCGAGTGTCATCGTCTACGTGGGGATCGGGCCCAGTTGATGGAAAAGAGAGAAACCTAGCTTTCACATTCGAAGAGGAGGCCTACTCCGGGACTGCTTTCTTGCCCACCCTCGTCCGGTTACAAGCCCGTCTTCGCCGTTTATCACAACCCTGTTCAATGAAGAGGTGCTGAGAAGTGTTAAGCTTATAGACTGGTGGAGATGTCAGATCAGTGCTCTCGGAGAGTCGACAGCAGCTTTAGAGTTCATAAATCAGCTTCTCACGCGCGGCGCATCGACGGCTGGAATTCAAAGGATGTTTCCATCGTTCAGGTTAGTGCACTCCAAGCTCCGAAATAAGTTGGGCGTTGAGAAAGTTGGGAAGCTTGTTTTCCTTTACAAACTATTGAATGAAAACTGCACCGACGCATAGTTTAGTCACCAAGGAGTGAAATGGCTTCTTTTGCTTTGTGTGTGTACGTTCTTGTTTGAGGTAGTTTTTTGTTCTTGATGATTAATGACGTAAAAACTATTTTACCGGTATTTTTGGATAATAAAAGCGTAAGAGCTAATCATATTTTGCTGAAGTTCTATGAAAAACAAAACTTCATTACTAAAAGAACATGCATTGTTTATTCCAACATGAAGTGTAATGCAGTTTGTATAAGGAGTTTTTATTCGAATTTTATTTAAGGCTTAAGTAAAGTTGCAGTAAACACACTTTCTCACTGTTTTCGGTTATTACGGCACGTAGAAACATTTGTCCGTGATATTTTATTATATAAAGCAAAAACGTAACATAATCCTGACTTAAAAAAAATATTGATTTAAATCAAACGAAAATTTAATTTAAAAGTTAAAACATATCTCGTTAAAATCAAATAAATCTGATGTTTTAAATTTTATTAAGAAAGAACAATTTTGTTTCACCTTGGAAGGAACTAATAGTGCCAAACTGCTCGCGCGGCATCTGACCGAGAGTGCGGACCATTTTCAGCGTTCGCTCATATGCCGGTTGCCTGACTGTGTTTCACGTAAAGGTTTATTAATTCATCCATTCATGCATTCATTCATTCAATCATTCACTCATTCATTTATTCAAAGGCCCAAAGGGGCATTACATAAGAAAGGGCAATTATAAAAACACATACACATGGAACACTATACAAAAGTAAACAACAAAGTAGAAAAAAACATTCCTGGTCAAGCAGTGGCTGCACAAAACATGGTCATAGCTACATATTTATCATGAGTGAAACTGCATTTCTAAAAATATCTGGGTCACTGATCTCAATTATGTGGTCCGGCAGATCATTCCATTCATTGGACCATTCCATTCATTCATCATTTTATATAGCCCGGGTTTTAAGAAGAGCCTCGTTTCTTACGAAAGTGCACATTCCAAACTGGTTGAGAGAGCTATAGCCTTAACGTGTCTTGCAAAACTTGCAAACACCAGATGGACATCAGTTTTGCTCAGGAATTGAAGGCTCAGGCGAAACCCCTGCATACCGTACTCGTCCAGAGAAACTTCGACATTTTTGTATTTTTTGCATTTTCTTCTCTAAAATTAAGACGCGCCGTTTTTTTTTTTTTTTTTTCAAAACAAAATCTTAGATTTTACATATTAGACAAACAAAACCCTGCAAATAAAACTGCGCAGGTCACGTGAGTCAGTCAGCGTTCACCGTACACCCCCCCCCCCCCCCATGTAAGGCCAACGCCGGCAGAAGTGCCGCTGCATTTCTTCACTGAGGCCAGATTTGGCAATTTAGGTCGTTGTTCCGTTACCCCTCAAAGTGGAGGCACCGCAGTTGTAGGAATTCTTTCACGAGTAAAATTCTAAAGAAGGCCGCTTCATCGCTGTGGCCCTTCATCTTCAACTCCTTCACTGGCGGATTGGCCAGACGCTGACCGGACGTAAATAAAGCGTCACCTGCGTTGCGGGATAGTTCTCTCTTGGCTTGGAGTGCAGCGAAACCTACGGGCACCATGCCACAGCTTTGAGAGGTTCTGACCTTGTTTGTTTGCAGGTGTAGCGAAATCAGCAACCGAAGCTACGAACTCTAACTCTCAGTAATCACTTCGGTTCACGGTAACCATGATATTTGGTCCCAGTTTGGCGGACTTGTCAGTAATGACGTCAAACACAATATACGCGCATTTTTTTAGGTTGCGACCGTGTTCCAAGTACGACCGAGAGAGACGAAACCTGTTGAAACCTCTTAAAATGTCTTAGGACGAGAGAACACACTCGCACGCTGGCGCCATCTATGCGGTGACAATAGAACTGCATTTCAGAAGCGCGAAAGTTTTGCGGGATTTCCGATGTCAAATGTGCGTAATACCTATGAGAAAGGCGCGTTTATAACGTTGACAACAGTTCTTCGAGCCAAGAAAGAAAGGATAACGCGCGAGAGAAATAGAAATTATGCCGGACCACCAAATTTCCATTGCTGCCCAATAGATGGCGCCAGTGTGTCCTCTCGTCGTAAGAGATAATAAGAGGTTCCAAGTCACTCTGTTCTAAAAGGTCGCAATTGTGTGAACGGGCCTTTAGACTTGTCCGCCGTAAAATTAAAGACCCCAAACTAGCAATGGCATTGAACTGGTTAAATTTCTCATCCACAGCATAGACTATTTTACCCTCACTTGAAAAGGTCGGCCAACCTAAAACTTTGTAAATACAAATGTAATTATTCGACATCTTGGAAACCCTGAGATGGGGAACGAAAAACAAAAACGGACGAACACAACAAAATCTCAATCGCAGCTGAATTTTATTGATATGAGTGTTGGAGCCGGGGAGTGGCTCAGGCTGTCTGGGGCGAACTCGTTGGTCGTCTGGTTTTGTGTTTGAGTTCTTTTTTTCTCTTTCTCTTTTTTATTTGTCTGAAAGTCTATTTATTGGTGCGCTCATATCAATAAAATTCAGCTGCGTTTGAGATTTTGTTGTGTTCGTCCGTTTTTTTTTCGTTCCCCATCTCAGGGTTTCCAAGATGTCGATTAATTACCAGCTCGCCTGCACTTTATCACTGCTTGTAATTATTATCTTTTTTTTCAATTTTATGCTGCCAACTGTTTAAGAACTTGAGGTTTGACGTTGCTGCTTGAGGTTCGACCGCTTCGGCTAACCTTCCAAATTTTAGCAAAGTTCAAAAACGTTCGACTTATGAAGAGTGGCTACGTTTACATGAATACGATCGTAGCACTTCGAATGGAGAAGAGACCAATCACACGCAGCCTGTCTTCCCACTTATTACTCGTCTAACACATCTGCTACCATTCAAAATAGTCAAGTGTCGATTCGATGCGCTACGGTCGCATCCATGTAAATGCAGCCACAGCTGCACCAGATTTGCAGGAAAAAGAAACCAGCTTTTCGGAAACAAATAGTGCATGATCTATAGTCGGTGACATGTTAAGAACCTGGTAGCTCCCTGCCTCGAGCGTGAAATTTCTGCCTTTGATAACTTGTATACACAAAATCAATGCAAAGGTATGTCCTTTAAAGAGTTTAGTTAGATTTGTTGGTTTGCAACAATGAAACAATATATTAAACGAATTTTGCACACTTAGTCCGCCAGGGGTCGTTAGCTCGATCTCAAGTTTTGCGCATGCGCACGCAAGTCAAACTGCCGAACATTTGTCAAATGTGGCTTTGGAAGTAGGAAGAGGATGAACTTGCAAAGAAAAAGATAGAGAAAGACAGATAGCTCACCGTTCATGACATCGAAGTTATCTTTCACATAAACAAGAAAAAACTTTTTTTTGTTATTATAAAAATGGCACGATTGAACTAAGGTTAAAGTAAACTAGGAAGTAGTTGCTGATACCAGGAAGGTAGGTTAAAGTAGAAATAAGATCAGGCGTGGTAGAAAGAACAAGGTCAAATACATTTTCACACGTTAGCGAAGTTTGAGTAGGTGTATTGATAAGTTGCAATAAAGGAAAGTCAAAACAAATATTTAAAAACATAGAGCACGCTAAAAAAACTGATAGATATAACCGGATATACACAAGACCAGTCAATCAGAGAGAGATGAACTCACCCAAAAGTAATTAAAGGAAGGCAGGAATTCTTGCAGAAATAACCTTAAAAGTATCGTGCAAGCAGGTGAACAAATTGGACGTAGCTTAAAGTGGACGACAACATGCACACAAGATAACTTGTTTATAGCTGAAACACAGGCGTACGCATACAAACTCGAGAGTAGTCGCAACGTTAACAAAGTTAGTATCAAAACGATTGCCCACTGAGATGAATACACCCCCACCACGTCAATCTACTCTATCGCAACGATAAAAAGCAAAACACTGTTCACACTCAACCATTTGACTGTCGTTTATCAAGCTGAATAACCAAGTTTCCGTAAGGCCTACAACCTCAGCAAGTGAAGATTCGATAGCAGAAGACAAGTCGCCGCGATTTCAAAGAACACTCCTATCATTTTGCATCTACCGCATTCAGCCTTTCTTGAACCTGAGTTACTTTAGACTAAATATTTGTTTGAACAGTTATAAGTGCCTCCACACTTTCAAGGATCTCGACGTGCTCTGCTTCAAGTTGCCCTTGACGAATGCTTAAGTTCTTAATCAAGCGAACCATTTCTTCTCTTTGCTTAGTTTGGACGAGGTTAAGATAAATGTCACCAGAGACCTGAATTTTAAGACCCGAAATACATTCGCAAAAGCATTGAAACCGCACTTGTGTGCATGAGACAACCAGTAGCCAGACGTTAAATTTCTCGCAATGCAAAGAAGGAAATGAACCAACCTGCACGAAGGAAAAGCAAAAAGCGTTAGCTAATGTCGTGATTGACCAATCCAGATCCACACTGGAGACTCGAGAGGGGCACCAGCGTCTTCAGTAGTCATTCGTTGTCGGTGATGATGTTGTGGTCGACGCCGTTGGCTTGCAGTCTGGAGACGCCGTAGTATTTATAAACTCTGTAGAGCAAGGTGGCCAGGACTGACGGATGCCGGGCAGAAGAAGCTAGGCACCTTTCGGTACACGAACTTTGTCCAGGACACACCTAGAGCTTGATAGTGCCCTGGCAGAAGCGAAGAATCGCCATCAACGTCTCGAAGAAAAAGCAGAAAGCTTTAGCCGACTGCATGACTGGCGGAGCCAGCTATCCACTGAAGATTCAGGAGGCAAACATCTTCTTGGGTAGTCATCTGCAGCCGGTGCTGATGTCGTACTCCAGGCCATTGGCTTATGGTAAGGAGACGTTGTAAGATTTAGAAAGTGCATAGAACAAGGTAGCCAGAACGGCAGAACGTCGGGCAGAAGAAGCGCAGGGCAACTTTCTGTACACAAACAACGTCTAGGACACACCTAGAGCTTTATATTGCTGGGTAAAAGCAAAGAATTGCCGTCGACTGCGCAAAGAAAAAGCAGAAAGCGTTTGTTGACTGCATGACCGGCTGATGCACATGCCCACTCAAGATTCGAGAGGAGCACCAGCTTCTTAAGTAATCATTCGTAGTCAGTGCTGATGTCAAACCACGACGCCATTGGCTTGTGGTAAAGATGTAACGTTAGATTAGAAAGTCCGTAAACAAGGTGGCCAGGTCGAACGGATGTAGGGCAGAGGAACCAAGGCAACAATTGGTACCCGAACTTCGTCCAGGACACACCTCGAGCTTGATACTGCCGGGCATAAGCGAATAATCGCCGTCAACCGCACGAAGAAAAAGCAGAAAGCGTTTGCTGACTGCATGACTGGCCGTTCCACATTCCCACTGAAGATTCGGGAGGAGCACCAGCTTCTTAAGCAGTCATCCGTAGTTGGTGCTGATATCGTACTCGATTCTGTTGGCTTGCGATAAGGGGGCGTCGAAAGATTTAGAAATTCCGTACAACAAGGTGACCAGAATGGACGGATGTCGTGCGGAGGAAGCAAGGCACCTTTCGGTACATTAACTTCATGCAGGACACACCTCGAGCTTGATTCTGCTGGGCAAAAGTGAAGAATCGCCGTAAACTTCTCAAAGAAAAAGCAGAAAGTGTTAGTTGACCGCCTGACTTGCCGATCCACATGCTTACCACTCGTACTCTGTTCGAGTGCTTGACAACTTCTTTTCTTCGATACATGATGCAAATGTTTTTCAGAAAAAAGCTAATATAAAAAAAAATCTAGGTGCACACCTTCCATGCTATATCTTGCTTTTTTTGTAGATATTCCAAGGTTTCCAGCAGTATGGTCAAAACAGGACCACAATAGTTTAACGCTTGCCCCCGAACAAGCGCGTCCGTGGCCAAAAGGTTATTGTGCTTGGCTCCCACAACAAGTGCCGAGTGGACATACATTTTTGTTATTTCTGTAAATGTCGCGTACTGGTAGATTGGAGAACCGTGTTGCTTGTTCGAGGTCCTAACCTTCTACACGCCGGATCTTTTACGCCGATTGTTCCATAAACCTACGCGTGTACATAAGGGGCTCTGCGTGGCGAGTTGGAGCCAGTCTTGCCGCAGCCTTAATCTTGCTGTTACTCCGCAATCGACGTCTGCGACGCTAGTTTTCTTCTATTTCCTTTCTGGGACAGGTTCGTCTTATTAAACGTTAGGATTCTTCAGTCCTTCGTCATCGCGTCAAATGTCGCTTGTGACATTTTGGTGGAGGTGCTGGGTACCGCAGGCCACAAAGCGTACTCCTCCGAGGCCTCGCAGCGCACGCCCAGTCCCCGGCTCAAGAAGACCGTCCGTGGAGACTACCGAGACCCGAAGAAGCCGCCTTATTCAAGGCCTCCCCCAAGATTTGGTATCCTGTCAAGCAAGACCAACGAAGCGACGAGGTTGACGATGAGCAACCAGCCGTCGCCTATCGCCCCGCGGAAAGCCACTCCCTTCCACGGCAACATTAACGATTACGTTAACGATTCAATTAATCGGTTCGAGCGAGCTTCCCGACAGAATGGATGGACGCCTGAACAGAGCCTTCAGAAGGTCTACGTTTCAATTGAAGGAACGGCTCGGCGCTGGTACGAGAACAACGAGGCCTCGATCAGTTGGTGAGAACAGTTCAAGGAAGAGCTGCGACGCTCCTTCGCAAGCCAGCAACGACGGGAACGTGCTGAAGAGCTTCTTCAAGCCAGAGTTCAAAGCCCAAACGAGAGTGTCGTCAGTTGCGTAGAGGACTTTCTTCAACTCAGCAAGCGCGCCGATCCTCAAGCCCTTAAAGCAAAGCTACGAATCCTGATGTGCGGTGTGAAAGAGAACATCTTTGGAGGCCTTGTGTAATGTCTACCTGCCACCGTCGAAACCTTTGTGACGGAGGCGACCAACATTGAACGGGCCCTGCAAGCACAAACCACCCACTACCATCGACACCCTGGCGTCGCTGCCCCCATGCCGTCCAGCTGTGCCATCAGCTTCAATATTCCTGGATCCGCTAAATCCTCTGGGACATCGTCCGTGAATAACTGAAGAAGCTGGTACCTGCCGCCAAACGTCCAGCTTCTCTCTCGTTAGCAGAGATTGTTCGAGGGGGGTCTAGCAAGCGCTCCAGCCAGACATTGCCACAGACGCCGCACCGGAACCACCAGCTATGACCTACGCCGCCATTGCTCATCGTCCGCTGCCTCCTGTCACCCGGCAGTGCTCAGCAGCACCGCGACGAGAGGTCTCGTCGCCGCAGTACGCTTTTCGTCAAGAGCAGCATGGAACTCGAAGGATCGACGTGTGGCGCACGGCTGACTGAAGCCGAGTGGGCTTCTACTGCACGTAAACTAAACACGTTTACCGAAGGTGCCTTAACACCAGCTCGGCCTGCGAGGTTTGCGCCAAACTACCGTCGGACCCGCTTTGGTGAGCGACCGCGGGAAATCAAAGAATAAATCCGACGACCCCAGTTTCCCCTGCCTGCAACTCGCAGCGGGTCCCGGTCCCCGCCACCACGACGTCCAGCTTCGCCGATGCACCGACCCCGTCGTGAGAGCTAGTCGCCCTTCTGACCCGGAATAACTAAACGCGGCAACCCCTGGAGGTAAAGTTGCCATAAAGTGCCTCCAAAAACGCCGGCGACCTCCCACTCTACCGACGCCATGGATTGGAGCCACGCTTTTCGTGATGCAGCAGCTTGCCACCGCCATCGCCCGACACCTTCGCGCAATCGTGGTTTCGGCGTGGAGCCATCTCGACAACTTTCTCCTCGCCCACCCCGATCCCGCCTTTTTGGCCAAGGTGACAAGACAGTTCCTCCAAGACCTCCAGGACTGCGGCCTCCGAGTAAACCCGAAAGAAACAACGACAGAACTCACGCAAACAATCAGGTTCCTGGGCTTTCTTTTGGAGGGAGCGGGCGACATGATTGGCCACACTGGGCCACGAAAAAGGGACCCCACGAGGATCCTACAACAGTTGCAGCAACGCCTACCACTCTAGACGGTGGAACGCTACGTGGGGCATCTGGTATTTGATTTTTCTTTATACCGGTCCCATTACCATATGCTACACTCTAAAACCGGTCCCTCATAAAAAACGCTGTCCCTCTGATTTTAGAGGGGACAACGATGCTGTCTGGGGGACAGTTCTTTTTAAGAGGGAAATGGAAAAGTAAAAAAGCAACATCTAGAGGGACACCAACATATTAAGAGAGACCAAGGAAACCGTTTCCGTGGTCCCGCTGAGTAGGAAAAACCGACAGAAAAATTCACGCGTGTCCCTTTATATTAAGAGGGGACTGGTCCCTCTTAACTGTACCAATGTAGTTCGGTCAAGAGGAGAGGTGCAGGCGCACTAATCCATGGCAAAGAGTTCAGACGGTGCTAAGGCTTCGCGCCAATTCACGGAGAGCTGGAAACGGTCGTGGCCGGAGTACGCTTGGCGTCATGCTGCTCGTTTGACTTCCTTCGGGTGAGTAATCCTGTTATATTGACGCTTTTGTTTTGGGAACATTGCGGGTGGGAATAACGAGCCATCAATACTTTCACGCTGGCTGTGAAATGCACGAGCTTTGCACGTAGAGAGAGAGTTTTCAGATGACTGCAGTAATCCGCGGTCGCTTCCTGGATCTGCTCGTTCAGTTAAGACAAAGCGTCGCTTATCGTTTGCCCTGCAATTTCTGTCCGACGTTTTTGTCTCCTTTTTAATTTCGAACGCGCGTTCGTTCTCCTCCCAGCTCAAGCTGCTAGCTTTGGCACTCCCACGCCGGCATTTTATTGCCGGCAATTTCCTTGTATTTTATCCGTGAGCGTGCACTGTCGGCATCAGGTACTTCAAAGGATGGCCAAACCCTCCCTAAGGCAAAACGAACATAAAGGCACCCTAGCTCGGGCAGTCAGTGTTCGTAAGCTTGACTCGCCGATTTCTTTCTCGTTGTGTACTCTAAATGCTTGCGGTTGACCGCCCGAGAGCGTTGATTGACGGAAACTATGTTGGCGAATTCGCGTTTGTTTGCCCTTAGAATGCATTACACCAATTCACACCGCAACGTTATATTGTAGACATCGTTAGCGTTGCAGTGAATGTGAACTTTTGCTTCAAGTAGGAGGCGAGCAAAAAGCCATAGTGTGTGTGTATGTGTGTGATTGGGGGGGGGGGGGGGGGCGCTTCTAAATCAAACAAAACAAAAGAGAAAAAAAAATGACTTTTTCCTCCGCGCGTTTGCGTTGTGTCGGCGTCGCACCAGTCGCGCCGTCTGCGGAAAGAGGGAAAGGGTGCGTCGGTGGCCCGGGAGCGAATTTGTTTGTTTTTATATTTCTTTGGCGTACGCTTTTGTTCGTTATATTTTGAGGGTCGCGCCGGTGAAGCAACCGGCCATTTTTTTTTCGGCGCCGATCATGCTTTTGTTTTTGGCGATTTTACTTATGTTGTTTATTATCCTGCTTGTTTTCTGTGGCTGGTTTTATTTCTTTTTTCTGAGTCGCACACCTGCGAACATGGACAGAAAACATGGACAGAAGTTAGCTTTTTTTTTTTGTATTCCCAGGCGCTTTAGGGCTAGGTTGGCCATGGACGTTAAATGACTGTTAAAAAATCTTGTTTTCAGAGTGAGGCAATGGCTACGAACGTTGACATGAAGGGAATCAGACGGGGGTTCTGCACGGATAGCTCGTGTAGAGAGCTCTACCGGGATCCTCTGCACGGTGGAACCAACCACCCGGAGTGGTGTGCTTACTGTGGCCACCCGCACACCGCCCACAATGAACTCGGTAATTATGAACTTTTTGTATTCTGGAATGTAGGTAGGCTCTATTTACGTTCTGTTGACATTTGCGTTGCTTCTGAAAGAAAGAATAAAAGAATGGCTTGCGCCGAAATGTCTACAGAAATTAATTTTTTTAGTTGATTATGTTGTTTTCTAAAACATGCATCAGATCTTTTCTGCAGCTTCAAGCCGCAAATGGAATCCATGTTTCCAAAGAACATGGGGCTTCTAATGTTCCAATACTGCTAAGTGCGTTCTCGTTTTGTCTTGGTAATACAAAAACGATTCTTGTAAATTACTTAAAACAGCAGTCAATTCTCGTGTCAAATATTAACAGTCACTGAAGTTATATAATAAGCTAATGTCACGCGCTATTTCATCGTATACAGGTCGGGTTTCAAATCTTTTAACTGTTTGCTCTTCATTTGCGCATTTGTTTCCTACCGCCTGCTTGAAAACAGGTGAAAGCGCTTCATTTCCTTCATTCTAATTCCCACTCTCTGTATCTAAAGGAGAACAATATGGTCTTTCATTCAGCTAAAGGTGGATGCACTGCTTCGATTCCATCACACAATGGTCACCACGCTGGGAAAACTGTTGGAGGTAAAAGGGGCCTTCTGCGGAGACAACCCAACAACATTCTTGAACATTGAAGACCATCCTCCGGTCTCGATTGTCCTGAAGTTCTCTCATCACCATGGTACGTGAAAAAGCGGATGCAAAAATAGAAATATAATTTTGACGCTGACGCAATTTTTGAACAATTGTTGCTGCAGGACCACCGTACCCCTGACGAAAGTGTTCCAGGACCCAAGACTTTCTTCGGTTCGGAGAAACAGATCGTTTTTAGGAACCGGTCAGTGAAACTCTCCGCTAGCACGACCCTGGAGGAGGCACTAGTCGTGTGCTTATGGGTGTATTGCATTACGGGACTCTCCTACCCTGCGGCATATGGACAAACACTTGGACTCCTAGCTCCACTGTCTGCTCGTTGAAAATGACGAGTTTTCATTCAGTTCATGTCGGAGAAGCTCTGAAAGTTGCATATGGCCGTTCAAAAACAACAAATTCTGAGCTTCTGCTGATGGCAATTGCCATCAGCAGTAATTGCTCGCCGTTGGTTACTGCCATCAGCAGTAACCAACGCCGAGTAATTTGTTTTAATTCAATGAAGCAGGTAACTACACTCTAAAAAAAACACAGGAATCTACTTTCCCGAACAGCACTTGGATAGCCAATCACCGTAACTCACGGAGTCAGCTCAGCGAATCGCGATGCCGAAACATAAGATTAGACCAAAAAACTCAGTCTGAGTTATGACATTAAGCAATGCAAAACGTCACGCTTGTGTTGCTTAGTGTCACAAATCAGACTGCATTTTTTTCGGTAAAATCATATATTTCGGTATCGACATTCGCTGAGCGGCCTCTGTGAGTTATGGTGATTGGCTTTCCAAGTGTTTTGCGGGGAAGTAGACGCACAAGCTTTTTTTTAGAGTGTATTTCTTTTTTTTGTGATATCAGCTGAAAAAAAAAATATTTTTCCGAACGGTTTGATTGTTATGTCTAATAATCACCAAAAGGAGTCACTTTGCGCCACGAACTTTTTTGTGTGATAGTTCCCAAGAAACGCCAATTTCTGGCGTAGTTCTAACGTCGTTTTGTATCCGTATAAGCTACACTCTAAAACCGGTCTCTCATAAAAAACGCCGTCCCTCTGATTTTAGAGGGGACAACGATGCTTTCAGGGGGACAGTTCTTTTTAAGAGGGAAAAGGAAAAATAAAATAGCAACATCTAGAGGGACACCAGCATATTAAGAGAGACCAAGGAAACCGTTTCCTTTGTCCCTCTGAGTAGGAAAGACCGACAGAAAAATTCACGCGTGTCCCTTTATATTAAGAGGGGACTGGTCCCTCTTAACTGTACCAATGTAGTTCGGTCAAGAGGAGAGGTGCAGGCGCACTAATCCACGGCAAAGAGTTCAGACGGTGCTAAGGCTTCGCGCCAATTCACGGAGAGCTGGAAACGGTCGTGGCCGGAGTACGCTTGGCGTCATGCTGCTCGTTTGACTTCCCTCGGGTGAGTAATCCTGTTATATTGACGCTTTTGTTTTGAGTACATTGGGGTGGAAATAACGAGCCATCAATATTTTCACGCTGGCTTTGAAATGCGCGAGCTTTGCATGTAGAGGATTTTCACCTCACTGCATTAGTCCGCGGTCGCTTCCTTGATCTGCTCGTTCAACTAGGACAAATTGTCGCTAATCGTTTGCCCTGCCGTGAGCCGCCATGCTGTCTTTCGCACAAAACACTTTTAGTGGGCTAGGGCGTCCCAATCTGTACGCGTCTGTATTAGGCTGGGGATATCAGACCATTTTGTGTCCGACGCTTTTGTCTACTTTTTAATTTCGAACGCGCGTTCGTTCTTCCCTCAGCTCGAGCTGCTAGCTCTGGCACTGCTACGCCGGCATTTTATTTCGGGCAATTTCCTTGTATTTTATCCGTGAGCGCGTACTGTCGGCATCGGGTACTACAAAGGATAGCATCACCCTCCCTAAGGCAAAGTGAACATAAAGACACCCTAGCTCGGGCAGTCAGTGTTCGTAAGCTTGGCACGCCGATTTCTTTCTCGGTGTGTACTCTAAATGCTTGCTGTTGACCGCCCAAGAGCGTTGATTGACAGAAACAATGTTGGCGATTGTGAGCTTGTTTGCCCTTGAATTCACTACAGCAATTTACACCTCAACGTTATATTGTAGACATTGTTAGCGTTGCAGTGATTATGAACTTTTGCTTCAAGTGGGAAGCGAGCAAAAAGCCATATACTGTATGTGTGCGAGGGGGGATTGGGGGGGGGGGGGGGGGGGGACGAGCAGCTAATTCAAACCACACAAAAAGAAAAGAAAAAAAAGCTTTTTGCTCCGCGCGTTTGCGCTGCGTCGGCGTCGTACCGTCTGCTGAAAGAGGGGAAGGGTGCAGCGGTGGCCCGGGAGTGCATTTGTTTGTTTTTATATATTTCCTTTGCGTACATTTTTGTTCGTTATATTTTAACTGTCGCGCCGGCAAAGCTACCGTCTTTTTTTTTCGGCGCCGACTATGCTTTTGTTTTTGGAGGTTTTATGTATGTTGTTTATTATCCTCTTTGTTTTCGGTGGCTGGTTGAATTTCTTGTGTCGCACACCTGCAAAAAAATGTATAAACAGAAGTATGTTTTTTTTCCTTTGTATTTTTAGGTGTTTTAGGGCTTGGTTGACTATGGCCTTAAATGACGGTTAAAAATATTGTTTTCAGAGTGAGGCAATCGCTACGAACGTTGACATAAAGGGAATCGGACGCAAGTTCTGCACTGATTGCTCGTCTCTACCGGGACAACCTGCGCGGTGGAACGCACCACCCGGAGTTGTGTGCTTACTGCGGCCACCCGCACACCGCTCACAACGAATTCGGTAATTATTAACTTTTTGTATTCTGGTATGTATGGTAGGCTCTATTTACGTTCCTTTGGCATATCGTTGCTTCTGAAAAAAAAAAAAAATGAATGGCTTGCGCCGAAGCGTCTACATAAATATATATTTTTTAGCTGATTTTGTGGCTTTCTAAAACATGCATCAGGTCTCTTCAGCAGCTTCAAGCCGCAAATGGAATCCATGTTTTCCAAAGCACATGGGGCTTCTAATGTTCCGCTACTACTAATTGCGTTCTCGTTTTGTCTTGGTAATACAAAATCGATTCTCGTAAATTACTTAAAACAGCAGTCAATTCTCGTGTCAAATATTAACAGTCGCAGAAGTTACGTCATAGGCTAATGTCACTCGCTATTTCATCGTATACGGATTGGGTTTCGAATATTTTAAATGTTTGCACTTTATTTTCGCATTTGTTTCCTACCGCCTGCTTGAAAACAGGTGAAAGCGCTTCATTATAATTGCCACTCTCTGTATAGGAAAACAATATGGTCTTTCATTCAGCTAAAGGTGGATGCACAGCTTTGGTTCCAAAACACGATGGTCACCATGCTGGGAAAACTGGAGGAGGTTAAAGTGGCCTTCTGCGGAGACAACCCAACAACATTCTTGAACATTGAAGACCATCCTCCACTCTCGATTGGCCAGAAGTTCTCTCATCACCTATGGTACGTGACAAAGCGGATGCAAAACTAGAAATGTAATTTTGACGGTGACGCAATTTTTGAACAATTGCTGCTTGCAGGACGACCGTACCCCCGACGAAAGAGTTCCAGGACCCAAGACTTTCTTCGGTTCGGAGAAACAGATCGTTTCTGGGAACCGGTCAGTGAAACTCTCCGCTAGCACGACTCTGGAGAAGGCACTAGTCATGTGCTTATAGGTGTATTACATAACGGGACTCTCCTACCCTGCGGCATATGGACAAACCCTTGGACTCCTCCAGTGTCTGCTCGTTGAAAATGACGAGTTTCGATTCAGTTCATGTCGGAGAAGCTCAGAAAATTGCTTATAGCCGTTTAAAAACAACAAAAATTCCGAGCTTCTGCTGATGGCAAGGATCGCCGAGTAATTTGTTTTTAATACTATGAAGCAGGTAACTGCACTCTAAAAAAAAGTACAGGAATCTACTTTTCCGAGCAGCACTTGGATAGCCAATCACCGTAACTCACAGAGGCAGCTCAGCGAATCGCGATGCGTAAACATATGGTTAGACAAAAAAAAAAAAAAAAAAAAAAAAAACACTCTGAATTGTGACATTAAGCAATGCAAAACGTCACGCTTGTATTGCTTAGTGTCACAACTCAGACTGCATTTTTTTGGTACCATCATATGTTTCGGCATCTATATTCGCTGAGCTGTCCCTGTGAGTTATGGTGATTGTCTTTCCAAGTGTTGTGCGGGAAAGTAGGCGCACGGGCGTCTTTTAGAATGGACTCTTATCTCCTTTGCGTTATCCGCTGAAAAAAAAAAAAATTGCAGCACGGTTGCATTGTTCTTGCTTATGATAGGCAAAAGGAGTCACTTTGCAGCACAAAATTTGTTGTGTGATAGTTTCCAAGAAACGCCGATTTCTGACGTCGTTCTAATGTCTTCCTTATCTGTAAAGCTACCAGAACATCGTTATAAAATTACTATTTTGATACAGACATTTCAATGTGATTTTTTGTGTCATGGCAAATAAAACACATGTTTACTTTTAAAGATTGTTACTGTTTTATTTGACATGTTGATTCCGTTTATCAAACATAATATACCGATCAATTTTCAATTCCGTTACGCCGCACAAAATAACTTTGGTTAAACAATATCAGCGAAAGTGCGAGAACTGCAGTGCAGCATGTCAGCTGACAGTCAAAACACGAAGGAGCAGAAATTTTACGATACAATAAGAGAGATAACCTAAATCCGGGGTCACACTGCTCATACATCATACAAAATACATTCTGCAGACATGTTCGAAAACGAGTCACCGCGACATCCGTGCTTTGTATGCCACGTGACAAAGCTACCTCTTGAATTGGTTACTTCGCGGCGTACGACGCACGGGTGTGGCGGTGTCTCGTTTTGGAACATGTCTGGAGAATGTATTTTTATGATGTATATGCAGTGTGACCCCGATTTAAGGGGGACTATACCCCTGCATTTTAAGCAGGCCACCGTCCCTCCAAATTTAAGGGGGAAAATATTTAAAAAATGTCCCTCTTACTAAGGGAGACTGACCTCGAATTTAAGGGAGACGCCGTATAGCTTACTTTAAGAGGGGCGGTGTCTCACTTAATTAAGGGGGAACGTCCCTATGTAATATTAAGAGATATATCGCCCCGCTTAAAGTTAAGTGGGAAACAATCGAAGAAATGTCCCTCTTACTAAGTAGGACCGGGCTTAGAGTGTAGGACCACTTTTTAAACGGTCGCATCAACGCAAGTCCCTCCCGCCGGGCTACGTAGAAGCACTGGGACAAGTTGACATCCATGGTGAGACCTGCCCCGTGAAGGTCGTTATTCTGCAAGACTGTGCGAGGGACATTATCATCGGTATGAACTTTCTATGCAAGTGCGCGAACGTAATCGATCTGGGAGCAAACCAGTTGACGCTATGAAAACCTGCCCCTCCACCAGAGGACCGCAACGTAACGTCATCCGCGGTCCGAATCCTCGCAAAATACGTGAATTCACCGCCGCGGTTGGGCGTTTTCGTACTCGTCGGGACAGACGAAGCAACCTGCGGAAAAGGTCTGCTCGAGGAAAGCGCCCAGTTGCTTCTATAGAAGCAACTGGACGCTTTCCTCGAGCAGTTCTGGTACCCGTCTTACCACACCGGTTACTATTTCTATAGAAATAGTAACCGGTGTGGTAAGACGGGTAACAGAACTTCAACGTGGGCGTGTCATGATACTGGTTTAAATTTTCTGGCAAGAGCCGCAACACCTCCCCAAAGGAGTTGCCGTGGTCCACATCGACGAACCTCGGAGCTCAACCGTAATCGCGGCATTTTCGAAAGAGCCGACCTCATCACAACACCAGAGAACGCCGCCCTCGCAACTTGACATTGATCCGAAGCTTCCTGCTACTGAACGATGACAGCAGGTTAAACTTCTCGGCGAATTCAGCGAGTGCTTCGCCACGTCCTCCTGAGAGATTCGACAAACGACGGTAGCGAAGCACCGCTTTGTCACCGGCTCCGATGCACTCCCTGTTAACGAGTCGCCGTACCGAGTCTCTTCGAAAGAGAAATAGGTTATTAAGAGCAAATTCAAGAAAGGCTGAACGACATCATTTAACACTCAAGCAGTTCATGGGCCTCTCCAGTTGGGCTCCTAAAGAAGAAGGGCAGAACTCTAAGGTTCTGCGTCGACTACCGTCGACTGAAATGCGTGACCAAAAAAGACGTGTACCTTCTCC
Source organism: Ixodes persulcatus (assembly GCA_013358835.2). Classification (NCBI taxonomy): domain Eukaryota; kingdom Metazoa; phylum Arthropoda; class Arachnida; order Ixodida; family Ixodidae; genus Ixodes; species Ixodes persulcatus. The sequence continues at coordinate 173,575 of JABSTQ010010928.1, read as the reverse complement.
CCGCATCGCTGACCCATTGGAACGGCTGCTTTCGCTCCCGATATGTTCTGACGTCATCCGAGGTGGTCGGTGAAGACGCCAACGCGGCGCAAGCAAGTCCGGACGCGCGCGGTTGGGGATGACGCACGGGAGCCCGGAGGGCACGGACAACAAATAGGGAAGAAGAGTCATGGGAAAACTGGAAACCTGTCAAGGATGGAGAGAGAGGAAGGCGACCCAAGCCAGACATAGGAAAAGACAAGTCTCTCGGAGGGAAGCGAGTCGAAAGGTGAGGACGAGTTTTTGGAAGGCGCGCCGAGGAAAAAGAAAAATAATGTGATCGCGACGTGCGCTGTGAAACGTGAGAGCCAAGGCAAGAGCGCACCCTCTGAAGGCGTGCATCGACGGACATCCGCGCAAACTCGATTCGCCGCATTGTGAGCCCCCTCGGTACAACCTGCCCGTCGAACCAGAGCCACGTGGATGACCGGCTCTTCCAGGTCCCCTCTCCCAAGAGACCCCTGCGACGGGACACCCAGACCACTCCGAGCGAGAGGTGAGCAACAGGCGGTCCGAGCACCGATATTAGCATCCGGATTATTCCGTTAAGACTAAATACCATCTTCTCGCTTCTCTTCTCCTCAGCGTGGACTCACCACGAAGTATTTGTGCTGCCCCTACTGGGGTTGTGACCATGTTTCGCGGACGGACCAGAAGAGTGGCTACTGGCAGAATAAGGTCGACGAAAGCGACCGAGAAGAAACTGCTTTCGACACGCCCCACCGCTGTGTGCGAGTTCAAAATGATACCAGAGGCTATGCATTATACTTTGTGTTCAAGTCTTCTACTTTGTGTCACGTCTTTTTTGCGCTGTTTTTCACAATGCCAAGGTGATGCCTTTTGGACTTTGTATAGTACCAGTCAACTTCTAGCCTGTCATGGACACCGTGTTAGCAGATCTGAAATGGCAAAGTTGCTTCGTCTATCTCGATGACATCGTCGTGTTTTCACGACATTTATATGAACACCTGTGACGCCTTCGGGCAGTGCTTCACGCCATCGAAACCGCAGGACTGACGTTCAACCGATTATGGTGTCGTTTCACCTACGGCGAGCTTAAGTTCTTGGGTCAGGTTGAGAGATAAAGGTGTTCGCCCTAACTCCGAGAATACGCGCGCCGTGGCAGCATTGTCGACGCCGTCCATCAAAAAGGCTGTGCGAAGATTTCTAGACATTTTTGCACACCATATGCGGTTTGTTAAAGATTTGGCAAAGTTGTTCGCGCCGCTGAAACATCCCACAAAAAACGCCTTAAATTTTGAGTGGACATGAAAAGAGAAATGGTCTGCGACGAGCTGAAGAGAAGACTCCAGACGCCTCCAATCCTCGGACATTTCAACCACTTTGCCGAGGCCGAAATTCACACGAACTACAGTAATACCAGACTCGGAGAGGTGCTAGTCCAACTGCAAGAGGGCATAGAACGAGTAATTGCCCACGCCAGTTGAACACTTTCAAAGGCCGAGAGCAATTGCTCGACGAGCGAGAAAGAATGGTTTGCCGTCGTCTCAGCGATAACCAAGTTCCGCCCGTACCTGTACGGGAGCCCGTTCCGAGTGGTCACAGACAGCCATTCGCTCTGTTGGTTCGCCAACATAAAAGACCCGTCAGGACACCTTGCTCTTTAGAGTCGTGGATTACAAGAATTCTACATGACTGTCGTGTATAAGTCCCAGCACAAGCACACTGACGCCCACTGTATCTCGAGAGTCCCCGTCGTGTCAACTCCCGCTAGCACTTCCGACGACGACGATTACGAGGTTTTCATCAGTGCTGTCAACATGAGTGACATGGCATCACTGCAGCGGGGCAACCCTCAGCTCAGCGGGCTTATTGACCACTTGGAATGATGAGGAGACGCAGTCCCCAGTGTTTTCTCCAGAATCCCGCCAACCTTTGTGCTTGTACAGGGTGTACTCTGGAAAGAAAACTTCGGCATCAGCAACTCAACGCGGCAATTGGTGATTGCCATTGGCCTTCGTGAAGACGTTTTCCTAGCCTGCCATGACGATTCTACAGTTAGAAACCTTGGATAATGCAGGACACTCGCCAGGATTTGCAAGAAGTACTACTAGTCTAAGCTCCCGAAGGCTGTCCATTTCTACGTCCAATCGTGTGATGAGTGTCAATGGCGCAAGAAACCGCCGACCAAGCTGGCGGGACTTCTGCCACCGATTGTGCTTCCGACCGCACCATTCCAGCAGATCGAAAAAGATTTGCTTGGACACTTCCCTCTGTTCACCCAAGGTAACCGGTGGATAATCGTGGCAATCGATTACCTCACACGATACGCCGAGGCGAAAGCCCTTCCGGCAGGAACTGCCATAAAAGTCGCCAAGTTCTTCGTCCATGCATCGTTCTTAGGCACGGTGCCCCGAGGTCCTGATCACTGACCGGAGACCATCCTTCATGACACACCTGACCCAACAAATCCTTCGGCTCAGTCACATCAGCCACCATCTTACCTCTGTATACCACCAGCAGACCAACGGGCCGACAGAGCGATTGAACATGACAATCACCGACATGAGCTCTATACACGTCGACGTACAGCACAAGACGTGGGACGACGTGTTGCTTTACGTCACGTTTGCCTACAACACGGTGGTTCAAGAACACTGGATTTCATCTTATCAGGGGGTTCATGGTCGGAAGGTAACGACCATGCTCGACACAACGCTGCCCCACGAGCCAGTTGACTATGCGAGCGACGCCGCCCAGGTGGTTGCTCAACGGGCCGAAGAAGACCGCCAGCTCGTCCGACTCCAAATTCAAGACCACCAACGCGTCGACGCCGGCCGCTGCAACCTGCGTCGCCGGGATCTCCACTTCCAGCCCGGAAACAGGGTGCGAGTGTGGACGCCAATCCGTCGCCACAGCCTCAGTGTGAACTTTTGAAACGGTACGTTGTGCTATTCAAGGTAATTCGTCGCATCGGGGAGGTCAACTACGCGGTGATGCCCGACGGAACAAGAACATCCTTATGCCACCCACCACGACCTGAAGTCGTCCACGTCGTGTGTCTCAAGCCGTAATTCGCACGATAAAACGGTGAGCTTTGATCCCGTGCTACGCTTGATAGGACGCTGTTTTCCCGGCCTCCGTATTTTTTCATTATCTTTTATTTTTGTTTTGTTTATTGCACACAGCATCGAGACAATGCTTTTTTAAAGGGGGGGAGTAATGCCACGACTGTTTCTGAGCAAGCGCGTCTGTGGCTCTCACGGAAAGTGCCGAGTTTCGATTCCTGGAAACGGAAGTACATTTTTGTTATATCTGTAAATGTCGCGTTCTGGTAAATTCTAGAACCTTGTTGCTTGTTTCAAATGCGAAAGTTCTACTCACCGAAACTTCTACGCCGATTGTTCCAGAAGCCCTCGTGTGCACATAAGGCGCACAACGTGGCCAGCCGGAGTCAGTCTCGCCCCAGCGCTTGATCCTGCTCTTACGCCGCGATCGACGCATGTGACACTAGTCTTCTTCTATTAACTTTTTTGCACAGTTTCGCCCTATTACACGTTTCGTTTTCTTCAATCAATCTTCGTCTCGTCAATGTCAATATAACAAGCACATTGTATATTTTATTGAATGTCAATACACACACCAGATTGCACCACCCTTATTACTTTATTTTATTTATTACTTGACCTGCCGGCCGCTTCTACAGAGACCAAGGTAACTACAACCCAGAAGTGTGGCGTAACACAACACAGTGGGGAAGGGGGGGGGGGCCTTCGGAAGACCGATCAGAAAGTCTGTAGAAATCCATCCGAATTTTACTCTTAATCGGATTTCGGACTAACGCTCTTCAGCTATCCAGATGCAGAATCGCGGCCAGGGAGCCGGCGTTTTTCAATAAACTCTTGATACACGTGTGAGGTTCCGTTACCTTCTTTTTCCTCTGGAGTGAAGACATTCTGGAAAAAATACAGCTTTAATTCTAGAAGCTTGTGCCAATTCTCACGCTATTAAAATTTTCAATGGTATCACGGTTATCTGTTATACTGAAAAGAACCTGAAGTCAAATATTCAATATTTGTATTCAATGAGTAATTAAAACATACAGTAATTCAATTTACGTTCAAGGCAGCTTGCGGCGTATTACATTTAGGTGCTAGCAAAAAGTTAGAGAAGCCGTGTTATATATAAACAGAATTATTAGTATTGACAGATGTTATTACGGTCGTGATGTTTCATCGGAGGCTTTCGAAAATATCTAAAAAAATAGCGTGGTTACGAGACAATGAAACTCGTTCTGGAAACAAACCTTCAACCACTGCGGACATCAATGTTTGCAAAAAATATGCTAACTAGATCAATAATACCTTAAATCTACTCGTGTGCCTTTTTAATTTTTGAAGATAAGCATATTGTTCTCAAGCGAAGCTTTCTAAGCTTCATCAAAATCTACTAAATGAACTCATTTTAGAAGGATATGAAGCGTGGGCAGCACTTTACGGCGTTCCGAAAAGTGCACGGTTTGGTCGCATTTCTAGGTTTCGGATTTTTATCGGAGCGAAACTTGGCGCCCGAGGCAGTGCTCTCCGGTGGCTGAGACGCGCAACACGCGTGTGCCATGCTTCCATTCATTCGACGAAAAACGCGAGGCGGTAGTATGCGCTTCTCGGTCACCGGGGAGCCGGACCGCGTTCGCAAAGACGCGCTCCAATAAGACTCCTCCAAATTGAGCGTTCAAATAAAACGTGTTTCGAGAATGCCGTGAAATTCTGTCCCTTCTTTCTTTATTTTTCTTCTTTTTCAAAATGAGCTGATTTAGTGCTTATTGATGATGCTTAGCATGTTTTTCATTGAAACCATAGGTTAATTTTAACTCATTCAACGTTAGTTTTAGTTAAACATTTAGCTAAGTAGCACCGTGGCTGGAAGGCAGTCCACCGTGGCTGGCAGTTCGTTCCCGGAAGGAGTTTTTTTTTATTTTTCTTAATCACCCTATTTTAGGGATTTCTGATAGCCTGTTCTGAAACGAGATGTAGATATATAAAACAACCAACTTCCTGTATACCTCCTTTCCTTTTCCTCCTCGGTACGAATGAGAAGGGAAGGAGGAGAAAAGGGGAGGTGGGGGAAGGTACGGGAGGCGGACCGGACAAGGAGGAGGGGCATACCCTTCCCTTCGTACTCTCCCCTCCCCCTGCTAAAGAGCTGTGCTCTAATTTCGCGCTACAGAAATTTGTAAACTTGTTTAATTGTCTTGTTCAGGGGTCATAGTTTTAAAATTTTAGAGGCTTTTAAGCGGCATCATGACGTTTATAAAAGAGCACTAAATTTCGCTGTAAGCCGCCTCTGATAGGTACATTGCAGGGTTACAAGCACATACTTTTTCTGGCAGTCATAATATAATATATTTAAATGCAGCAATTCTTTTTTGTTTCCGTCATTAATTGTTGGAAATATTTGATCCGAAGTGGTGACCAGACACTGTGAAATAATTGAAATTAAAACCTGTTTCCTTTACCCTCACCTCTTGTGTGAATTGTTAAAATAAACATTTTAGTGAAAAACCCGAGACTGAGGTAATGACAAACGACGACAAGGAAGAGAAGGAGAACGTCTCAAACACAGCTAAACCTTTATTGAGAAAAGAACCCTTTATATAGGGTTGAAAAAAAAGGAAGGAAAGGGAACCCTTCTTCTCATCACCTCTCTCCACAAAAGACACGACACCGGACCTCTAACAATGGGGTCAAACCAACAAAAGAACTGACAGCACCAAAGATGACACATAATTTAAAAAAAAAACGCTGGAAAAACTACAGATTGCACTGCACCTTTCACTGAGAAAGTCAGGACTACCCACACACACAAAAAAAAGGACCTAATGTTAACAATACCATTAGAGATTCAAAAATCGCTTCCATTCCGTATCTAAAGACAAAGAAGGCTTGTTCACTGCATTCCCATGCTTTGTTATTCCCATTGACTCTTTCAGCAGGCGCTTGTGATCGTTTTTTTCTGTTACAAGTGTGGTTGTAGAGTTCCATAAAGGCACGCAGTTCCTACACTCCTGAATATGCTTGGATACCTCGGAATATGGATCCTTGTTTTTGACGCAACGTTTATGTTCGCCTAGTCTATCATTATTACAACGCTTCGTTTGACCTATATAGCACAAACCACAATCAAAATGGATCTTGTAAACTATACCTGAAATACATGTAACACAGTTTTCCCTGTGTTTTCTTACACAACCTTTCTGGGCGGAAGCGAACGGAGTTAACCGTTTCAAATTGCTATCTGTGCTCAACGCCATGCGTAAATCAAACTTATCACCGACCGATTTTAAATTGTGTGAACATTTACAAAAAAAAAAAAAAAAAACGGTGCGACTACAAATTTTTTGTGCTCGGGCATTTTCCTAATTTGTTTGTCTTTTGCAACAATGTACGAAAGCTGCTTGGAAATAAATTCTTGAGGACACTTTGCAACATTTAGCCGGGAAAACACAACTTGAATCGACGTCATAATGGAGTGTGAACTTGACTTTTGAACCGCGTTGTTAATCATGTTTCGAACCAAAACTGCCTTGACATGCTTTGAGTGGCAACTATCAAGGGGATGTACTGGTTTAGCCTTTACTTTGCCATACGACCAACATAAACAGGGGACAAATCTGAGCTGCAGGTCTAAATACTGAAGCACGTTGTTGGCTGGCTTTTCTATAGAAAACAGCAACTCCGGTGCCTCCCTGTACACGGTATTCTCAATGGAACCAGCAAGGGCTGAGTCATGGACACATACCGAAATATCATCCACGTATCTTGTAATAAGTACTGAGCTCGGGTGAATATGTTTGATCATCTCATGCAATTTTAGGTCTAAGCTCCGGAGGTATATCTCTGAAAGGGCCGGGGCGACAGCCGAACCAATACATACGCCTTGACGTTGAATGTATTTCCGCTCATCAAAGTTTACCACTGTCGACTTTAGATACAGTTCAAGTATCCTTAGAAAATCATTGATCTCTATACCAGACTGGGACTGAAACCGAAATAAATTTCCCTCTAGAAACGAGCGGACCCTAGAAAGCAAAATGGCCGGTTGGAGTGAATAATACAAATCCTTGATATCAAGGGAAAAAATCGTGCAAACTTTACCATGAAACGGTTGAATATCTGATATCAAATCCATGGAAGAACCTAATGCTAACGGGCTTTTGAAATCTAGACCCTGAGCGCTTTCACCACCTGGAGACCCTGCAAGTTGAATGGCATCGGAGGAGAAAGATTCTCAACGACTACCAGAACTTCACCAGAGATCATCTACGAACTGTGAGTCAACTCGCGGATCAGTTGTGGACCGCTTTCATTGGAGAATATTTTCAAGCTTCGACATTATATACTCAGTGGCAAGCTGTAAATTTGAAAGACTGTAATACAACTTTTTGGTCCCAGAGGCAGAAGATAAGAACAAGCAAGTCACCGAAACCTGGGTTCATGTCAACGGTTACGCGATGAAAACTGCCCTTGTAAACCCCTTTGGCGTACAGCTCACCAAGTCAACTGAGAATTGTCTAGCCAATGGTCCGAAGTTTTGTGTGAATGTAAAGCCCTCTCGTTTGAATATTTGTTCTGCAATTAACGTCATGTCTAACCCTGTATCACAACCAGCTGAGAAAAGTGCTTTTGTGTCGACGGTTTTTAAGAGAATGTCGTCCTTAGTAGATGCTTCGTACAGGACAGATGTTAGAAACTTTAGGATGGGAAACCGGGTTAAGAAAGAGTTGGAAGAGAAAGAAGTGAAGCTTCTTGAAACAGAGAAATCGGGGCTGTTTGCTGTTTTGCCTTCCAATAAGTTTCAGGAGAAATCTAACCTTGCTGTTTCCGGGTTATTTCGATCTTTTGATGGGGATCTGGTCCGACACAAGAGAAACATAGTAAGGACTTTTAAGGACAGTAACTTTACATTCTTGGCAGCCAGACTGAATGGTAAATTGAAAGATACGTTTTCCATTAAGGTCCTTTTGAAAGACCACAAGGTTGACCTTCCTCTGAGAGTAGTTATCAACGAAGATGGCACGTGGCAAAAACCTGTCTCCACGTTCCTTCAGAATGGTCTTTCTCACCTAGATTTCAAAAGCCCGTTAGCATTAGGTTCTTCAATGGATTTGATATCAGATATTTGACCGTTTTATGGTAAAGTTTGCATGATTGTTTCCCTGGATATCAAGGATTTGTTTTATTCACTCCAACCGGCCATTTTGCTTTCTAGGGTCCGCTCGTTTCTAGAGGAAAATTTAATTCGGTTTCAGTCCCAGTCTGGTATACAGATCAATGATTTTCTAAGGATACTTGAACTGTATCTAAAGTCGACAGTGGTAAACTATGATGAGCGGAAATACATTCAACGTCAAGGCGTCTGTATTGGTTCGGCTGTCGCCCCGGCCCTTTCAGAAATATGCCTCCGGAGCTTAGACCTAAAATTGCATGAGATGATCAAACATTATCACCCGAGCTCAGTACTTATTAGAAGATACGTGGATGGCATTTTGGTATGTGTCCGTGACTCAGCCCTTGCTGGTTCCATTGACAATACCGCGTACAGGGAGGCACCGGAGTGGCTGTTCTCTATAGAAAAGCCAGCCAACAACGTACTTCAGTATTTAGACCTCCAGCTCAGATTGGTCCCCTGTTTATGTTGGTCGTATGGCAAAGTAAAGGCTGAAGCAGTACTTCCCTTTGATAGTTGCCATTCAAAGCATGTCAAGGCAGGTTTGGTTCGAAACATGATTAACAAAGTGGTTCAAAAGTCATGTTGGCACTCCATGATGACGTCGATTCAAGTTGTGTTTTCCCGTTTCAATGGTGCAAAGTATCCTAAAGAATATATTTCAAAGCAGCTTTCGTACATTGTTGCAAAAGACAAACAAATTAGGAAAATGACCGAGCACAAAAAGTTTGTAGTCGTACTGTTTTTTTCGTCAAAGTTCATACAATTTAAAATCGGCCGGTGATAAGCTTGGTTTACGCATGGTGTTTAGCACAGATAGCAATGTGAAACGGTTAACTCCGTTCGCTTCCGCCCAAAAAGTTTGTGTAAGAAAAGACAGGGAAAAGTGTGTTACATGTATTTCAGGTATAGTCTACAAGATACTTTTGATTGTGGTTTGTGCTATATAGGTCACACGAAGCGTGGTGATTAATGATAGACTAGGCGAACATAAATGTTGTGTCAAAAACAGGGATCCATATTCCGAAGTATCCAAGTGTTAGCAGTGCGAGTAAGAAAAAGAAAATAAAGGAAAGTGGTCGAGACACGAGCACGAGCGGGGGAAAGAGAAGGAGGACGAGGAGCATAGGGACTCACGAGCACGGACGATACGGAACAATTCGTAACGCTTTCTGAAAAATGTTTTTTTCTTAACTCTAACATGGCGCAGTCGACACCGAAAAGAACCGCAGGTACGTGTTAGCTCAGGCACACGACCCCAGCACGCATTTTATTGAACGCCTGCCAAATTAAGCCAAGACATGGCCGACTCTACAAACGAACTCGCGGAGCGCTACGAACAGCTCCAAATCGCCTACGACAAGCTTCAAACTGATATGTTGGCGATCAAAAATCAGCTGCTTCAAAGTCAAGAACAACGCTCGACCGCGGGTTCAGTCCCGCAAACACCGGACACAGTTGCACATCTTGGGGACGCAACGGTCAACGGTCCCATGGGCCACGAGGCGACCAGCCGAGAGCCTGCGATCCCCACCGTCAACGAGCTTCTCGCCATCATCGCAGGGACTCAACAACGGATCGTGGAGTGCGTATTGACAAACTCACGTCCCCTCGAAGTCCACTCTACGATTGACACGTCATCCGCCATACCCATTTACAACGGAGATATAGAAACCAACGTTTCTCATTGGCTTGGAGAGTTCGACCGCGTCGCCTCTCTTGCACATTGGACGTCATCCCTCACCATGCTGAATGCATTGACTCGACTCAGAGAACCTGCTAAGGACTGGCAGACAGCATACGGTAAATCAATTCATGACTGGGAAACGTGGAAGCAAGCACATCTCGAACGCTTCAAGAGGAAGATGGCCATGCAAGACTTCATCGAGTATCAGGCCCAACGGAAGCTCTTGCCCAGCAAAACCCTTGTGCAATACATTTACGCCAAAAATGCCATGCTACAAAAGTCGCCGTATAAATTAGCGCCTGAGGAGAAAATTTCATTGATCTTGCATGGCATTGCCGACGACAAATGGGCGAACCCTCTGGCGTCTCACAATTGCAGGTCGGTGCTCGAACTTATCGACAGAGCAATGTGCATGGATAGCCGACGGTCACTCAATAAGGGCAACTGCGCAGACGAAGAGCACGAAGAGCTGTACCGCAAGACGGCTGCAACCTTCGAAGATAACAAACAACATAACACAATTAAATGCTACAACTGTGGTATGCCGGGACACATCTCAAGAGAATGTCGTATTCCGAAGACACCGGCCACTCTTCGGGCGGAAGAAAGACGCAAAGCACACAGTCCGACGACATCATTTCCAAGACATCTAGAACAAGACGATGACGAGCGCCGAAGCCGTACTACCATGTCAAGAAACGTTCATTGCTTCCTACGTACAAGCGGGGATGACCTACCCATTGTTCATGGCACAATTGGCTCAGACACAACTGTGAAAGTATGCATCGACACGGGTGCAAACGCCTCGATCATTCGCTCTGAAGCCATTCCGGAAAACTCAAACGTCACAGTTCATTGCAATAGATCTGATATAAACGTTCTTGGAACACGAGTAAGACCCGAAAAAGTCACAGCTTTGAAGACCACGGTAGGCACGACTCGGATTTGGCTACCCGAGGTGTTTGTCACGGAACTACCTGCCCCTGACGACATCCTTCTTGGATCAGATTGGAGACGACTTGCCAACGTGGATGTTACCTTGCACCCCAGCAACGACGTTACGGTAGTTCAACTGCCTCAAGGAAACACGCCTGAACGTTGTAGCCTAACCCAGTCAAGTAAGCTAACGGGTGAAACACTCACTGCATCGTCTTGTCAACGCGAACTTCTTATTGGCACAGTTCCTGTGTGTGCAGCGAAGCACTGCGATAGATTTGTGAAGCTAGAAACGCGAGCGAGTGCCCCAGACACCAAACTTCTCGAGAACATCGAAGTGGCTGTCAAAGAAATCACTCAAGATGCATCGGTCGATCAACAGAACCAGCTTCGTCACATTCTACTGACACATCACTCAGCCTTTGTCGATGGCGAGAACAAAACAGGGCTATGCCCCCATTCTGAACACTCGATTGATCTAAGAGAAATTATACCAGTCACAACGCGCCCGTATAGATGCTCTCCTGCTGATTGCCAGTTTCTCAAAACGGAAGTCATCGTTCTACTACTACTTCTCTGCTTCTCTGCCATCTCTGCCATCACGTCCCCTCTACGTGCCTTGCTGGCTCGTGACACTGACTTCATCTGGATTGAAATTCACGACAAGATCGTCAATGACGTGAAAAGAACTTTGACAAGTCCTCCGATAATCGCCAGCTTCAGGTACGGATGCCCAACAATAACTTACGTCGACGCCAGTCACACTGGTTTCGAAGCCGTACTTGCTCAATTTCAAGAAAAGGGAGAACAAGTAATCGAGTATGCAAGCCGCAGTTTTAATGAGCACGACTCAAAGCTCAATTCAAACACTCTCGAATGTATGACTCTTCACTGGGCCTTCACCAAAAAATTCGCCATTTTTGTTTGTGGAGGACCTCGATTCACGGTTGTCACAGGCAACATGAGCCTTACGTACCTCGTGAAACAGGGTACAATCAACCGCAGATTCCCCAGTTGGACACTCAATCTAGCGGAATACGAATTCAATCTTGTACACCGATCTGGAAAGCTCAACGAAGCAGCAGACGCGATGTCACGATTTGACATGCCGGACAGAGACCTGGAAGGCCTCATCAACAACGAGGCGGCTGGATGCACACTCAAGTGCTTGGCGATTGTGCTGAGTCAGGACTCCCGCCTCAGGAGTTTCCAGACGTCTGATTCGGAATGCCAACGACTTAAACTACTGCAAAACTAGGAGAACAGTCTCTTCTAAACTGACAACGGGATCCTCGTACGAAAGCTGATCCGTAATATACGACAAATCACGCGAATCGTGGTACCTTTCGCGTTGCGCGACAATGTAATGTCCATGTGCCATGATAAGGTCGGACATATGGACACAGGAAAAACGTCAGATCAGGTTTCGAAGCGCTACTGGTGGCCGTCCGTGACCAAAGACGTCGCACGGTATGTTCGATCGAGTGACATATGTAGGCAAATAAATCGCCGCACAACGGCCAAGGAAAGATGCCTTAACCCAAGATACATTCCTGACGAACCAAACAAAGTGATCTCGCTTGATCATTTTGGGCCAATGGTGGGGAAAGAAGGAAATACCCACGTTTTGGAATGCATTGACCACGCTACACGCTACGTCGACGCATCAGCTATCCCCAGCACGGCTTCCGTCCACTACATCAACTTTCTGACGAAGAGGTGGATCCCCAGGTTTGGGGTACCGGAAATAATCATCACAGACCAAGCAAGAGGATTTGTGAACCAAAACACGAAAATAATTCATCAACGTCTCGGTGTGACACACACCACATCTCCACCATTTTGGCCGAAAGCAAACGGCCTTATCGAAAGAATGGTAGGAACAATCAAACAAGTCCTACGAAAACTTGTGGGCAAACGTCTCGACTGGCATATCGCATTGCAAGATGCAAAAACCGCCGTTAACGTCACGAGACAGAGCTCAACGCGATACAGCCCTTTCTGGCTAATGCAAGGGTATGATCCGAAACTTCCAGGAGAACTATACATTGGAAATGTTGATGATGACATTACAGAAACCGAAATGTTGCTCAACCTGGCGAGGAGTCGATGCACTGTAAGGCAGAATTTGGAAAATAGCCAGACGCTGGCGAAAGCCCGGTACGAAGCCGACATGAAGGCCCCTTGTTTTAACGTCGGTGACTTCGTATACTGTATCAAAGAATCTCGGTGTGGAACCCTGGACTCCCTATTTGAAGGACCGTACGAAATCACAGAGTTCAAAGACAGCAATACTGTATTGCTGATTGAGTTTGATCTCCCCATAGAGGGAAGATCAAACTCAAGACTAGCTAATTTACAACAGCTACGAAGATCCGTCTCAAGAGATATCGAGCCAGTCGAGCTATCAGACACTATAATAGGACAGGCGCTAGCAAACCAAGTGGAAACAGAATCGCTGCAAAACACGCTCAACTTTCCAGAGGGATCTCCCGAAGGCATTGAAGAACCAGCTGGTTCAGCGCACAGCGGAGATGAATTGGACGCAGCAATTCGGAATGCAACATCAACACGTATGCCAAGGGAACGAAGGCCTCCAGCATACCTCCGAGATTATATCACAAATTGAAGTGACATACAGACTTGAATTGAGGACAATACAAACTTTAAAGTGGGGCTTGTTAGCAGTGCGAGTAAGAAAAAGAAAAGAACGAAAAGTGGTCGAGACACGAGCACGAGCGGGGGAAAAAGGAGGACGAGGAGCATAGGGACGCACGAGCACGGACAATACGGAACAATTTGTAACGCTTTCTGATTAAATGTTTTTTTCTTAACTCTAACACAAGCATATTCAGGAGTGTAGGAATTGCGTGCCTTTATGGAACTCTACAACCACAATTGTAACAAAACAAAACGACCCCAAGCGCCTGCTGAAAGAGTCAATGGCAATAACGAAGCATGGGAATGCAGTCAACAAGTCTTCTTTGTCTTTAGATACGGAATGGAAGCGATTTATAAATATCTAATGGTATTGTTAACATTATTTCATTTTTTTGTGTGTGTGGGTAGTCTTATAGCTGACTTTCTCAGTGAAAGGTCCAGTGCAGTCTGTAGTTTTCATAGCGTTTTTTTGTAATGATGTGTCATCTTTGGTGCTGTCAGTTCTTTTGTTGGTTTGACCCTATTGTTAGAGGTCCGGTGTCGTGTCTTTTGTGGAGAGAGGTGACGTGAAGAATGTGTTCCCTTTCCTTCCTTCTTTTTTCAACCCTATATAAAAAGTTCCTTCCTCAATAAAGGTTTAGCTCTGTTTGAGACGTTCTCCTTCTCTTCCTTGTCGTCGTCTGTCATCACCTCAGTCTCGGGCTTTTCACTAAAATGTTTAATATACACCAGCTCACTTGCGCCCTGACGTTCTGCTTGTTATAATAACCTTTTGCAGGCATTGTGCCTGTAAAAACCTCCATACACCATAATTGTGTTGAAACTTGGGCCATACGGACCTGGTGGTAGCCAAGCCATCACGATGGGACTACGTCTGATTCGGAAACCATCCAACTATGGTGCAAGAGGCCCGGGCACTATTACTGAATAAACAGCAAAGCCTTTCCAAAATCAAAGTGTCGTCCTTGCAGAATGTGCTAGCTGTTGCATTCAAAAGAATTTCTTTGATGTCGAAATTAAATTATGCCTGCATGATTAGGCTCGAACGCATATAAACACGCTGGACTGAAATCACACATAGTCACACCAAGGTGGGTCATGACAGACCGCGTCACGCCAGGACAAAACGACACACCAGAACCCGCGTCTGAATTTCCGCTCTGATGCAAACATCAGAACACGGTCACGCCAGGACACATCAGCACATCAAAACCCGAATCTGAATTTTCCCTCTGATGTAAACGACAAAAAACGCCAGCACCCGGTCTGATGATTTTTTACGGGGTTTGAAATTTTTATAAAAAGTTAATTAACAAATTTTAGTTTATTAGTCAACATGACATTTATTCCCAATCTCATGTCCGACAAGCCTCATAAGAGCACGGTCAAGGAGCTGCTCGTGTAACTCTCACCTCCTTTTTTTTAAAAACAATATGCTTGAATTAAATACAAAATGTGAAACACTCACGATAACTCTTTCTTAACTCCGTGAATTTCAAGTTAACGAAAGGAATTATTCTTAATAGAAACGTCCTCGAGGGAATAAAAAGTTAATGAATAAGCTTTTCAAAGCCTAGTGTAAACAATACCAGATCTGAAAGAGTGACAACATTTTTATGGAGAGTGTTGTACGTTTTTATAAATAGGGCCAGTGGGGAAAACAGAAAAAAATGTTAGTTCGTGGTTTAATTGTTTCAACTTTGCATGAATGATAAACCTTTGCAGATGTCAACCGATTAGTATATGGTAGAGTGTTTTGAAATGTGATTTCTTATAATAAATATCATTAAAAGCATGAGCGAGAAAAATTTCGTTGTCTTTTTAGTGAAAATTTTTCTTCAGATTTGTGACGCTTGTGTGGAAAGAGTTCCCGTGGCATGAAAACGTGCAGCTATGAGTTGGAAAACTTCTATTCGCAAAGTTAAATAGTTTTTAAGCTGATTTCATAATATGAAAATATACTGTCGTTTAGGTAGGGTAGTATTATATGCGGTAATTTTCGTTGTATGCAGAGCGACTTTAATGTTTTGTTTAAAGAAGCCTAGTTTTAAGGTAGTGAACTGGGTAGTGAACTTTAAGGTAGTGAACTGGTTGACGTCGTACATGATAGGGAAAACTGCTAAGAAAACGCGGACCACAAAAAAAGAGCATACAAATGTATGTATGTATGTTTCTTTTCGTAGTCCACGTTTTCTGAGTTGTTTTTCCCATTATATAAAAAGCCTAGTTTTTCTAAATTTCTCGCTGATTGTGCACTGCATATGCCATTTTCCAGGACAAATTGATGCTAAAATGGACCCCTAAATTTGTATACAATGATCGATACACTGTCGATATCTTTGCTTCAAATTTAATATCGCCAAATTTGTTTCTAGGACCCTATCCAAAAATATGTCGGAGATATGAAAGCAAAACATACATTCCTGAGCTCTTGATTAGTTTATGTATTATATTAATATTCCTATTTATAATTCATAGATGACTACAAACACGCTTGCACTTCGGCTGAAAGCGATGTTTTCCAACGTTGTGATGAGGGATGAATGTTTCATAATCCTGAAGATAAGTTCAAGAAATGTTCCTTCGACCGGGCTCGCGCCGATACCTGTCGGTCAAAATTGGAATTTACGGGACCGTCCGAGCCCTTCTACAAGGAAGCAACACAGAGCCAACGGGGCCTCGTTGCGAGAGACGCGCTTTCTCACGACGCCCGAAGTGTTTAGAGTCGTCTCAGTTCTATCTTCCTCTGAAACCGACACCTGCCAATGAGGATGATGCACCGCTGCGTTCTCCGGCCGTCTGAGGCACAGGAGCGGGCATTGTTCGTACCATGTGCAGGGGGAAAAAAGAAAACATGGTTGTTGGCGTAACAGGTGGCGATGCGCCGAGCACGCGAGCACCTTCGAACAATGGGCACTTCGAGCCTTCGGCAACCTCCCCTTAACAACGGTCAACTCACGCGAGGAGAGCGTCCTCACCAGAGGGCGCTTCCACGTGACGCATTTCCGGCACAGCATTTCAAACCCCCTCTGAATGAGATCCCCATAGAAAGCGCTCACGAGCCATCGCACTGACCGCGTTTCTCGTTAATTTAAGCGTCTTCGGCTATGTACACTCAACCCTGCAAGAAAATCTGCCATACTGGGACAGTATCACATTTGATTATTGTCACTGGCTATACTGCTTTTTCTGACCACAGTGCTTTAAATTGGCCATTCTGCTTTTATTTACCATACTGCTTTATTGCCTATTCTGTTTTTATTTGCTATTCAGGAGAAGATCTAGGAGTGGCGCTCCCTAGCGGCCACCACGGGAACTAATGCTGTGGGGCAAACAAACCCTTCGAGCGGCGTCATTCGCTAACATGCAAGATGACAAATCAAGGCTCGTGAAAGGTATGTAACACTTCATTTCTCCTAAACGCATCTAGATATAAGCAATCTAGTCCCCTCTTGCGTTCAATGTCATCGAAGCCCTCTTGGAAGGCTAAACAAGCGCATGTGTGGTCACGCGCGGGCGTGGCGGGCCAGCCGCGTCGTGTCGACCGCGCGCGATGGATTGTGCGTATCCGCGCGGGTCCGTGTTTTTCTAAGTGATTCACAAAACGCGCACTTCACTTTTCATTTACCCTGTCTCTCGCGACAATCCTGGACGACATACGCGAAAGCCAGCGGTGTCTTGTTCAAGGAGAGGACGAACTCAACTCCGAGCATACAGTGCAGCTTTGCACCGGAGCCGACGGTGCATAGTGTCCGCATCGTCGCGTACGCGCTGCAGTCATCCACGCTGCAAATAGCCGCTTCAAAAGCATACTTCGAGCATTGCGGTACGCATACAAATGTGGAGCGATGTCGGAAACAATGCGGCGTACGCTAGGCGAGTGCTGGCGTCGAATGTGTTTGCCACACAGCGATTGTTTGCGGTGATGATGACGATAGTGAAACTGCGCCCCATATAGTTCGATCTCCTTGCCAATACTGCTGTTACTGGCTGCATTTTTCTTACTTTAAAACTTCACTACTTCTGTGGGCACCCTGGTGGCTCACCAGCCCAGTTGCCAGACTGCGGTGCACAGGCGGCCGACTTTACCGCGTGGCGACGGAGTCAAGTCGGCCACACGCGCATCGCGCGCGCCGCCTTGATAAGACGGATCAGAGGCGGCGTGCAGGCAATCGCTGCCTGGACGGAAGCGTCGCTGGTAACGATGTAATGTATTGATCGTCTCGTCCATGTCCAATTAAATGTCGTTTTATGTGGTTGAAACCGTTGGCTCCGTGTTATACCTAAGGGTCGGGTATGCAGCAAGGTGAACCGACCACACCTCATACTGACAGAAGCGGAACACAGGCTGTAATCGGCGTTCCAATGAGTCACACATACACAACTTGGTTTAGTCTTGCGAATACTCACTGAAACTGTAAACATCCTTATTTGATATGAAAGCATGCTTAAACAAGCGCATTCGATAATGTGGTGTTGCGGCACTTGCTTGAACAGTCCAGTTCTTACAGAATATCCCTACCATCACTCAGCAACCAAATTCGATTCGCACGTGCTTCTCCTCCTCCAACAGCACACTGTTTTCGAACATATACTAGTAGCCCGAGGCACCTGAACGAAAATCATGTTTGTAATCAAAGACAAATTTGTTTTTGCATCACACTATGATATTTCAAAATATACATGCGTTAACATGTTCATGTCAGTACCAAAGAAAAAATTACATCTGCATCCTTCGTCTGCAAGTTTTGCAGGTGTTCATTTAAATTGCTGATAATAATAATAGCTTGACAATCACATCTAAATATTGCGTCTTCCTCGAGTTTCAAGTTTAGCCTGGCGTCTGGCATTTCGTTGCTGTTTTTTACTTGTAACAACAGTTTTTATTTTCATTCTAATGATGCTCGACGTACCATGGCGTCCAACTACAAGGTCGCATGGCTTGCTTTCTGAACTGAATTTGCAAGGATGGCTTGAAGCTTCTGCCGTGGTTAACTTTAAGCTGAGATAGTTTGGAATAATGCTTCCGGTTTTAGTGTTGCCCGGCACGGTTAACAATTTGGTGATATTGTGCTGCATTGAAAGGTCGGTGCATTCATGACTGTATCACCTAATGAATGCATGCTAGCTATTAAACTCTCCGTTCTGCAGAGAAATGGAATGCACTTTACTTCCCATTGCAGCTGCTTCTGGAACTTCATGGTATGAAGCACCTTATGGCTGCAAGCTTGACCGATCTTGTTTTGTGGTCCGCGCAGGCCCATTGCAGGGAGTCACTCCGAGAGCCTCACCAGAGTTTCCTTCCTGTGGTCGTTCTAAATTTTTCTGCTGTAGGTATGCATCATTTCTGTCTTTCCTTTAATGGTACTCGGGCATTTTCTTTTTATTGTTGCCGATTTGAATCAAAATTGGTTAAGCACACGAATAGGCGCCGTAAAAATGTATCCCACATATTTTTGTGAAGAAAACTTATCTCTGCCAAAGTTACAGATTTTTTTATGAAGGGGTTGTCTTCCTTGATTTTTTTTACAGATTTATTTGAAACTCCACGGGCAACACAAAACCGTTATGCCAGTGGCGAGAACAAGTTCACTGCTCAAACTTGTCCTCAAGTGATTGCAAAAAATTTGGTTGTTAAAAATGGATGCCGTGAAACCTCCTTCCAGCACTTGGTCTGCAGCATGAAAAAAAAATTAGAGGTAGGACGTACCCTGTTTTTAGACTGCTTGCTCATTCTGCAGGTCTGCCTGCCATAGATGTCGTGCTACTGGAGAGCAGGCAAATGCAATTGTTGGTTTTTCCATTGCTTTTTTTTAGCAGTTGTCTTAATAGTTGTTGTAGATTTAGAGATTTTCCTAAAAAGCAAGCTGGGACGAATATTTATTAAGTAGCTGAAAATAATGATTCAGTACAATTTATTCAGTAAATTCGATACTGTGTGCCGCTGTTACTGCTAAGTCAAGATTGGCGCTTTTTTGGCATTTTACTCAGAGTAGTAGCCATTTTTATCGGTTAGCGTCTTGGTGCGCCAACTAAACTCTTTCTATCCAGACACCTGCCCTCTGCTGGTACACTCTACCCTCGTGCTCAGTGGATGTATGAACTGGAGTAGTATTCCCAGTCGACACTCGTTGAACATGAAGGTACAAAAATGTTTCCATTGAAGCAGAGCCATATATCGGGAGAGTTTGGCCAGTTTATGATCTCGCCGCCGTAACGTCTCCCTCCCGAGTGAGCCAATCAGCCCGCGGCGCAGAGCGAGAGGCGTGAGCGCATGCACGTGAACTCTCTACTGCTTTCAGCTGAGGGGGGAGGGCCGCCATTTTCATTCATTTGCCCGGCGGAATGCATGGGATCGACATTCAAATTTCGGTCCTCTACTTTTATTTGGCAGGCTCTGGCAAGAAAATGATATAATGTTATTCCTCGGTGGCTTAAAAAGCTAATGAATTAAAATTCTCCACGTTTGAACGCAAACTTTGAGTCAGGCGAAAAAGAAATAAGCCCGTAGCAGACAACGCGTATCCAGGATTTGTTTCGGGGGGGGGGGGGGGGGGGGGGGAGGGCCCGCCCATGACAAAATGCTGCATGAGGGGAGGGGGGAGAAGAGGGCCCAGCAAAATGGAAGATTTCGGAGGAGGGGGGGGGGGGGGCCGGGCCCCATGCTCCCCACCCCCTGGCTACGTGCCTTGCGTAGCCTCAACAGTGCTCCACGCCGACAGCGTTGCGTCAAAATGCCGGTCGTCTCTTTGCTGCCTTCTTTTTCTCACGCTCCTTCGGCGCCCTTCTCTCTTTCCTCCTCTCCGGCGCCTGCGTCGCCACACCCACTGGCCAAACTCTCCCAATATATGGCTCTGCATTGCAGTAGCATTTTTTTTTGTAGACTTTACAGTTGAATGTGAATATTCGACAGAAATCTCTCAGGTTGGGGCAAAAGAGGGTTAGACGAATGCGTTTAATCATTTGCCTTAATTCGGTATCCATCGTTTCAAGGCCTACATGGCCTTGTTCTCGGGGGCGACTATGGCTGTGGCAGTGAAGGAGCAGTTTTTAATAGGTACAAGTACAAAGTATAAAAATAAAATGATCTATGTGCTGATCACGAAAGAATATGCCAGCCATTTTAATGTATCTCTGCCAAGTACTTGAGTGTGATTTCTTTTTTTTTTTTTTTCAGCTACTTGGGTGCCTCAAGATCTGGAGATCCTAGTGGCCACAAGCTTGGACTCAATCTTCTTCTGTGGTCCGGCCAGGACCATGGGGGAGGCAATCCCAGCAACAAGAACATCAGAGTATCTCCCTGCCTGTGACTTTTGATTATCGTCACGACAGGGGAGACCTCGTGCCACCAGGTGTTAGGTATGCCACTCGAAATAAGCATTCTTCTTACCTATTCCTTAAGTGAAACCGCAAAAGCACTACTAAGCCTAAAATACAAAAGACATATTCAAATCTTGGGTTGGATGGAGTTCCAATTACAAAAAGAAGTCTGCAGACATGATTAACATGTGAACTTAAAGCCCGCGGATGTAGGTTCGATGGTGTCACAAAAAAAAACTTCCCGCAGATGGCTTCGCTCGTGCTATACAAAAACAAATTGTTTAAATAATTGTTGTGTTACGTTGCTGTCATCAATCTTATGAACCTATCGCACCCAGCAGTCGAGAGATGTTAAATATAAGAAAACAGGAACTTGCACATTGTCAGCTCTGCAAAGATTATATAGTGAACAGAGCATAGCACGTTCAACTTATGAAAACAATTCAGTGCAGGCCTATATTTAAGGTTCACATATGTGTAATTGCTCTTCATAATGAAGTGAAAACTGCTTAAGTTGTGGCCCACTACAAGCTTTCTATTAGTGTCAAAAAGTGGTATGGAGTTCTATACAGCTCGCATCAAGTTTTTTCTTGAAATACATAGGTTCATGGAAATTATGTGGATGTTTGCAGACAGTCATGGTGACACCAATCTTTAATGTCAAGTGTTCCCCTTATTCAGAGTTTGTTGATCCTGTAAATATTGTAGGTCGCAAATTAAATTTTTATGCGGTGCAGTGGGCACAATCATCCGTAATGATTAGCTCTACCTAGGAGAACTCCATAGGTTTACTACTTTAAGATGGTTTCGCAAAACTAAGTATTTATTTTATTGAGCTCCTGCACTAACCTTGTCTCTAGAAACTTTTTATATTCTATACGATGCTGAGATAAGATTCTGGAAATAGTTTTTCTAGAACTACGCTAGATATTTTCAGTTCATCAACTTTCTCGCAAAGCATTTGAGAGAGCCAAATCCTGTAATGTATGGGAGGGAACTCACCGAATGACGAGGCTGACAGTTTGAAACAGTCGGCACTGTAACAGTAACAATGGCATGTCACTTGCTCATGTAATGCTCATTGACGCAGATCAAACTGCTTCTTCCGTCTACAGTCATTTTCGGTAGGCTCATTCACCGAACTCCCCCTCGAGACTGCAGCGCTTGGTTCTCCGAAGTAATTGGCATGAATATAGATGCAGCAGGTTTCTTTAAATGTACGTCTAACACATATTTTTCATATTGAATGTGCTAACTCTATTCATGACCATATGCATAATTGTATCCACATTCTACCTAATAATTTCTATTTTGACATTTGAGTTTTCGACAGTACTTTTCTACACATCTGTGCTTGTTGAGCCGTACTCAAGCCCATACATCTTCTCTTTCACTATTACATCAATATATAAAAGTGTTGATGCCGAGTGAGAATTCAAGGTACCGAATCTGTCGTGCGAGTTAAGTAAGAACCAATAAAAAGCTGTAAAAAAGGAAATTTTGTTAAAGGGGGCTGTATGGGCATCAGAATAGCACATGCCATGCTAAGAAAAAATGAAAATTCTTGTTAGGTAGGCAAAGATGACAGTGCTGTGCCATTTCTGATGTGTCACAAAAAAAGGCAGTGGCATACAGTGTTCGTTATGGATGTTTAAACTGTCAAATTCAAAGCCTAGAAGTTTTATTCAAGAATGTTCTTCACTACAGATGTACTTAGAGATCTGAGCCACCAACTCATACATGACTATGCGGCAAGCATTCATTTTCATGTGCATTATAGTTTACAAGGTCTTGTCTGCATTGATTTATTGCATTCATGCTGAAACTGGCAGGGGTTCTCTGCGTATGAATAAAGAGGTAAACATTTCTTGAAATCAAAACATTTGAGAACGGACAAAAGGAATGATCTTAGAATGGTATCTTAGATTCTCTTTTCTTTGTCTTATCTCTAATTTTCACTTTATTTGATGGGAGGCATTCAGATTTTAGAGCACAGCTCTTAGGCACCCGTTTCCGCGTTTTGCGGCGTCGCTGTCGGCGTAACCGCCCCACTAAACTTGGCAGGAAATTGAATTAATGTTGAGGTCATGTGACATTAATTTTTCCGCTAAGTCTAGCTGAGAAACCGAATTCGTTTATGGGTGACGTGACACGGTCATGCGACGTCATTTTCCCCGCTACGTTTAGCGGGAAAACTGAATTGGTGTGGAGGTCACGTGACATCAATTTCCCCGCTAAATTTAGTGGGGAAACTTAACCCGCTAAATTTAGTAAGGAAATGTTTCCGCTAAATTTAGGGAAATTTTCCGCTAAATGGGAGGGAGCTGAAGAGGAGGAGGGGAGGGGGAGGAGGGGCACGCCCTCCCATCCTCTACGCACAAGTTAGGAACTCCTGAGTGGCAAGAGTGGGAGTTTGGCCTGACAGCTCAAGGGACACCTTTGTTCTGTATTGAATTAATAATTATCATCTTTTGAGCAAAGTTAAGCTTTTGCTGCATGCAATTCTTCTAGAAATAAATACTTGCAACCGAATTTACCATGTTGAAAAACAGCGCGAAAATCACACGGACAAGGAGAAGAGAACACATAGGACGAGGCGCTGACTATCAACTATATATTCAGAAGACATACAGAAACATTCACGCGAGGACTGCTTCTTCTCTTCCTCTTCCAACAGTCATTCGCCATTAAGCGCGCAACCTTTTAAATCATATCACATTAAAACACACCGGAACATTAAAACACACCAGCACAGGTATAAGTCATCGCGTCTTCTTCCTCCTTCTTTCTTCGATCTTCAATCTCGATCTTCAAATCTCTGGTCAACCCATGTCCAAAAAAACCCTCTCACTGTCCACTAGGTTAATGGATGGTTGGCTCCCGCACCCGGGTTTTCGTTTTTCTCTATGATAAGCTTCTACTAACTCCCTCGCTAGCTGATCTTTGTGTTTAAACAGCACTTTAGTGTCACTAAACCGTGGCTCACATCCACAATCACGGCAGTGGACAGCTAAATGAGAGTACGCGCTACCTTTTAATGAACTGTGGTGTTCGCGTAGACGGATGTTTAGGCAACGCCCCGTCTGACCTATATAGGAATGACCGCATGAGAATGGTATTTCATAAACGGTCCCCTGTGCACATGACACGAACTTCATGCCATGCTTGACGCGACATCCAAAAATTTCTGGCTTACTTTTCCTGTCAGCACGCTTCTTAACCACGTTTATAATCCTGCTCAGTTTGTTACGAGCTGAAAAAATTACATTGACCCCATACCTCGAAGCGACTCCCTTTAACCCGTGTGAAAGACGATGGATATAAGGAATGACGGCGACGTTCTTTTTGTCGATCTTGGCTTTTTCTTTGTCAGGTTTTCTGGATTCAACCTTGATGTACCGAATCGCCTTGTCACAAGCTGAAGTAATAACTGAGTCAGGAAAATTAGAGTTTCTGAGCCTAGCAACCTGTGCTGAGAAGCTTTCTTTTATCTTATGAAAACAGGTTTTAGTCAACGCTGACTGTAAGCAAGAATACGCAATACCATTTTTTACGAGCTTTGAGTGTGCCGAACGATAGTCTAGTAATTTCTTTGTGGATCTGGGGTGGTGCATCCAGCACACATGATCTTCTTTTACGTCGACTAGGATATCTAAAAACTGGATTTTGTACTCCTTAGGAGTCTCGGAGGTGAAGCGAAGTCCTAACCCTTCCTCCGCAAACGTCCTTAACACTTCACTCATTGTTCTATTAAAATCCTTTTTCTCTACAAAAACCAAGTAATCATCTACATAACTGACAACTTTTTTAGTGTTTTTCGCCAGCCTGTGCGCAAGGGATCTATCAACTTTACCTAGAAAAATACTGCTCAGCATAGGTGCCACCCTTGAACCTATACTTACACCTGACTTTTGTACATATACGTTATCCTGCCAATCGATAAACGTGGATTTAAGATACATAAACAAAAGCTCTAGGAACCCTTCTACTGAGACTCCGCTTTTGGTCCGAAAGCTCGTTTCATCGTTGTGTTCAAAAATACATTCTTTTACGCTCTTCATGAGCTCATCATGGGGCATAGAGTAATACAAATCTTCCACATCTATGCTAAATGCGCTACATCCCTCTGGATTGTTGTCTTTTAAGAATTGTATAACAGACAATGAGTTTGGAATGTTAAATGAGTCATCAATTTGCAGTGAGTTGAGGTGGGCTCGCAAATATCCTGAAACTGCCCTGAGCCAGGAATCTCGCTCCGACACTACTGTGCGAAATGGTAGCTCTGGTTTATGCGTCTTCGCGGTAAAAAATACCTCTAACATAAGATTTTTCCCTTTCTTGGCTCCAGCTAAGACCTTTATCAGGTTCAAGGTACTCAGAAGCTTCAAGGCTTGAGCTTTAACCTTTGCTGGCTGTTCCGTGACCTGCCTAAAGTTCTTTTGTACAGCTGCGTTAGCCTTCTCATCAAAATTACCTTCCGGCAGAATAACAAAAAAAAAAAAACTCTTTGTCGGATAACAGAATACGTAACCCATTACTTGTGAGATAACCGATAACCGGCTCTAAATTTCTGCTTCTAGGGGGCTTCCCTTCGTTTTTTGACAAAATCCCCACGCACTCCCCGATGCATCTAGGCCTTTGTTCCTCCGCTACCCGCCCTGACACTGACCGTGATAAAACTAGTTATCCACCCGGTCCAACCCCGGCTCAAAGCAAAACTTTGGTCCTTTGCGTTTGCGTTTGCGGAGGAAGGGTTAGGACTTCGCTTCACCTCCGAGACTCCTAAGGAGTACAAAATCCAGTTTTTAGATATCCTAGTCGACGTGAAAGAAGATCATGTGTGCTGGATGCACCACCCCAGATCCACAAAGAAATTACTAGACTATCGTTCGGCACACTCAAAGCTCGTAAAAAATGGTATTGCGTATTCTTGCTTACTGTCAGCGTTGACTAAAACCTGTTTTCATAGGATAAAAGAAAGCTTCTCAGCACAGGTTGCTAGGCTCAGAAACTCTAATTTTCCTGACTCAGTTATTACTTCAGCTTGTGACAAGGCGATTCGGTACATCAAGTTTGAATCCAGAAACCTGACAAAGAAAAAGCCAAGATCGACAAAAAGAACGTCGCCGTCATTCCTTATATCCATCGTCTTTCACACGGGTTAAAGGGAGTCGCTTCGAGGTATGGGGTCAATGTAATTTTTTCAGCTCGTAACAAACTGAGCAGGATTATAAACGTGGTTAAGAAGCGTGCTGACAGGAAAAGTAAGCCAGAAATGTTTGGATGTCGCGTCAAGCATGGCATGAAGTTCGTGTCATGTGCACAGGGGACCGTTTATGAAATACCATTCTCATGCGGTCATTCCTATATAGGTCAGACGGGGCGTTGCCTAAACATCCGTCTACGCGAACACCACAGTTCATTAAAAGGTAGCGCGTACTCTCATTTAGCTGTCCACTGCCGTGATTGTGGATGTGAGCCACGGTTTAGTGACACTAAAGTGCTGTTTAAACACAAAGATCAGCTAGCGAGGGAGTTAGTAGAAGCTTATCATATAGAAAAACGAAAACCCGGGTGCGTGAGCCAACCATCCATTAACCTAGTGGACAGTGAGAGGGTTTTTTTGGACATGGGTTGACCAGAGATTTTAAGATCGAGATTGAAGATCGAAGAAAGAAGGAGGAAGAAGACGCGATGACTTATACCTGTGCTGGTGTGTTTTAATGTTCCGGTGGGTTTTAATGTGATATGATTTAAAAGGTTGCGGGCTTAATGGCGAATGACTGTTGGAAGAGGAAGAGAAGAAGCAGTCCTCGCGTGAATGTTTCTGTATGTCTTCTGAATATATAGTTGATAGTCAGCGCCTCGTCCTGTGTGTTCTCTTCTCCTTGTCCGTGTGATTTTCGCGCTGTTTTTCAACATGGATTCTTACCAACTCGCCCAACTTTCCATTCGAATTTACCATATCACTACATTTCGCATCTGCTATTGTGCTTCTCGAGGAGCTCGGACAAGCGCTTATTGGTGTGCAAACATCATGCTTGCTTGAAACCACTCGCTGATGTAGTGACTCGTGGACATCCAAGCGTTCCAATGGAACGCTCGATGTCCCCAAGTCTTTCTTGAAGGATGCAAATGGGGAAGGAATCATACAATCGTATCGTATTAGGGGACATTCTACAGGGTGTAAAAGCTACACTTACGCGGTCTTTGTACGTTTATTATATGGCCAGGGGGCATGGTATAAAGGGATAATTGTAATGATGAGTTGGCTTATTAAAGGAAAGTGCATGACTTCTTTCAGAAAACTAGATGGATGTTGATTCTAGCGTAGTGTTATCCCGTGAATCTGAATATCACGTTAGTTTTCCCCAAAGATATAACTGAACGTGAGAAAACACACACAAAAAACATCTCACCAGTAGTGACATCGTAAGAGGATCTTTCGGCCGCCAAGCGTGTGTTGCTTGAGGGCCGCGCGTCCAATCGCAAGCTTGCTAGGTATATTCTCCCGCACTGGCACCAGCCGTGGCATCTTTTAGAGCGCAGCTCTTAGGCGCCCGTTTCCGGCTTGAGCGGCGTCGGTGTCGGCGTCGGCGTCGGCGTAACCGCGCGGTGCATGATGGGTAAATTTCCCCGCTAAATTTAGCCGAAAATTTTCCCCGCTAAATTTAGCGGAAAATTTTCCCCGCTAAATCTAGCGGAAAATTTTCCCCGTTAAATATAGCGAAAAATTTTCCCCGCTAAATCTAGCGGAAAATTTTTCCCGCTAAATTTAGCGGAAAATTTTCCCCGCTATATTTAGCGGAATATTTTCCCCGCTAAATCTAGCGGAAAATTTTCCCCGCTAAATCTAGCGGAAAATAAAATTTTCACCCCCCCCCCTCGAGGTCACGTGACCCCCCCCCCCAGGCCCCGTGACCTCCCCCCCCCCCCCGAGGTCACGTGAGCCCCCTTGTCACGTGACCCCCCCCCCCCCCCCCGTGCCTTCCCCTCCTCCTCAAGAGCTGCGCTCTTACCCGGCATTACAGGGAGTTGTAAACGGCTTTAATTTTTTCTGCCCTTTTTAAAAATAGTGTGTGCGTGCATAACTTTGATAGGCGCTGAAGATACGTGAGCGTAGATTTTGAAAGCTCATTTTTTGACGCCACTCGTTGGGGAAGACTGCCTTCAGCGGTACTTTAAAAATGATTCTGTGCAGCCTCAATTAACCAAATTAAGAAATAATCTTGATATTTGAGATCCTGGAGGTCAAAAGGAAACTTTAAATGTGTTTCCTTAATTACAAAACTGCTTCAGCTTCCCTCTAAGTATAATATGTTTCTTAATATATTAATTTGTGAAAATAGACTCATGGTTTGAATTAGAAACTTGATAAGCATCATCGAAAAACACTAAATCAACTCTTCTTGTGAAGATATAAGACAAGAGCAGCATTTTACAGCCTCTAAAAAGATTGCTCAATTTGGACGCGTTTTCAGGCTTCAGTTTCTTATCAAAGCGCATCTTTGCGGCCGCGATCCTGCTGCCCGGTGGCCGCAGTGCAAAGCCGCCCCTTCGCCTCCCTCATAGGATGGAGGGAAGCAGGGCGCACGTGTGTTGCGCGTCGAAGCCCCTGGGGAACAGGACAGTGGGCGCAGAGATGTGCTCCGATAAGAAACCGAAACCTAGAAACTCATCCAAAACATTTTTACAGAATGGGTAAAATGCTACCCCTGCATTATATCCTTCTAAACAAAAAATGATTTAGTGGTTTTCAATGACTCAGGAGGTTTCTAATTGAAACCATATGTTCATTTTCACTAACTAAAAATTAATTCAAAAATTGTATTTAATTGTCCGACTGATTGTTACGATGAGGTCCCTAATCTATGTACCCCTTGCCGTATGACTCGTCTGCACCAACCGCGTTAATGTAGCTTTCACGACCTTTATAAACAAATATGTAAAGCTTAAAAAAAAACCTGCATAGCAATGAAAAGGCAATACCAGCATGGTGGAGCCATATGGCTCCACCATGATGGTATTGCCTTTTCGCTGGTGTAGGATGACCCATATTACGTTATGCTTGTATGCTTCCGTCCACCTCCATGGTTCCGCAACGATCTACTACGCTGGTTGTTATATGATGTCCCATAATACGACACGCTTGTATGGTTCCGTCCGGCTGTATCGTTCCGCCTTTTATTCACTATACTGGAGCCGCCTTTTTGCTGGTATAGGATGTACCATATTACGGTTACGCTTGTATGAGGCTTTTTCCATCATCATTCCATCATCGAGATTGTCCACGGGGGAATGACTTCGCATCATTAACAAAAAGAGTCCAAGAGCTGAAAACTAGGGAGGAGATGCCTCGTCCACCTCAGGCTTCCGTAAACGCCGATGAGAATATTTCCAAACTGCAGGACAAGGTCGACGACTTGGAAAATCGCTCCCGCCGATCAAATGTTATTTCCTTCGGGTTAACAGACACGGATGAGTCTAAGATGTGGGAGTCTTCTGAACGCCTTGTAACCGAGTTTTGCTCAAACCAGCTTGGCATCACAGTTTCTTCTATCGCCAGAGCTCACCGTCTGGGCGGTTTCTCGTCCGCTAAGAAGCGACCGATCATTGCCAAATTTTACAATGGAAGAACACACCATGTAGCATATCGCGTGACTACACTGAGGCCGCCCGCGACAAACGCCGCAAACTATTGGATTTTAAAACATAGAATTCGGACGCGGGCGTTTCTTGCCCGTTCTTCTCACGAGGTTCAGTGAGCTGGGGTTCCAATATGGCAGGGATGCTTGTTGCCGGGTGGCAGAAGAAAAAAATGAAAGCCGTTTACAACTCTCTGTAACGCCGAATTGGAGCGCAGCTCTTGAGGAGGAGGAGGGAAGGGTACTCAGGGGAGGGTATACCCCTCCTCCTCCTCCCCTCATTCTTCAATGTCCTCCGGGGGGGAGGGGGTCGCGAGGTGCATTATGGGACATTTCCCATAATGCACCGCGCGGTTACGCCGACGCCGACGCCGACGCCGACGCCGCTCAAGCCGGAAACGGGCGCCTAAGAGCTGCGCTCTAAAAGCAATAAAGAAAGACGGTGGCCGTGTTTGCGCTGCTTTTAACAAACTTTTTGTGAACAATTACCTTTACATATGGGACCCTGATACCAATGCCTCTGTGCTTGTTTATTGGCCTACCAATGCTGCCGTACTTCTTCCTCAGCCTACTACAGCATGATACACGCCCCCCTCCGTCAGACTCAAGTATCTTCCTTGTTGTCACGATTGAAGCGTTTTTCCCTTTATAGTGTTTGTTTTTTGCGCACCAATATAAAAAAGCATTTTCCCCTAAAGTATCGCCCTTTCTTCACTCGCCGATTCGTTCTCAGCATCACTGCGCGCGCTGACTGAAACGTGGCTCAACGACACCGTTCACGATAACAACATTTTGGTCAGTGGGTCCGTAACAAATTGGTCGCTGTGATTGACAGAATCGGAGAGGTGGTGGTGTCCTCATTGCGTTGAGAAAAAAGTTCCTTGCGCTCTTCATCCACATTAAGTCTTTCCTCGAATGCGTATTTGTATCTTTGAAGTGGAGTCCCGCTAACGCAATTGTTGGTGTTCTTTACCACCCTCCTGATAGGAAAAAAGCCCCAGGCAGCACAAGGGGTTGGGCCAATATTGGAAGAGCATTGGCGAAAAAAAGGTCCAATGATGATGTACTTTAGCCAATCTGTTCCCAATATTGTTTATGCCATTATATAGAATCTTAAGTGATGGCCCAGCTTCTCCAATGACCAACCAATATTGGAAGCACATTGGCATAAAATGGTCAATCTTGGCCTGTCAGTTCCATTCGCTTGCGAATATTGGATGAACTCTGGCAAAACATGGGCAATGTTGGCGTGACAGTTCCATTGGCTTGCGAATATTGGATGAACAGTGGTATGAAATGGGCAATCTTGGCCTGTCAGTTTCATTGGCTGGCGATTATTGGATGAATACTGGCATAAACCGGACAATGTTGGCCTTTGAGTACCCTTGGCCTGCTAACATTGAATGAACACTGGAATAAAATGGTCAGCGTTGGCCTGTCCGTGCCATTGGCATTCCAATATTTGGTGGGGACTGGCATAAAATGGACACTCTAGCATTGGCTTGCCAACGTTGGATAAACACGAGCTTATATTGATTACTGTTGTCCTGTTAGTACCATTGGCTCATCGTCATTTCAAGAGCAGAGTGGCAGATAATGGTCAGTGTGTGTTAGTCTGACAATATCATTGGCTTAATAGTGGAAACTTGTTGGAATATGCTGGTTTAGAGTGTTCGTTTTGCCTAAACAAGTTGGAATTGCTCGAGCGCTTTTCAATTTTATTTAATTTTGTCAAAGCGCGATTCAGGTGCTTTTCTGCAAAGTAAACAAGAATAACTAGGTACAGAACTTAATGGCGATATTTTGCTCCTTCACTGTGCACATTAAGAAGTCGCCAGCGAAATGGGCTCATCAGGACCGCCAACTTGAAAAAAAAAAAAAGAAAAACGATGTCCGCGTTATAGAGTCAACATAACAGATTATTAATGTTCTCTATGATCTCGACAGAAAAGCTTCGTACCCTAACTACGGGCTTGTGGACTGCACTTCGTGTCAGGTGAAGATACTTCTTTGCGATTGACTCGAACAAGACACTATTCTGAAATGTGGTTATACAATTGCAGCTCTATGACTTTACGGCACTACTGGTGCCACAATAAGAGCCCTAATGCCTCCAACATGGCGCCAATGCACTGATAGCCGACGACAATGTTGGTATTGATTTAGATTCTAGCCGGAAGCGACGTCAGGCGCAAAAAACCTAAACTTAAAGCGCAAAAAAAAAAACAGAACAAAAGTAGGATTGCAAACTTGGCGCGCTACTGGCTACTCAAGTTTATTTAGAAAACATGAATAAATATAATACGTTACTATACCTCGGCCGAGTATATCAAAATTCCGCATTTTATGAAACGAGTGACGACGCACTGATGCAACCGTCATCCTCCTTTACACTGATTTTGAACGCCAAGAAAATTTTCCTCTCTGTTTTTGCTTCCCAGTTGCCCGGAATGTGTGTTTTATACAGCAAAGGATCACACGAACATTGATCACAGTAGACTTCCAGGTTCCCCGAAGAATACCGCTTTACAGAAAGTTGGTGTGCTCTGTACGATTGGGTCGTGCACGAAAGCACCCGATGTCAAAAGCCCCGTGTCCAATGCTCCACGACTGACACCCCAGCCTATTGTCACGCCTTCAAAAGGACAGTTTTATCAGAAGCCCATGAAGCGAATCCCTAGATCAGGTGGCCGGGTCCTCACCGTGACGGTTGAGCATCCAACTTTTAATTAAGAGACAGCAAGTTTGCACGCGAGCGTGTGTAACGTAATCATGTCGTCATTTGTAGACGCTCAACATATTAGGATGACATGGAACAATTCTGGTTGAAGCGCGTAAAGGGATTCTGCACCTCGGGCTATCATGCAACACACGTACGATCGCCCACATGTCGTTGGTAGTTTAGACTACCGGTGTGGCGCATTCCACATGTTTGTGCGCATGCTGTCCAGTTTTGTTTATTTTGAAGCATAAGCTAGTTAGTTTCAATGGTGCCCTGAGGGAACGCCAAAGTGGCGGACGATTTTCTGGAAATTTATATCGCCCCTTTTTTCCGCATTTGATTTATCATTGTCTCTTTTTAATTTTGACATTAGGCTCCAAGCTGATTTCGGAGCTTCGTGTCTGTCAGTCCCTTTTCGTCCTCTTGCTCTTGAGTTATCATGTCTAAGCAGTCTCTACTATATTTGGTTTTGGAAACCCGGATAGCAAATACCAGCAGAGACAAACGAAAGAATTTGAGAGAAAGAAGTGTGCAGGGGTAGGGTCACGCCGACGGTCTCGGAACGATTTCGGAAAGGGCGAGAGAGGGTATTGAGTGAACAGTTCCCCTCCCTTTTTCCCCACACCGTCACTAATCTCTCCAAATCTCTTCTTTGTTAGTGATGTGGACTTGGCGTCCTTGAGGGAGGGGGACACTGCATTCCTAAGCTGACAGTGCGGTGGGAGCTACGCGCCGGCCGGACCAGTCATCACCTGCACCGCTCTCTGTGCGTGGTTATGGGAGAGAGCGTGATCACGTGATTAAAGATAGACCTGCGATCGGTTCACCGAGCTTCTTAGCTTCCTCTACATTCTCAGCTTAGGGGTGGTGGAGCCCACCCCGCGAAACGCACACACGCACACACACGCACACAAAAAGTGGGATCGCATGCACCAAGGCCACACGATAAGGTAGTGGCTAGAAGACAGTGGGGACGGTCTCTTCAATTTCCAACACGCGCATCCGCGAACTGGAAGTGGGCAGGTGCGCTTCGCAATTTATGCATGTTTTTTTTGTTTGTTTTTTTTGTGGCAGAAATAGTTTTTTTTTTTTCAAGGAACAAGATTGGCAAGATAATCATGCGCATATCAGGACTCCGTGGTGTCAGTTTCTAAGTTATCTGAGTGCATTTGATTGCTTAGCAGACTGTTTTTATCGGGCGAAGCGGCTCGGCATCTCCGCCATCCACGTTACCCTATACTGGAACCGGTAAGAACGGTGGTTCTAGAGTTCCGATCACCAGCAGCGCATTTCGTCTTAGTGCCAAGTGGGATCTTCAACATGCGGATTGCCAAGACCATGGATATTCTTTCGGCAGCGCATACACACCGGTGATCTTCCTTTGTTGTGAGCATACATGTGACCAATAGCTTCGACGGACCGAAGACACGGCGGACCGCCTTCTCTTTCACGTGAGTGACAAGGAGAGTTCCTCCTGACCATTGGGGATAGGTATTCTTGCTACGCAATGAACGCTTTGTCACTATCCGTTGAGTTTGAACCATATCGAACTCTGTGCCAAGAATCTCCGACGAGTTCAACGTGTAATGCAGAGCGATCGGCCCGGAATGCCCTGTACAGAGCTATTTGGAAGTGCTTTTTATTTTAATAGACAGTGAGAGACGTACTGATTGGTTATTTCTGTGTTCGAATTAATTTTTATTTCATTTTTTTTTGTTAAAATATGGCTGTCTTCTTGGCGGTAGATGTGTGCTGTAGTAAAAAGTCTTCCCGGTGCGTCCAACGCCGAATACCCCATAGCGTTGAGTAGTCTTTATTTGCCAAGTTTCGGCTTGTTGGGCGAGTGGAGTGTCAGTTATGTAACCGCGCTCTGCGAGTGTAATTGCCAGTAATTTTCTTTACACGACAAGCTATTTTATATGCGTGATTTATTTTAAATTCTTGATTGATTGAAGCATCAATTTCTGTTCAACTGTCATGTTCTTACGTATAACGAGGTATTTATTGAACTGTTAATTTAGTAGTGCGTTTGGCACTGGTGAGCTGAAGAGGGAGGCCAGCGGTTAGATTTATAAATTGTAAATATTATGGAGGCAATATGGGTACATCTATAACTACATATTTCCGTGCTGCAAACACCGTAAATCTTAAAAACGTTTTTTTTTCCACATCAACGTAGAAATATCGGTGTGAACTTAAATGGCGAGATTGTAATTCTTAGGACTTATTAAAGGTAGATGAAGGATTGAGGCACGCTATGATGCTGCAAGGGTAGAGCTAAGCAATTTATGAAATAACCTTCGTACTATTTGATTAATTTTTTAAATCACTATAAATATTTTAATCTAGATCGATCGTGCTCTGAGTAAGGACAAGTCGGACGAACAAAACAACAGTAAACGCCTGGGCCGTCTTGCTAGAAACAGCGTCTCAGCTGAGACGGGGGAAAAGAAAGCACTTTTAAAGCCAGCGTACGAGCTGAACGGGACTCAAACCTCGACTCAAGACGCTCGCGCGCGCCAGCCATTACAGTCTCAGCTGAGATACTGATTCCAGCAAACCGCCTCCGGCGTCTTACCCGCGCATATATTTATTTTAGAAGGCTGTACTACGTTTTTTGCATACAAAATAACGAAAAATAATTCACTGGAAACGAAAGCTTATATTATGGGAAAGAAAACATAAAAAAGTCGGTAGGCATTTCCGAGATTTTATACTTGAAGAGCAACTGAGCCGATTAATCGAATAGTTAATTAAAGGGCGGCGATTAATAATGAAGCTGTTTTGTTTTGATATTCATTATTGACAAGCGTAAGAGAGGACTGAGAGCCTTTAAAAACCCTTCCCCTGAATCCAAACCCCCGCTTCTGTCTCTTTCAGAATCCTGTGGCCAGGCTCCTGCGTGGAATTCCATCAAGTTCCTGCCCGGTTCACAGCTTGCAGTGATGGACCCTGGCACTCATTGTTGTATAAATTTTCCTTCAATCGAAACTTTAATAAAATTTATTGACGGTACACTTTGCATTTCAGACTTTTATATTTCCTGCATGTAATATTGACTTAATATTTTCCACAGTGAATGTGGCTTGTCTACAGCAGCTTTCTTTTAGATGTATATATAGTGTTCTACTGAACACTATAAATATATCTGAAAAAAAAAAGCTGCATTCCCTCTAAAATGGCTGCCGAAAATAGTGCAGCTCGAGCTTAAAATCGGATGCCGAAATCGAAATATCCAGAGCATTAGGTTGGGAGCAAATATTGGATAAGCCAATGCTTAAACTTGGATGCAAAATATTGGTTGTAAGACCCACAACCAGTAGCGGTCGAATGATGGCTTAGGTGTTGGTTAAATTGTGGCCCAACGTTGGCTTAAATGTTGGTTTAGAGGCGGTCCTACGATGGCATGAATGACGGTCCAATATTGGTTCAAATATTGGTCGAATCTTGGTCCAACATTGGCATTATTGAATGGTTCACCATTGGATCAGGTAGCGCTTTCGACAAAAACAATCGTTAGGCCAATATTGGAGCCAAGTTTTGCCAGTGGCGGGCCCATGTTGGTCCAACAATGGTGTGCTGCTTGGGGCGTTCTCGTGTGAATTCCATCGGATTTTGACTGAATGTTTTATTATATTTCCTAACTGTGAGTAAATATATTTTCGGAGATTTGCAATTTCCCTGTCATAAACTGGTCGACGCTATATATTGTGGCTACGGAAGCAGAGGTTCATGCTTTCCTCCAGTCTTGTCTAGACTTCTCATTATCTCAACTCATTACACTTCCCACGCGGCGCTCTAACACTTCTGCAAATGTTCTTGATTTAATTCTAACCAATTATCCCGACATCTCTTCCGACATGGTTCACCTAGACGGGCTTTCTAATCATGATGTTATTACCGGTCGCATTGCTCGTTCGCCTAACAAAAGTACCACCGATAAGCGTATCAGACATAGACATATCTATAAGCCAACGTGCTCAACTCTTTCCCGTGCGTATCAGAGGTTACAACAGAGACAATTTTGATAGACTTAACTCCGACTTATCTCTTTTCTCAGAACAGTTTCTGCATGAATTTATGTCGCTCACAGTTGAAGAAAACTGGGTTTTGTTTAAAAATCCCCTTACTAATCTAATTGATAAGTTTCTTCCTATTGTATAAATAAAGAGCTAAAGCAGTGCGCCTTGGTTTAGTCAGCAGATTCGACGACTGAACCACAAAAAAGCGCCTATTTAGGCTAGCAGATAAGAGCAAGTTATCCGTTTCGTGGCTCCGTTACAAAAAGTGACAGTGATTACCAGTCACTTCTTAGATCCACCCGCCGTAATTTTTTTCGTCATGACAATTGTCTTCTTTACTACTAAATAACCCTCGACGATTTTGGCGTATTGTTAATTCAAGTAGACATCCTGAAGTGTCTCGCATCGATAACAACGGCGTTTCAGTTCCCAGTCAGAGTGTGATCAGCTCCTTAATGAATGATTTTAATTGGTGTTTACTTGCGAGGACATTACTTCATCTGCCACCTTAAGCAGGCTTATAGATATGTCTATGTCTGATATAGTCATTAAAGAGGCCGGCATTTTATCTGTACTAAATAAACTTAAATTATCTTCTGCCTCTGATCACACCGGTATAAATAACAAGATACTTAAAACTACCGCCGCAAGGCATTTTTGGCATCTTGAAAGCCATTTTTCGCATTCATTTTCTACAGGTCTAATTCCTCAACACTGGCGTATAGGTAAGGTAATTCCATCTTAAAATCTGGTGATCGATCCTCCCCACTGAACTATCGAACTATCTACTAACCAGCACTATTTGTAAACTTCTGGAGCACATCATACATTCTCAAGTCATGCGCTATATAGAGGACCATAACATTATTTTCAAGTATCAGCGCGGTTTTCGCAGAGGTTACTCATGTGACACGCAACATAGCGGTTTCGTTCACGACTTAAATACATCTCTTGATGCTGGTTTATAAGTTGCTGCGATTTTTCTCGACTTCTCGAAGGCTTTGGACCACGTTCCCCATCACATGCTTTTACTAAAACTAGCGCAGCTCAACATTCATCCTAATGTTCTCTCATAACCTTGCTCTCAAGTAGACTTTAATTCACTTCCATTACCAATGGCAACACCTCTTTTGCCCAAGTGACATCCGAAGTTCCCCAGAGTAGCGTGCTGGGTCCATTTCCTATTCTCATACCCACTTGCGTTTCATCTCATGTCCGTTTGTTTGCTGACGGCTGTGCCATCTACCGTAACATCTCTTCTCACACCAATCCAAACAGACCTGGACCAGTTAACCACGTTGTGTTCTTTGTGGCTATTGACCCTCGACCACAACAAATCCAAACATATGTCGCTTACCGAATGCTCCTCTCAGGCTTCAGCTTCTTACCTTCTGAATAATAATACTGTCGAACTCACTTTTACATATAAGTACCTGGGTGTCCACTTTCAATCTGATTTGTCCTGGCATTACCACATTGATCTCAACCTTCCTTCCGCTAACCGTTCTCTTGGATTCATAAATCACATTCTTAAACAAGCACTTCCTCACTTACGAAAACTTGCTTATATCACTCTAATCCGCCCCAAAATTGAATATGCTTCTGTCATATGGGATCCTGAGCAAGCCTACATTATTAGTAACATCGAGTCCCTGCAGAACCGTGCTCCGCGCCTAATTTTCTCCGACTACTGTGGATTTTTTACTCTCACTTCATTAAAAAATCAAACTGAGTTGCATGACCTATCACGCCGCCGTAAACATGCCCGTTTTTAAAACACCCCCATTATTTTTCTACGTCGCGATCATTCATTCAAAGTAACGCGGATCACATGCCACTCATCTAGTTACGCACGATCCTTCATACCACAGACCATAATCGACTGAAACAACCTACCGGCTCGTATTGCAACAGAACTAGATATGTCTAAGTTCCAAGAGCTCGTGCGCAGTTATACTAATGCTTAAGATTCTCTTTTATTCCTTTTTCGCATATTGTCTTTGTGTAATTTTTGTATTCTATCTGTGTGCTATGATATATTTGCTTGCCCCCCCCCCCCCCTATGTTATATATTACGGAGGGCCTTTAGAGATATTTTGAATAAATAAATAATTAAAATTTAAAATAAAAATTGAGGGCCGGAAATTGGACAAAACTTTCTTTAGTCCTTAGAGCCAATTGAAAAGAAAAACAGGGAGGCAGCTGAACCTTGGCATTGGAACGAACTCGAAAAATGTTGTAGGCATTTATGATTTGTGTTTTTTTTTTCTGCTTTGTCTTCTTTGATGTTATTCATTGTTGTTCC
Organism: Ixodes persulcatus; assembly: GCA_013358835.2. NCBI lineage: Eukaryota > Metazoa > Arthropoda > Arachnida > Ixodida > Ixodidae > Ixodes > Ixodes persulcatus. The sequence continues at coordinate 135,051 of JABSTQ010010928.1, read as the reverse complement.
GCTTGGTCTTGCCTCTTCTTTTTGGTTTTCTTGACAATGAGGAAGTTGTCTTGCTCTTGTTTAAGTTGAGGCTTGGGCAAGTTGGTGCATAATTCGGAATTAAAAACAGCGCGAAAAGACGAGGACCAGACAAAAAAGTGACACGAACGCAGCGCAGAATTTTTGTACTGAAATATATAAGTAAATGAATAGGAAACAATATAAAAATCTTATTCCCATTTAATGTTTTTAAACTAATTTTATTGATATATCTGTATTCTCATGTATGTTTTTATTTTATTTATTATTTCTCTTTCTCCTCTTTTTATGTTTCCTTTTTTGGTGTTGGAGGCAGAGGTCATTTTGTTTCCTTGTTGTTTGTAATTTTTAATGATTATTTTTATAGAACAACAAATTATTATTTTTATAGCTATATATACATTGGTATTTACATATTTACATTTTCCCCTAAAGTGAAGTATCACACTTATAAATCTTCATGTTTTCGTCCTGTATTCGTATCATGCGTTTCAATATATATATATATATATATATATATATATTATTTATGTTTTTTTTTTTGGGGGGGGGGATTGGAAGGCAGGAGGCTATGTCTTGAAACGACACTAAATATTTAGTTGTTTTCAGCAGCATTACTTTTCTTTTCGTACGTTGTTGGTTGTTTGTGATTGGTCTTGAGGTGCTGTAAAAGGAGTTCAACCGTTTTTTCACTATCTGTTTTTGTGGTCCATTCCTGGGCACTGTTTATTTGAGAGTACATGATTTTCCGTTCCAGTTTTGTTATTGATACTCTTCATTTTTGGTGAGAAGCTCAAACCCTGGAACTGGTCTTAGGTCCTCCTAACCTTTTGTTTGGGGTCTTCTCTATTGGTGGCTGCTTGTCGTGGGTGATTAAAGAAAGCCCGGGGAAGTACACTGGCTAACTACTCCTGATCTTGTTGTGATCTTCCAATTACCATTGATTGTGGTGTTGATTCAGGATGGTAAGCTAGGAGAAGCTCCGAGCCAGGAACTAGTCCACGACTCTCCTAGCCAAAGATGGAGTCTTCTCATAAGATGGCATTTTTCGATTTTTTATCTAAGAAGCTAAGGAAGCCCGGAAAATGGAGCTGGTCCAAACCTCCCTATCCACCTCTTTTTGATCTTCCAGCGCCATCGACAGTGTGCATTTGTGCAGTTGGATGTTTAAATGTAACTGCTGGTGGTCTTTTTCGTGGATTCTGTTCTTGCTTGGGGTAAGAGTTAGCTTGTAAGAAATTTTCTTTACAGTAGTTTTGTTTTTCTCTTGAGATTGATATCTTCCATTCTCAAGTTTGTTTTGTATATATATATTTTAAGGTTTGTTGTCTGAAATATGTTTAACTAACACCTCAAGAGTATTTATGTAAGTTTTAGAGGTGAGTAGCTTTTGACGAATATTCAAGTTTAGGTCTGAAAATGAAAAATTTTGAATATATGGCCTTGTTAGATGACATGATAAACGTAATGATTCATACTAGTACAAGTTTGTCCACAGGGACAAATAGTGTGGTTGTTTATATAAATTTATAAAAATAATAAAAAAGAAATCTCGCGTGTGCAGTAATCATTTGTGTGATGTTTCTAGAAGGAGGAAAGCTAATGGGTATGTGATTTGTTGATGGTATCTATTTAAATAAGTTTGTGTTTTTGCCAACGATTTGCCAAGAGCGATCCCATCTCCTGTGTGCTAACCCGATTATTGTATGTTTTATATTGTGTTTTGATTTTGGTAGGTGTATGTCTTGGCCATGATAACGTGCCGAGTTTGCAAATTGGTCGGCCAGATCGTTTCCTAATATTTTAGAATGGCATTTGACGTGAAAGAAAGCCGTTGTATTAAATGTATTGACTGATTTAATTTTATATTTTATTTTTTTATTAAAAGGAATTTTATTATTTGGATTTACCAATGCTTGTAGGACTAATAGGTTGTCAGTGTATATGTTACAATGGTGTTCATCTCTTTTCATTTCATTTATTTATTGGTACCTCACAAGCGCCCCAAGGGGGCATACATGAGGGGGGAACTTCAACAGTATACAAGGAAAACAGAACAGTGAAAATATGAGCAAACATCATGCAAAAATACAATATAATCAAAACACGTGGAAAACATACAGATCAATTTACGCAGTATTGAGCACACACACTTTTAAATTCGTCGACATTTACTAAAGACACAATGTTGGCTGGAAGTTTGTTCCAGTCGGAAATTGCCAACCGTAAAGGTGACGTCTGGAAAAGTTTAGTATGTGATGTTTGTAATTGTATCTTATGCTGATGATCAAATCGAGGAAAAATACGGTGTGGCGGCTTTAAAAGTTCAAGCTTGAGGAGTGGGTTATTATAATAGATGTTAGGGATAAAGGTTAGCCTAGAAAGGTTTCTTCTGGTAGAGAGGAGTGGCAAGTCTGATATTTCGTTCAGCTGAGATACTCTTGTGTGTCGAGAATAATCTTCGTAAATAAATCTGCTTGCCCTGCTTTGAACTGACTCTATTTGTTGAATTAGGTAGTCTTAAAAACGATTACATATGATAGAAGCACACTCTAATTGAGACCGAACATATGATTTGTAAGCCAGTAAACGAACGTCCGGAGGTGCCAGATATAAATTTCGTCTTAGAAAACCTAATGACCTACTAGCCTTGCTAGCCACACAATTTACGTGGTCTTGCCAGTGTAGGTTCTCGCTCAAAATAACTCCTAGATATTTGTAGTTACTTACTTTCTCGATTGATAGATGACCAATAGAGTAGTTGAAACTTACAGTGCACTTTTTTGTGGAGAAGTTCATAAATTTAGATTCTGAGGTAGGGATGCTCATTTGCCAGCGATCACAGGGCGCCTAAGTCATGCTGTAGTGAGAGACAGTCGGTCTGGTTTTTGACACTTCTATAAATAACGCAGTCGTCTTCAAAGAGTCTGACTGTGGAGGAAATTCTAGTCGCAATATGATTAATATAGAAGAAATAACAAGGGGCCAAAAACTGATCCCTGAAGAACTCCAGACTTCACATTAATACTAGGAGAAACATTACAATGAAAGAAAAAACTGCCTGTGTTCTGTTGGTGTAGAATTCCCAAATTCGATTAATTAAAGAACTATCAATATTAATACACTCAAGTGTTTTTTTTAAGTAGGCGTTTACGCGGCACGCGGTCAAACGCCCTAGAAAAATCAATAAAAATAGTGTCAGTCTAAACTCGCGAATGTATGTTTGTGTGTAGATCGTTTAATAATTCAAAAAGTTGGGTTTCGCAAGACCGGTTCTTCCTAAAGCCATGCTGATTTATGAAAATGAAATCATTGTCTACAAGAACGTTCATTATATGAGTGTACGAAACAGGCTCAAGAATCTTGCATTGGACATTGGTGAGAGATATCGGTCGATAATTACAAAACAAAGATTTCCTACCAGATTTGTAAACTGGAGTAACGATTGCATGCTTCCAGTCATGCGGTACAATGCTCTGGTCTAAGGATTGTTGATAAAGCTGTGCAAGAAGAAGCCCGGCATATGGCTGTGTAAGTTTTAGTAGCTAGGAACTGATGCCGTCGGCACCAGGAGAAGACTGGAGGGGCAGGTTTTGTATTATATTGTTAATACCATCCGGGTCAATTTTAATCCTCGATAATAAAGAATGGTTGTGTGCAAAATCACACTGGGGCAGCGGGTAAGACTCTTCGGTAAAAGCAACTCCGAAGTACTCATTAAATTTGTTTGCACACCCCGTTGGTGACATTACATTTCCATGCTGGTCTAAGAAACAATTAGGAATTGTGTCTTTAGGTAGGCTAATTATTTTCCAAAATTTCTTGGGGTTTTTTGCATCAAGTTTTTAGACCATTGCCGTAAAAGTTGGATTTTGCAACCTTGGTTTTACGTTTGCACAGCTTTGCCTGAGTATCGTACTGAGACCATAATTCGTCAATATTCCGAGATGGTGCCTTTTTGAAGAGAGGGCTTTTAGTGTTCAGCATTTTGTTTCGGGGATTTCGTGAACCACGGCTTTTCTGGTGTATCAGGTATAGTAATTTTTGAACAAATGTAGCAAGTATGTCTTTAAACTTATTTTTTTATCAATTTCCAATTCTCTTCTACTGACCGAGAGAAGAAATTGCAGTTAAATTCGGCAAATAAAAGTTTCTAAAACACTGTTTATATCATCAATGTTTGCCTTAGAGAAGTCGTGAATTTCCTTGGACTGTAAGGAGAATTTCTTATAGATATACTGAAGTTAATCAGGACAGCCACGTGGTCACTGATCTTGTCAAGACACGTGACCTTTTTTAAATATTCTGGCACAGAAGTGAACAATAAATCTAAAATTTTATCTTCCCGAGTGGGTTTAAGTACTACTTGGGTCAGGCAATGATTGCGAAGATGTTTAGAATGGCGGATGTCAGCAAATTGTTGCGACATTCGTCAGATACATTAACAGTGGTCCATTCGATCTCGGGAAAGTCAAAGTCACCTCCAAGAAAAACAGGCAAGCTTGAATAACGAGAGGTAACATTTCCAATAGAGGTATACAGGTGATCAACAAAATCAGACGAAGAGTTCGGCGCTCGATAGCAAGCACCTATTAAAATGGACGAGGAAGCAACCTTTCACTCGCACCCAGATTATTTCAATGTTGTCATCAATTAGAATGGGAACAGCAGGCAAATTTCTTTTGACAGCAACAAGGAGTTCACCACCACGTGACTGTATTCTTTCTTTTCTAAAAATCGCAAAGTCATGGTTGAGTACTAATTCATTATTCATTATATTATCAGAAAGCCAAGTCTCCGTTCCTAACACGACGTCGGGGTTGCACATTGCAATTGTATCAGCGAGAGCGTCTTGTTTAGATAGTATGCTCCGAAAGTTGGCAAGAAAAAAGGACAAATCATAAGACATACTCTTTTTCTTTTTTAGTCAGTTCGCATTTTGGCTTGGAATGGTCCGTTGCGATTCAACAACGGTATTTGTTTGGGTATCGTACAAAAACACCTTGTCATTCATAAAAGGTTTATCAAACACTAGACGCACGCGTGATTGGGGACCACGATGCGTTTTTGCGTAGTCCCAAAGCTTTCTGCGTGCTTCACGTATCAATGGCGAGTGATCTTCCTTAATCTATACCTTAGGGGATGCTAGGTTTTTCAACTTGCGTGCGTTTTCTAGAATCGTTTGCCTACTTTTGAAGCTAAGAAACCTTACAATGATGGGGCGGGGGAAGTTCGCGTTCTTTCGACCTGCCCGGTGGGCTCTTTCAATTTCACCTGCCTCTAGATCTAAGTGGTCTTTGACAAAGCAAGTTATTATTTCTTCAGATTTGGCCCAGGTTTCCCTGGGTTCCTCTGGAATGCCTTTGAATAAAAGATTATTCCGGCGGATACGGTTATCAAGAGCGTTGAGGTCGCTAGCAAGGTTTTGCGTAGTTTCAAAGTTAAACGATACTAATTCGAATTTTTATTCCAGCGAGCGTAGGTCTTGAGAGACTCTAGAAACTTCTCCTTTAGTTCCCGACAATTCCTCAACCTTTGTTTCAAGACTCGTGACCCTTTCGCTTAATTCACCGACCCCTAGAGTGATCGCGCTAAGCTTTGACAGACTTTCTTGGTGGTTTAACTCAGTCTTTAGGAGGAGAGCTTCCAGCTTCTCTTGCAATTTAGCAAGAGTTGGCTGGTCGGGAGCATTCTTGGGGCCGGGGTTCATCTCTACGTCTCCGGACAAGATGAGGAGTGAGCATAACCACGCGAGTGCAAACACAACTCTGATCAACGGAACAACAGCAAGAACTCGCGGACAAAAAAAAAAAACGTTTCCACTTTACACATTTGCGTGTGCTAGAAGGGAGGGAGCATACTATTGTTGCTCGATAAACACAAACATCGACACCCATGATTTGCCAACACGCACTGTACAAACAAAAGTACAAACTCTTGGTGCAAGAATGCATTCAAGGGCTTCTAATATGGCAATAGCCTCTGCATCGAATATGGTACTGTGTTTCGGTAACCGATATTTTCTTATTTTTTTAATTCTTCTATTGGTTTTCAGAATAATGAATGCGGCTCCAACATGATCTAAGTACACTGAACCCTTTGTATAGAGTGATATCGTCACAAATGACAAATGATGAGGCTTCGAATAACTGAAGAAACTGAACGTTTAACGGGGCGAACTTGTGCCCAAAACAAAGATAGAAAAAGACTAGCGTCGCAGGCGTCGATGTCGCCGAAACAGCAGGATCGAGCGCTGGGCGAGACTGGCTACGGCTCGCCACGCGAAGCACGTTTTGTACCGGCGTGGGTTTTTTGAACATTCAACCTAGAACGTTCGGCGCGTAGAACATTCTAACCTCGAGTCAGCAACACGTTTCTCGAATCAACCAGAACATTACATTACAGCCAACAAAAATGTGTAACCGCAGCCAGGCATCGAACCTTGGCTTTTTGCGTGGAATGCAAGCCCGATAACCATTAGGCTTTTTTTGCCAGCTTGCCTTTTATTTGTCGAAAAACATTCTGCTATTTACAACCTAAACGTTCAGCACTTCTCACACACCTCTCACAATTGACCGATCTCACCAGCCAGTTTGACTACGCCACCGCTGCCGCAATGCATCGAGGGAACTTTTGTCTTCCTGCACCTGCGACAACCCCGCTGGAGCTCTGCGCGTGTGGAGCACGAGAGGGCACGAGCCCAAGCAATCACGGCAGTTTGCCTCTTGGGAACTAAAGTTATGGCGGTGTCACGCATGCGCCAAACGCTTAGTGAGATCGGTCTATTGTTCGCACATTTTCGACGTGACGCTGTTTATCGCGTTGGTCTGCGTAGCCACACCTTTCCAAAGAGTGTCATAACTTCGGGACTTTATAGCTTTAAGAGGGTCTTGAACCTCTCCCAATGTTCCGTCTCCTCAAACGAAGTTTCTTTTATGATGAATGACGCGTAGTGAAATCCCTCTAAGAATTCGTGCTTGATCGACCACGAACAACCAGAAAGAACATGCGCAGCACGCTACATAGAAGAAAAAAGGAAACAGAAAACAGATAGAAAAGTCACCCACCAAGACACATTCCCTGATAGTCATTATCACACGAGCACGAATAAACTAGTTGAAAGTTAATAATAATAATAATAATAATAATAATGTTTTTTATTCCTTTGAAAAAGACACTTACAGAAACTGGCCCACAAAAGCAAAGAAGATTGCTTGTCTGTGGGACCAGGCAGACCAAAACCTTAACAAATAAAAGGAATAGAACGCAGTATTACAAGTAACACTATAAATAAAGAAATTAAACAAAATTGTAAAACACAGCAATATTTGCGCCATGTAAATGAAACTACTCTCCACATGAAAATCAAACAAATTGCTGAACACTGAAATACTAACAAATTCTAAACGCCGTATTCTAAACGCCGTATGACCTTACGTGAAACATACCATAATAGATAATAGTTGAAAACCAACATCGCATAACACAGAAATGACTCATGAAAAAACACACTAAACAACAGGGAAATCAGGTTTTACACTCTAGACACCATTGTTCAAGAGCTTTCTTTGCCGTTCGCATGGATGATATACCAATAATTATCGGGTAATTTATTAAAAAGGGAAGGAATATAATGCCGTTTCATTCTCTTTCCGTAGTTCGTAAATATTCTGGGTATTACGTACCTTTCAGTGCATCTCAGATTTCTCTTTTTGACCTCAATTTTCGAGCTCTTATCGTAGTAATGCCGTGTTAATATTACATATTCATACAGTTTAGAAAAAGACATTATGTTTAGTTCATTCATTTTCATATCAATTACTAGGTTATCATATCTGGTTCCATACGCAACGTTACTCGCAATCTGTTTAAGTACTCTATCTATTCCTAGTTTTTTATTTCCTGCACATTGACCGAAAACAGTGATACCGTATCGCAAGATCGACTCTCCTAAGGCCATAAAAACAGTTTTACGAACATTTATACCACAAACGCTCTTTAACCGGTAAAGATACGCTGATACTACGCGAAGCCTTTTTTTAATAAATTCTATGTGATGGTTCCATAAGATATGTTCGTCAAAAAATATGCCTAAGTACTTTACAGACTGTTCGTATGGAAGTGCTTTGCAAGAGTTGCCATGCCCCGAATTTAAATAAATGCCTGCCGTTGCGCTTGTCCGTGTCTACTCGCTTGTGATTTTACATTGTGTCGCGCAAAAAACATCTAGAATCCCTCTCAGAAGTGGCGCCACGCAGACTTCCCTCGTTCTCGTACCAAGGTGTGATCAGTACGCGAGTTCCATATCGCATGAAAACTGATCAGGGTCAGGAGCTCGTAGCATCTGCTCTGTTGCTTTTCCGGTGTGTCTAGAAACTTTATGCTGTACCAGGTTAGGTATAGATCGATCCGAAGCTCCGCGCGTAGCTGAGCCCAAAATAGTTCTCCATTAGTACAATACATGAATGTATGTTGCAGTGTTTCGGGAACAGGGCAAAAGGCACAATTGACTCCCCAAGGCAGAAAAAAAACTTTTTGTTCCTCCCAGGCCTTGACCGGTAAAACTTCAGTATGAAGGTGCACAAAAAAATCCTTCATCCCTGGCCAAACTGGGTATAAACCCAGACGCTTGAACACGTCCGAATTTTCGCAACCAGGAAATATTTGGCGATACATTGGGGGCGGCAATACCAGGTCTAGAGTGTCCCAATAAAGACGTCTGCGTTTGACGCCGTTTAGGTATTCCCACAAAAAACGTTCTTCGAAAACGCGAATCGCATCTCTAATTTCTCTATAGTATCGTAGGATCGAGGTCCTTCCTGGAGTGCCAGGGAGCCAGATATGGTCCATCGAGCTCTTTCAACGCCGCCGTCAACACCGGGCTGGTTGCTCGGTTTCGGAAGACAAGGAAACGTTGCACTTTTAATTTTATGTCTAGGTTTACAAGTCCCAGCCCTCCCTTCTGCTTTCTGATAAAGAGATTGTTTCTATGCATCCTTTCAAACGCAGAGCCCCACACAAACGTTGCACAAAACCGATGCTCTTTTTGCACATCGAGTTGCCCACATGGAACAGCTTGCGCTGAATACCAGAAAGTGTAAAAGAATACTGTGTTGCTAATAAACGCTTTGTTCAGTAGCGGCACGTATCTGCCCTGCCATTCTGCTGATTGACTATTAGGTGTTTAATGGCGCAAAAAGCAACATAGGCCATGCTGCGCCAAAGAAATAGTTAAAAGAGTCTATAGTAAAATAAAGTAATTACTATGCAGAACATCTATAACTGGTGCAGGTAGCCAGTGTTTTTTAGAAAATCTAAAATGTGACCAAAAGGAACTAAAGGTTCATCGCCCAGCAAGAAGGCTGGGTGAAATGGAAGATATCCGGAAAGTGAAGGGAAACTTGTTCGACGTTCTTGATCAAAGAATTTGCAGTGCCAAAGAATGTGCAATATAGTTAGCAATTCACCGCAATGCTCATAGACTGGGGTGTCCTCACCACAAAGAAGATGTCGATGGGTCACACGTGAATGCCCAATTTTCAAACGACACATTAAAACTTCATGGCGACGGTCTCTATGGTGCGAACTTTCCCATACCCCCAAACGGGGTTTGACAACATGCAGCTTATTATCTATTTCTTTGTCCCAATCTAGCTGCCAGGAGTTATAAATTGCTCTTTTGAGAACTGGTATAAAATCTTCTTAAAGCAGCCCAACGGGTGTTTCCAGAGCATCCCTAACAGAGGCTGCTAGCCTATCCGCCTTTTCATTACCTGAAATTCCCACATGGCTTGGTACCCAGCACAGCTTGATAATGTATCCCATCTGGGAGGCCAGGTTTAACTCTAAACGTACTTGTTGCACAAGCCGATTCTTAGGATCACTGGGGGAACAGAGAGAGAGGAGAGCACTCTGGGAGTCCACAAACAAAATAGCTTTCCTGATATTGTTGCCTAATATATATTCAATAACCATGAGCACACCATAAAGCTCTGCTGTAAAAATGCTGGCAACAGAGTCAAGCCGTCGAGCTTTCTCAAAATGTTCCGAATATACAGCCGAACCGACAAACTGTGGAGTTTTTGCCCCATCAGTGAAAAATTGTGCATAGTCCTGATACTCAGCTTGCAAGGTCATAAACTCTTGCTGAAGAACTAGTGGCGCAACAGATCGTTTATTGTATTTTGCCAGCGACCAGTCACAGGTATAGTGCACCGCCTTCCAAGGAGCAATGCTTCGAACTCTCGTCATCAAGCTACGCTCAGGAAGTTCAAGCTGCAGGGATGCAGGCATACTTTGAATGCGGAGGCTTAAAGGCCGTACTATACTTGGCTTGTTCTCAAAAAGACGCAAAAAAGGAGATACCGGCAAACAGCGGAAGGATGGGTGTTACAAGTCAGATTTGACTTGATAACTATAGCATAGGCTGAGGTACTGTCTTCGCTTTTCTAGTGGCATTTGGTATGTCTCTGCATACAAACTCGGGACAGGCGACGTTCGGAAGGCTCCCGTGGCGAGCCGAAGTCCAAGGTGATGCACGGGATCTAGCATTTTTAAAGATGACGGTCGTGCCGAGCCATATAAAACCGCACCATAGTCGAGACGGGAACGAACCAGCGAGTTGTAGAGTCGCAGGAGGCACCTCCTGTCAGAACCCCAGGACATGTGTGCAAGTACCTTGAGAACATTAGCAGATTTAAGACACTTTCTCTTCAGTTCCTTAAAATGGGTCTGAAAAGCGAGCTTCTTATCAAAAATAACACTCAAGAACTTGTGTTCATGCCTAACAGTTATGTCAGTGCCATTCATCTGCAAGCTGGGATCCAGCAACAACCCCCGACGTAATGAAAAAGGCACGCACACCGTTTTTTCTGGTGCAAACCGGAACCCATTTTCATCGGCCCACTTACTCATCTTATTTATTTCTATCTGCAATTGGCGCTCACAAATTGACAAGTTGCATGAGGAGAAAGCGATCTGGACATCGTCTACATACAATGAATCAAAAACTGATGGTGGTATAACTGCAGCGAGGCTGTTGATCTTAATTGCGAACAAGGTAACACTCAAGACACCTCCTTGTGGGTCGCCGTTTTCCTGCGTAAAAACATCTGAGAGCGTGGATCCCAAGCGGACCTGAAAAAAAACGGTCTGTCAAGAAGTCCCTTATGCAACGCAGCATGCGACCACGAACACCGCACCTATACAGGTCCTGAAGTATTCCGTACCGCCATGCTGTATCGTAAGCTTTCTGTAAATCAAAAAAGACAGAAAGGCAATGCTGCCGGTTCACAAAAGCCTTACGCACGAAAGTCTCCAACCGGACAAGGTGATCTAAGGTTGAGCGACTTCTTCTAAAACCACACTGATTTCTATCTAAAATTTTCTTTTCTTCTAGAATGTATACTAGCCTTCTGTTTATAAGCCTTTCATAAGTTTTTCCTAGGCAACTAGTCAGTGCTATAGGCCGATAACTTGCTGGGAGGGAAGGGTCTTTGCCAGGCTTCAAGATGGGAATGATGTGTGCTCGCATCCAGCACTGTGGAAAACAAGAAGCTTCCCATAAATGATTAAAGAAAGACAACCAATGCACCAAGGATTCAGCCGACAGGTGCCTCAGCAGTTCATAATGGATCATATCTGGACCAGGTGCTGACTGCTTCCTTACTGCAAGGGCCATTTCAAGCTCACACATTGTGAACGGCCGGTTGTAACCAGCCTCACTTCCAGAGAAATCAATTGGCTGTTTTTCTGCCAAGGACTTGAACTATTTAAAATTAGTGGTGTAATTTGAAGAACTGGAGACCTCTTGAAAATGATCAGCAAGAATGTCAGCCTGATCTTTTAGTGATGGGGATGATGAGGGAAAAAGGGGGATGCTGAAGGAGCGGTAAGTACCTCGAATTTTCCTAACACGATCCCATACCTCTTTTGCAGGAACAAAACTGTTTATAGAGGATACATATTTCACCCATGAGGTCCTCTTGGCTTGTTTACGTGTCCAGCGAGCTTTTGCTTTACGCTGTTTAAATTTCATCTTGTTCTGCACAGTCGGGTACCGCCGAAACCTTCCCCAAGCCTTATTCTGAGCTTTTATGGTGGTCGTACAGTCCTTGTTCCACCAAGGCTTGCATTTCTTGGGAATATTTCCAGAAGTTCGGGGAACTGACACCGAAGCAGCATTTATAATTTTTTTCAGTAAGGTAAAGAGTCGCTTCCTCGAGAGACATAGCTAAAAAAACAGTGGGATCGACCACTGCCTCCAGAGAAAATAAAGCCCAGTCGGCGTTATCGAACTTCCACCTGGGAACACAAGCTCGAAGAGAAGGAAGTGATACTGAGCTTTCTAAAATGACAGGAAAATGATCACTACCAAAAGAATTTTCTAAAACCTTCCAAGAAAAGCAAGGAAGCAAAGTAGGTGATGATATGGAAAGATCAATGGAACCTAAAGTATTATGAGGTGCACTAAAAAAAGTTGGTTGTCTTTTGTTTAAAAGGCAAAGGCCAGATGACAGTTAAAAACGTTCTATGACACCGCCACGGGAGTCTTGACGAGCATTGCCCCACATGGGGTGGTGCGCATTAAAGCTGTGGGAGTTGGCCCACAAGTCCTTGCAGGTCATGTAAATGCACTGGAAGGTTGGGTGGAAGGTAAAGCGAAACAATCGTAATTAGGCGGTCAAGCAGAACACGAACCGCTACTGCTTCTAAGGGGGTTGCGAGAGGGACAGGAGCACAGGCGATACCACTCTGCACAACTACAGCTACTCCACCAGAAGAGGTGTTGCAAGAAACACGGTCTTTTCTAAAAACCTGATGTCGCCGTAGTACCTGTGAATGAGTTTCATTAAGATGGGTCTCCTGTAAACAAATGGCAACAGGCTGAAGCTCATCGAGAAAAAAGTTTACATCATCAATATTACGAAAAAGACCGCGACAGTTCCACTCCATTATACCTATATTTTGAACCATTTAAAAAAAAAACTATAACATAAAAATTATATTAAAAAGGTATATTCCTTAGGGTTTAAAATCTATTTTTACACGCGGCGCACTTTGTTTTTTAAGGGGGTCTTTCTGCCTCCGATTAGCGTCCCCGGAGGCAGAAGAGGTGGACTCTGATCTTGAGAGGAGAGCCTCCTCATCAGACCTCGGCCCACTCTCGTCCATGGGCTCGTCTGCAGCTACCGGCAGCTGGCCCTTGGAGGTCGACTGCCTTGGCACTTCCGCAGGCGTCCTCTGGGGAGCAGAGGTGTGGGCAGGTACGCCCCGGCCCCGAGAGGTCGAAGCAGCTGGTTGAGCAGGAGACGTCATCTCCTGCTCTGGGGTGGATGCTGGCAAAGCAGCATTCACCTTGCGGTCCGGAGGCGGTGCCACTGGCACCGCTCCCGGGGGTTTGGAGGGGGACTGTGACGGGAGATGCAGGTCGTCCAGAGACGTCTGCGTTCCCATCGAAACTACTGGCCGCGCTGGTCCCCTGCGCACGGCCTCGGCATAAGAGCCTTTTGATACAAAGGCAAAACGCTTCTTTGCCTCAGTGTAGGTGATGTTTTCAGTGACTTTTAATGTAAGAACTTCTTTCTCGTCTTTACACAGGACAAGATCAGGAGTATGCCGGGTGGTTGCCACTACAGTTCGCACAATGAGGCTCATTATCGCACGCATCTGCGACGTGCTCCTTGCTGGAGCACTTTGCACAGGTGTCCCTTCCCCGACAGTTCCGTGACCCATGGCCGAACCTCTGGCACTTAAAGCACCGTTGAGGGTTCGGCACATAAGGTCGGACCCGGCACTGAAGGTAACCTGCCTTTACAGTCTGTGGCAGAGTGGTTGAATCGAAAGTCAAAATGATGTGTTTTGTCTTCCGTTCCACACCATCACGGCGGATAGTGATTCGTCGTGCAGCTATAACTCCTTGACTAGAAAGGCCCTCAATTATCTCTGGCTCAGGTGAGTCAAGCAAGTCATCATCAGAAATGACCCCTTGAACGCTGTTCAGTTTGCGGTGAGGACTGACGCTTACTTTGTAGTCGGAGACAAGGTTGAGTTTAAGAAGGGCATCACTTTGCAGTTTTGTGTTGACCTCGACAAGGAGATCATCAGATCCCATCTTCTTAGCACTGTAATTGGCGCCAATAACACTCTCGAGAACTTTGGAGACCAGAAAGGGAGAAAGTTTGCCAAGTGGCTTGTCACCTTCTGAGTGCATTACAAGGAACATCGGGAATTGCTGCAGTACAAAAGATTGTTTCATTGTGCTCAGTGCTTCGGTGCGGACCCTTTTGGGGGGCCGATCAAATGATTTAAGCTTGGAACCCATATGAATGGGGAGGGTTTTCGGAAACTGTGGTGCACCGCCCACCACCGAGGCCAACAAGGGAATAGGTAACGCTCCATAACATGAAAGACTTGGCTGAAGACGTTACTCTATTAGTGCTGCCCAGTCTCTATAACCAAGAGTGGTTCTGGACAAGGTGTCTGTCGCCACCCAAGGTTAGCCCTTGCCACCAAAGGAGTTGAAAAGGAAAGAAGAGAAATGAGAAGAGTGAAAAGAAGGAGAAGACAAGGGTGAAAGAAGGGAGGGGATAGTAGAAGTGGCGACTAGACTGAATCATCCTGGCCGGGCCTTACCAGGACTCCCGTCTACGAGAAGCGGGGGCCGAAGTGGTGTATTGCCTCACCCGGGAGGCCCCGAAGGGTCCAAACCTACCCCGGGCTCGGCTCAACCACCAGGATGCCCTTTCCCCGGACACGGGAAAGCCACGCACAGCCAGACGTGGGCGGGCGAACCCGCATGGCTCGGGGTCCGTGGAGTCCCTACTCTCCAAACACCTGCTTTCACAGGTGCCCCCTGCGGGCCTGCCATTCTGCGAGTTTGGCCCTCAGTGTGCTCAGGTGAGTGCCATCCAGTCCGCTCTTTAGCTGCTCTGTGCCCAGCCCAACCCGAAGATAGTTGGAGATTGATGTGGACCACACGATGCCCAAGTATTGTTTTGGCTTGGATGCCCACGGCCCCGGCCAGGCTCCAACAGACTTTTTGGGATTAATTTCAGCTTCAGAAACGTCGCTAAACTGCCTTACAAGTTCTACGGCCCGCAATATATCTTTCTGATTTTGACCAATTAGGGTGACCTCATCCGCGTAAGCCAGCAACCGTGCTGACGTTGCGCCCGAGCGCGCTGCCTACTTGGTCACCTGCGCGCGCGGAAATATGACGTTAGTTATTTGAGATAGAGTAATTGAATTCATTCTTTGAAATGATATATCGAATCACTTTGTTGGATGAGTTTTCCAAAGATCTATAGGATATGATACTTTTGTGGCCGGAGCAAAACCGGAGATTAAAATCTCCGGCTATGATTATGTCGTTTTATCTATCGTTATGATTGACTCAAGGACGTGTTAAAAATGTAATTAATGAGGTTGTAGGAGATATGTAGACATTTATTATTGTTAGTGTTTTGTATGAATATGTACATTGTAAGACTACTAGATCTTTTTTTAAGTACTTTTGGAAGGATTGAACAAGATATGTTTCTAACTATAATGGCGCATTTGGGGTACTGAGGAGTAGTGAAACGACGGTTCCGAGCTTGGAATACTTGTCATGTGGTTACCGAAAACATAAGGTAATTGTATTAGAATAACTTCAGCGGTATTTTCAGTGTATATTTTAACAATATTAACAAGGTTATTAGTGGCAGCCCTTGATCTCCCTAATTTAATTTTTAAGATCTCTAATTTATTTATCGTCAATCAACTGAAACTTTTGTTGTTGTTTTTTTTTTGGTTGAATTATATGTTTTCGCTTTAATAGATTTTACTCGGGCTGTTCATTCTTATTTTTTTATTTTTTTCGTTTGTAATGTTGTTTGTTATTTTTATTTTTATTTTTACTTATTTTGGGTAATCTGTTCGAGATGAAGTTATGAAACATGGAAGGCGTGTGTACCGCATTCGCTTGCTCGAAAAGGGTGGTTGGCATTGACCCTTCGGTTGATACATGCGCGGCATTTATCATCCTCATTGTTTGTTATTCTGCACTCTTTTGCAATTTGGTTGCCCGCACAAATGGAGGAGAAGATAATCTGGCATGCACATTTGGCTCTAGTATGTCAGTAGGTGCAGCATTTGTCGCACCTTGGGACATAGAAGTTCTCTGTTACGGAGCGAAAGGTCCAACCTTGGCGCAGTTTTCTTTTTAGTTTCTTGTAGACCTTGGCGCTCACTTCATAAATGTAAATGTTGTTCCCCGATTTTTTTTTTAGGAAATCCCGTGATGGAAGTTTGGAGGTTCAACTTCTATCTCTGCGTTTTGTCGTTGAAGTGTGAAGAATTCCGCAGATAGAATGTCTGGGTTGACGCCCTAGACACGGAATTGTGGTCGACGTTTTGTCGTTTTTTTTAGCAGAAACAGGTCTTTGGTGCTTGGATGAATTTCAATTGCGTCCTGGAGATTCTGCAGTCCTTCTCTGATATCTCGCACTTAAACTTCACCTAGTCCCAGGTTGTGCTGTTCAAAGTATTTCTTCAAGAATACATTGATGTTGTTCGACGCATTTGGTGCTGGAGTTCTCAGATATATCAACATTGCATGATCCATCCTCGCAGGTGATCCCCCAGGGCTGGGAGGTTGTGGTGTCGCTTGTAGTGCATCCACAGATGCACTCCCTCCCACCCCGTTGGGGCGTTTTCTGTTTCCTCGCAGCACGTCCGCGTACGTGGTGTTTTTCTCTGGTTCTGCAAGCACTGCTCGAAAGCTGCGTTTCCGGCTTCTTGACGCGAGCTATTGCTCATTAGTCTTGATAGGAGTAGTAAAATTTGTGGGCCAATTTCTTTGTTAATCTTAGCTTTATCGTTTTCAATTAATCTGATGGAGCTTAGGTGGATGACACATATTTCTCTGTTGTAAGTGTAGTCAAGTAAGATTTGGGAGGTCTCCGGGTCGTCGCCTCTTCCGTCTGTCTTGGGATTCATGTCTTTGTCCTTTATTTCTAATTAATAGTCAATCTATGTGTACAAAACACAACCTTGTCGGTGTTAACCAGTTTCGAACTTGAGAAAAAGAAGTTCCGTTTCACTGTGTTCTATTCTCGAGGGAAGTCAAAAAGAACGTTTTAGGTGGTGTTTTTTTTTAGGTGCATTGAATGTCGTTATTTCCTTAAATTTTAACTTTTCTCGAGCTAGTTTCAATAAATGGTTGGTGTCATTAGGATCGCTAGGCCCTCATGGTTCCCATTGTAAGGATTAAAAAGAAGAGTTACATATAAATAGTTGTTTATGAAGCCTAGAAGTGGGTGCAGATGTACTGTAACAATAGAGTGAAATTTTGAATTTGAGCTTGTTTTTAGGTTGTTGTTTTTTTGTACAAGATTGGTATTGTTAGAATTGCTAGGTCTCAATTATTCTTATTCGCTATGATGGAATAAGCTATGTGTCTTCAGAGATTTGTTATTAAAGCCCAGGTTTAAAACAAAATGGTCGTTTGATAAGCAAATATTTCTATGTTGATTTTAAATATTTTCAATTGACTTTAAATGATAGTAAGGTATCGTTCGAATCGCTACCCTTTACTGAATTCAAGCACTAGTTTGATTTTAGTGTAAGAATGCTAAAGATTGAAAAATGATTAAAACAATACAGCTGCCTGCTTTCGTGATCTTGTTCTCTTCTTCCTCGTCGTCGAAAGCCTGTTGCAAAAACAAGCTGTAGTGTATACTCATACTCAGAATGTTCATCACGCTCATGCGCCTAGGTTAGCAATGCCCACAGCACGCGCCATGCACAGCGATTGTTAGTATTCCTTAAGTTAACAAACGCGAACCATATATTTGCAGATGTATTGATTGTTTCCGAGTGATGTAGCACTTGTATACAATTTATGAGCTTGATTCAACTAACAAACCTGAGGACTGTGGGTGAACAAATTTAAAACAGCAGAAAGTTGGCGGGGAACTTGGTGACTCACAGCGTTCGACCAGGCTGCCCGCGTGTTAAATTGCCTCTCGGGATTTCTACCGCTAGGTGTCGAAGCATATCGGTCACGCGAGTGGCGCTCCACCGCTGATGAAAGACCCGCGCAGAAGTATAGACGAGGCCTTTTTGGGTTGGGGCGCATGTCGACGACACTCAATAAATAACGTATTCTTGAGCCAATGCGTTGAATGATTCTCCGACGAGGGTAGGAACAAGATTAATCTAAAACACGTTTCACAAAGACTATGTGACTCCATCCCTTCATGTGCTTGTATTCTATTGCCCCCTCCTTCCTAAGCAACATGTTAGTAAATTTGAAACCGAATTTTCCTTTACGGCCTCGAACTTAATTCACCATCTGAATAGACCATATGAGAAATTCAAGGCGCCATCTAGTGGGGCACCGAAGAACATGCAGCCGTCTCATTAGTTGGCTTCGTGCTGGCAGAGGCCAGGGTACGAAAGCGTAGTTTTGGAGAATTCTTCACTCGCACAAGCACTTGCGCAGAGAAAGTGCTTTCGAAAACCAGGCGCCCGCGCGCGTGCCTTTACCGGCACATAAAAGAACATTTCCAGCAGAAGTGTACGTCCACCATGTTGGTTACGGCGATAAACCAGCGACCGGCGGGGCGACCAGCACGTACACTCGCCAGAAGCGCGTAAAACACTACAGACCCCTCGCTCGCAGGTGGGGGTGAGGATCGATGATGGTGAACAGTAGGCCTCGGCTGCTACCAAAAACGCGTAGAAAAGTGTAAAAAAGCGTTGTAGAAGGTGTGCACTCACCGGGCCACTCAACCGTAGACTTTTTATCACTTGACACCGCTCTCTGTGCGCGGGTAATGGCAGAAGCGTGATCGCGTGGTTTGACGGATGACACATTAAGGCCTGTTCACGCACGCAGTGGAGCGTTACAAGCATAGCGCTGACCTCGAGCTACACGCGTGCTGACGGGAGCGTTCACCCGCTCTGTCTCGCACCGTCAAAGCAGTTGCTCATGGCAGACGATAAGTAGCTGACGACACGGGAGCAGCGCGACATCAGCTCTTCGCTGCATGTGAGAACAGGCCTTTAGCCGTTGACAATCTCGGAATGCCTGCTTGCTCACCTAGGTTTGTGTGTGTTGCGGCCTGTGGGGCGGGGCTGCTGTTGATTCCGCTTCTGTTGTAAATGTTATCCCGTTCGAAAAAGTCCTACCGTATGTCGGCAACAAGCGATTTCTTCAAAGAAGCCCAAGAGATTCTTGTGATGCGTTTAGTGTTCGATTCGACAAATTACAGCTTGTGCTACATCATGGTGAATCTTCACGGATCCCTTCCCTTACGTTTTTGTGTTTGTTCTGCAAATGCCCAACTTGGGCAAAGGTCTGGCAAACGTAAGGGCCCAACTTTGGCCAAGTTAGGTTTTGCACCATGGCGTTCATCACTGCCTAAGTACGTTGCCTAACTATAGCCCAAGTTGGACGATACTAGGGCATGCCAACGTTTGGCTCTTCTCTGGTCCGCCACAGGAGTGCCGAAGTAGTGCCATACGTGAGCCATAACTGCCAGAGCAACGCCTAACTTGGGTACTTCGGACATTCCAAACTTTGGCTCTTCTCTGGTCCGCCACAGGAGTGCCGAAGTAGTGCCATACTTGAGCCCTAACTGCCAGAGCAACGCCTAATTTGGGTATTTCGGACATGCCAAGTTTGGCCTTTCCCTAATCCGCCTCAGTTCTGCCAAAGTAAGTGCCAGACTTTAACTATAACTGCCAAAGCAACGCCTCATTTCGATATTTAGGCCACACCAAGTTTGTCTTTTCTCTGGTCCGCCACAGTTCTGCCAAAGTTAGTGCCAGACTTGAGCCATAACTGCCAGAGCAACGCCTAAATTGGGTATTTCGGACATTCCAAACTTTGGCTTTTCTCTGGTCCGCCACAGGAGTGCCAAAGTAGTGCCATACTTGAGCAATAACTGCCAGAGCAACGACTAAATTGGGTATTTCGGACATGCCACAGTTTGGCTTTTCTCTGACCCACCACAGGAGTGCCGAAGTAGTGCCATACTTGAGCCGTAACTGCCAGAGCAACGCCTAATTTGGGTATTTCGGACATTCCAAGTTTGGCCTTTCCCTGGTCCGCCTCAGTTCTGCCAAAGTAAGTGCCAGACTTGAAACATAACTGCCAAAGCAACGCCTCATTTGGATATTTCGGCCACACCAAGTTTGTCTTTTCTCTGGTCCGCCACAGTTGTGCCAAATTAAGTGCCAGATTTGAGCCATAAGTGCCAAAGCAACGCCTAATTTGGGTATTTCGGCCTCGCCGAGTTTGGCTTTTCTCTGGTCCGCCACAGGAGCGCCGAAGTAGTGCCATACTTGAGCAATAACTGCCTGAGCAACGCCTAACTTGGGTATTTCGGACATGCAAAAGTTTGGCTTTTCTCTGGCCCGTCCCAGGAGTGCCGAAGTAGTGCCATACTAGAGCCCTAACTGCCAGAGCAACGGCTAATTTGGGTATTTCGGGCATGCCAAAGTTTGGCTTTTCTCTGGCCCACCACATGAGTGCCGAAGTAGTGCCATACTTGAGCCCTAACTGCCAGAGCAACGCCTAATTTGGGTATTTCGGACATGCCAAGTTTGGCCTTTCCCTAATCCGCCTCAGTTATGCCAAAGTAAGTGCCTGACTTGAACCATAACTGCCAAAGCAACCCCTCACTTGGATATTTCGTCGACACCAAGTTTGTTTTTTCTCTGGTCCGCCACAGTTCTGCCAAAGTAAGTGCCAAACTTGAGCCATAACTGCCAAAGCAACGCCTAATTTGGGTATTTCGGCCTCACCGAGTTTGGCTTTTCTTTGGTCCGCCACAGTTGTGTCAAAGTAGATGCCAGACGAGCCATAACTGCCAAAGCAACGCCTAATTTGGGTATTTCGGACGTGCCAAGTTTGGCCTTTCTCTGGTCCGCCACAGTTTTGCCAAAGTAAGTGCCAGACTTGAACCATAACTGCCAAAGCAACGCCAAGTTTGGCTCTTCTCTAGTCCGACGCAGATCTTCCAAGATTAAGTGCCAGACTTGAGCCATAACTGCCGCAGTAAATCTTAATTTGGCGATTCGGGGCATGCCGAAGTTTGGGTCTTCTCTGGCTACCCACTGAAGTGCCAAATAAGTGCCAAAAGTGTCAAAGAAAGCCAAGAGGCCTGCCGAAGTTTGGAATTTCTTTGGTGTGCCACAGAAGTGCTCTTTCACGCGCTCCAGAAGAACATTTAGATTAAATAAGCGTTGGAAACACGATGGTCAGATCTCACCATCTGCGTTACCAAGCAGCACGGCGATACTTGGCAGTGTAGTGCCAGTACCGGCTGAAGGTCGGTTCCCATATCGATCAAACGTCTAGTTTTGCACCACCGTTTCATATCTGGCAGGTATTGCCGTACAGTCGTTTTGCCCCGGCCTAGTGTTCGCGCAATATCGTGCGAATACTCTACGATGCGTCTCCTCCGTATCGCCGAACGTCGTACAAGTATGTGTTGTATAGGACGTTGCACATCATTTGTCGCATATCAATAACATACACGGACGGACGAAAGTTTTTTGAACGCTCCCAGAAGTTTATTAAATCACTATCATTACACACAGGTTATTCTCGACATATTTACGCAGGTCATACTTCACTGTAAAATGAAAAGCAAACTATAAAATTTACTTAACGCTGATTTTATGCAAAGCAAAACTCATAAATTAAAACACAAAAACCGCGAGGATTGAGAGGAAAGCAGAACTACTATCAGAAACATGCTTGCGTGTACTTACTAATAAAAGCGATATCATGTAATCCTTGATAGATGCATATACCGATTCGGGGAGCCCAAAAACACAGTCGAGAAAGAAGGTTCCGCACATTCAACTGACGTCTTGTGGTCGGCGAGTAGCGTTTTTTGTCGAAGCGCGTCCAACAAACACAGCAGAAGTATTCCACGGACTCCGGCGAAAAAAAAAAAATCCATTGCGGAAAAATTGGCGTGGACATATTCCGGCCGTTTACAATCAAAAAGCACGGTCGCGTATGCAACGCACGAACGCAACAGAACACTGAAGAGCGCATTTCGGAAACCTGACATACGTGGCCCACATATTTCTATAACTTGGTAAACGGCGCAAACAACAGCCGCAGAGATCCCATCAGCACGACAGAGAGAGTCACGTGACAAACTTTCGTCCAAGCGTCTTTGTACTACGCGTCCTACGGAGTGAAGTCACGCGTTTCGCTCCACCCTTCTGATTTGCTTAGTGCGGCCTTCGCGCTCGCTGACAGCCACAAGAAGACACAAAAGCAGGTGGGAAGGCTTAGCAAAAGGCGAGGTCAAAGGGGCACGAGCAATGTAGCTAAGCTCCTCTGCAATTTTGACTTAAAGTGAAGACATTCCACGTCTCGTACCCGAGGCTTGGAATGTCACCTTTGGTTAGGGGGGAGGCGGGGAAGGGGGGAGGCAGAGGAGTGAAAGATTGTGAGGGAAAGGATTGTTTGGATTGATGCTGACAAATGCTTCAAATTAACTTTAAAAAAAATCAACCCCACCAGGATAATATTTTAGTTCCCCCGAGTGTGAACTGGGCGCAATGCCGCAGAGCCACTGTCGCTCTCGCTTTTTGTTATCGCTAAGATTTGACAGTGCTCCATCGCATGGCAAGCCACGCACAGAGCTACGCTCGCTTTTGCAATGCGCCGCCTAATAATGATATATGTTGAGAAGACGTGCGCACATCAGTCTCGTGCACCGCTTGCTCGACGGCAGCGATTCTGCAAAGTCAAACCATTCTCAACTCTTTTGCCCCGATATTGCCGTGCACACTTACGCGCGAACACTACAATCCGGCGAAATCTGCGTTTGCAAAGTCTCATCTAGCCGCGGCAAAACATTCAGCACACCTCTGGCCTGGAGAAATCAAGAAACACCAAAAATGAAATCAAAATTTGTGAGCAGAATAAAACTTGATTTCTATTTAACTAAGTTGCAGACCACCCGCGTACATCTAATACCTCATCAGTCGAACTGCAAAGCAGTAAGCCCAGTTCTGGCACTTGCTTGGCGACTTTGGCCCGTAGCTGCCAGATGACAGCCGAACTATCAGGAAGCGAAGCCTAACTTTGGTACTTGGTTGGTGACTTGGACCCAAAGATGCCAGATGTCAGCCGAACTTTCAAGAAGTGACGCCTAGCTTTGGCATTTGTTTGGCGATTTTGGCCCAAAAATTTCGAATATCATCCGAACTACCGGGTAGTAAGCCTAACTTTGGCATTTGTTAGGTGATTTAGGCCCAAAGATGTCAAATGACAGCCGAACTATCAGGCAGTGAAGCCTAAGTTTGGCACTTGGTTGACAAATTAGGGCCAAAATACCCAGACCCTTGCCAAGGAAGGTCAGGTTTGGCTCTACTATGGCTTCTTGGGGCTTTTCAAGGCCCTAAACTCCCAGACAAAAGCCAAATTTCGGCCCATAACTCTGTGCTACCTGGGTACATATATCTCGGATTAAATCTTTCAAGTCCGCTATTGTCATTGTAAGTGCGCTGCAACCAACTTCGCGACAATTGACCGTTCTTCTACGGGTACTCTTTCGAATTACCTCTAGAATTAGGCATTGTCTATCTCGCGGCAGCCGGGAGAATAATTTCCCCGAAGTTCGACCGGCAGTCACCTTCCATTATCTATCTGAAATTATGTCAGAACAGCAGGTAGAATACTGAATTTTTTATTCTCCCTGCGTTTGGTGATAACAAGTTTCACGGCCACCTTTTCGTGCATACACATTTCATGGACACACGTTTCGACGCCATTAACGTTTCATCGACATTCGTTAGTCGAATTGCACGCTGTAGGGGCATTTCGTCGCTCGTGTATTCCTGAGACGCGTGCTCACCGACCCAGCCCACCCGTTCACGCCGCTTCTTGGTGAGACTGTAGCGGCTCATTACAAAAGAAAAGAAGAAAATATATTCTGAGTTTTTTCATGAAACATCGCGTGTTGATGAAATGATCTGTCAATGATACGTCCTTCGATGAACTGATTTCACCACCAATGAGTGGCGACTGCCGGTAGAATTTCGGTAGAGAACTTCTGCCGGGAGACTGGACACTACCCAAGAATTACCCCGGTTATAATAATAACAATAATAATAATAAGCTTTATTGGCTCAGGAGAGCCGTGGCACCGCGGAAAGGCTACAGCCCGTACAATGGAGGCCCGCGGTGCCACGTCTAATGATGATGATTATGAGATGATATGTACAAGGGGAGGACGATGACGTATAAATGACAGAGAGGCGCCGACGATGTGAAATAAAGCCCGCGGGTGAGGGCGCTGGCCGATGTTGTAGGCGATGTGGGCCCAGTGCTTCCCAGTGGGCTGCTCGCTTGGCCGGTCCCCCGTCCAGCTGGCAGAAGTGTCCTGGCAAGCTCTCCAGGGTGGCGTCCGCAGGCCCCACCGTGCGTTGGGGCTTTAAAAGCCCTGGCGGCCCGGCGGTGACGAAGACGCCATCCATGACGAGGACGACCCGCTTTTCCAAACCGCCGCGCGAGTCCTGGAGGCCCGGTGACGGCCCAGGCGAGCAGGCCAAGGAGCCAAGGCAACCCTCGGTGGGCCGTCCGATGTACATTCTTAATGGCACAGTCCTGGCACCTGACGGTGCGGTCGCTCGCTTCGGTGAAGGCAGCAGCTCCAAGGGTGTGGCCCAGTCGTGGTAGACGGCTGCCCCCTTGTTGCATTCATGTCCAGGGCCAGAACCTAGCGCCGTGGTCACCCGGCACAGCTTACTGTCATCGTCGTCGCAATATTCACAGTTGTATAACTGCTGAGTAGTACCTCTTCACATATTACAAATTGCTTAGTTTGTACTTGTCGACAAAATAGGCTGTGTATAATAAACTTCTAGATTTCAAACAATACCTTGTGTCTTTTTACCTTCCATTTTGCAAACAGATGGGTGAGTAGACGTGTTGTTGCAGGGTTGGCTTGATGTTTTAGATGGGTTTATCAAGGTCTAAACGTCTCAAATAAGTTTGAGACGTCCAACCATTTTTTATACCTAAATACAAGGTCGTCACTTTTTTATTAAGATGTACAGTGTCAATTATCAAAATACAAATTTATGTTTTTTCATTCTGGTTTTGCAGTTTTGTCCTTTTTCCCAGTTATTCCTCGTAGCACGGGCTTCCCTTTGAGGAGAAATAATAATCTCAATAGTGCAGTAAAAACAAATAAAACTCAAATAAATGTCTCACAAGACTATTCATTGGTTCTAAATTTGTAATTTGCATTCAAGATCTGCATGGTACAAAGCACAAGCGATTTGTTTTTGTCCCTAGTAGTTTTTCTATAAACGGGTCTGGACACACGTAGTGGGGATTCAAGGTACAATGTCATTATTTCAATATCCAGGTCATGGGCAACATTTCTAACAGTAAGATAGCCAGTGAATTACTGGAATAGCCAATGTTTGGAGTAAACTACTAAAGGTTGTAGAATACATAGCCAACAGTGGTGAATTGTTGGCTGGAATTATGGTTGGATAATGACCCACTATTGGTGTCAATCATAGCCAATTTCCTGTAACGTTGGCTAGTTAATGGCCCAGAATTGGTACAAATTAACTGGGCATATTTCGGCTGAAACGATGGCCCAACATCGGCACCAATAACGGCCAACATTGGATCGGGTAGTGCTTCCAGTATTGTTCAATAGTACGCCGGAATTCGCTAATGTTGGAACACCATTGGCTTGAACCGTGGTTTAGCAGTGGTCCAACAATGGCACCAATGACGAGGCCAACATTAGCTCGAACGATGGCTGAACAATGGCCCAACATTGGAACCAATGACTGCCCTATTGGAAAACCCCAATATGAACAGCGTATTATGGATATTGGTAAACAATATATTTTTATTGTATTACAATACAATATGGATAGTGTATTGGAACACATTACATTTATTGTATTGTATTACAATAAGGGTTTGTTATGGGATTCCAATATCCATAATACGCTATAAACATTGGAATCCTATACCCCTTTTGGAAAACCCCAATATGAACAGCGTATTATGGATATTGGTAAATAATATCCTTTTATTGTATTACAATAAGGGTTTGTTATGGGATTCCAATATCCATAATACGCTAAAAATATTGGAATCCTATACCGTATAAACCCTTATTGGATCCCCATGTGTCGTATGGGGATCCAATAAGGGTTTATGATTCCAGTGTACTTAGCGTATTATGGATATTGGAATCAAATATATTCTATCGGCTACCAATAAAACTATATACGCATTGGAATATCACGTTCAGCACGACATTTCTTTGCAACGCAGTCTCTCCTTGTGTGTATTTCTGAGTGATGAAATAAAAAATGTTGCTGTTGTCAAATTATGAATAAAGAAGCAAAACACTGGGCTTATCCATACCAAATATATTTAACATATTCCTGAACTGGAGGATCTGGCATTTACTGCAAAAGAAAGTTAATTGTTTAGGACCCTCATTCAAAAACTTCATGTTTGAAAACAGAATGTGAAATCAACACCTCTTAATGAAAACAGCACCCGCTAGCTGCAGCCACATAGAAACTGCAAGATAAAAATTTGTGATTAGTTCGCGACAAGAAGCAATCCTTCAGTAAGCCGGAAAGATTCAAAATTATGTCTGTGTTGATTGCGGAAAAATAAGCTTCAATGCCACTGCCACGGGTCATTCTGAGCTCGGTCAATTAAATATATGTATCCGCTCGTCTGGCTTCACTATTCCTGCTTCGGCACCAAAAGTATCCGGCATGCTCACCTTTGAGGAAAAACGAACTGGTGCTTGCTTGCTTGCAGGCCGTGGAAACTGGAAGAGAGATTTGCGATTAGTTGCGTCCAAGTAGCAGTTACTTTGAGTAGCCACGTAAACTACACTAAGTCGGAAAGATTCCAAATTACATGCGCGGGACATAGATATCCTCTTGCGACGTAACTGGGAACACGTCAATGTCGCCCGCCGTGTATTACAGAGAAATAAGCTTCAATGCAGAAGCCCCCAGACGTTCTGAGCTCCGTCGATTAAAAATGCTGTACCGGTCGTCTAGCTTCAGTATTCCTGCTTTGGGAATCTCGAATTCTCACCTTTGAGGAACAACAAACTGGCACCTGCTGGCTCTTAGGCCGTGGAAACTGCCAGGAGGATTTGCGATGAATTGCGTCCAAGTACCAATTTCTTTGACCAGCCACCTACAGCACGCTAAGCCGGATAAATTCAAAATTACATGTGCGTGACATAATATGCCTCTTGAGACAAAACTGGGCACACGTTTTGTCGCCTCCAACAAAGCTTCAGCTTTCACTGAAACTTGTTTTTCTGCAATACACGAGTGTATTGCAGCAAAACAAGCTTCAGTGAAAGCGTCCCCAGTTGTTCTGAGCTCCGTCAATTAAATATGCTCTACCGCTAGTCTGGCTTCAGTATTGCTGCTTCAGAGCAAACTAGAAAATCTGGAATCCTCACCTTTGAACGAGAACGAACTGGCGCTTGCTGGCTTGTGGGCCGTGGAAACTGCAAGAGAGATTTGCGATTAGTTACATACAAGTAACAATTGTTTTGAGTAGCCGCCTTCAGCACACTCAAAATTACATGCACGGGACATGCCACGGAACCCCCTTCATCCTTGTTTGCCGTTAACTCTGCTCACCATCGCCGCTTGCCTCCAATTTCTGTGCTAGATCTCTAATCTCGATTCCCTGGTTCCCAAAGGCCATGCCATGACTTGTGCCAGGCACAGATCTGTCAGCTCCGCGGCGGTCACTATTGTGGCAAGGACGCCACGGCACCAGGGCAGTTGATGTGTTCTTTTAATATTTTGAGCATGGCTGAAAGCAGGTGGATGGGTGTCTGGTATGCCCTTTGCTTATTTGCGGATCGTTCCGAAAACAGGGGGTAGGCGCTTCTGCGATCTGGGCGCATGCTCGGCATTTTACAACAGTTGCAATTGAACTCTGCAGAAATCTTGAAACATAACAAACAAAATGTGCATGCCAAAAGGCATAGCAAATGAAACACCCACAATCTATCTATTTTCACTTCTTGTTAGCAAGAAGCTGACGTATATGTCGCCTCCCTTGCTTAAGCCGCTCCTCCCTAGTGTCCCGGTTGGGTCTCGTTCTGATGAATCGTCGGTGGAGACCCGAGGTGCGGTCAACATCAGATTAGACCTTTTGAGACATAATCCATATACTTGCTGAGAGGAAGTACACCTAAACGAATCACAGGCATATCATTTATAGTGCATTTTAAATTGAGAGGCCTGAGGTAAAATGAGACGTCAATACTGACGCACCCCTTTTGCGAACATGAAATTTTGAAGGCCTTGTCCCCCTCGCTAAGGAGACACGACACATGAATCCGGGGATGTGGATGCAATTTTTACCTTAACATCACGACTCAATGCCCATCCCCGAATATTCGGCCACCACACTTTTAGAAAAAAAAATATTTTTTTTAGAAGACACCGAGTCATCGACCACCCTTACAAAAGCCTGCACCGAGCATACTCGTACCATGGCTTGTTTGCTCCGTGCTGCCCCCGAGTCAACTCGGGCTGACAATGTTGTTTTTTTTCTAAATGGAACCCACGTTTTAGTTTCGGTTTCACTTCTTGAGGCAGGTGGATACTTTTGTAAAGCTTCCTTCCTATGCGCTTCCGAGTCAACATATTTGCAATGGCCAATCCCCTGGACTTTGATTTTGCGCTCCTTGACGAATGCTGAAACTCATAAATGGGCAATAGCTCACCTTGAAAATACTTGCTCTTGGTGGCCGAGAACAAACTCGTGTTCCTGATTGGCAGCCAATTGCTGCCGAGAATTGCTGCAGATATCCGAAAGAACCCAGTCTTAGTCAAACTTGGTGTTTTTGCAGAAGAGAGACAACAAAATACTAATGCAAGAGCTCTACACATAGGAAATGGCATCCAAGAGGAATGGAACACAAAACTCATATAGGCGGGCAATAGCTCACCTTGAAAATACTTGCTCTTGGTGGCCGAGAACAAACTCGTGTTCCAGATTGGCAGAAACTTGCTGCCGAGAATTGCTGCAGATATCCGAAACAACCCAGTCTTAGTCAAACTTGGTGTTTTTGCAGAAGAGAGACAACAAAATACTAATGCAAGAATACACATAGGAAATGGCATCCAAGAGGAATGGAACACAAAACTCATATAGGCGGGCAATAGCTCACCTTGAAAATACTTGCTCTTGGTGGCCGAGAACAAACTCGTGTTCCTGATTGGCAGCTATCTGCTGCCGAGAATTGCTGCAGATATCCGAAACAACCCAGTCTTAGTCTAATACAGACGCTTTGGCCGGACAGAGACACAAAAGCCTGACACAAGACCACAATAAAGACAGGAAATAGAGTGTCTGTGAGGAATGAAACACAAAACTCAGATAGGCATCAATCACTCACCTTGAAAACACTTGCCATGAGCGGCAAAGAGC
The DNA here is from genome assembly GCA_013358835.2 of Ixodes persulcatus. Classification (NCBI taxonomy): domain Eukaryota; kingdom Metazoa; phylum Arthropoda; class Arachnida; order Ixodida; family Ixodidae; genus Ixodes; species Ixodes persulcatus. The sequence continues at coordinate 105,545 of JABSTQ010010928.1, read as the reverse complement.
AAACTTCTGGCCTTGATTGGCTGGTGCTTGCCTCCAAGACCTGCATGTAGAAGAAAGAACCCAGTCTTAGTCAAGCTTGGGTGTTTTTGCAGAAGAGAGACAACAAAATACTAATGCAAGAATACACATAGGAAATGGCATCCAAGAGGAATGGAACACAAAACTCATATAGGCGGGCAATAGCTCACCTTGAAAATACTTGCTCTTGGTGGCCGAGAACAAACTCGTGTTCCAGATTGGCAGACACTTGCTGCCGAGAATTGCTGCATATATCCGAAACAACCCAGTGTTAGTCTAATACAGACGCTTTGGCCGGACAGAGACACAAAAGCCTGACACAAGACCACAATAAAGACAGGAAATAGAGTGTCTGTGAGGAATGAAACACAAAACTCAGATAGGCATCAATCACTCACCTTGAAAACTCTCGCCATGAGCGGCAAAGAGCAAACTTCTGGCCTTGATTGGCTGGTGCTTGCCTCCAAGACCTGCATGTATAAGAAAGAACCCGGTCTTAGTCGAACTTGGGTGTTTTTGCAGAAGAGAGACAAAGAAATACTATTGCAAGAGCTCTACACATAGGAAATGGCATCCAAGAGGAATAGAACACAAAACTCATATAGGCGGGCATTACCTCACCTTGAAAATACTTGCTCTTGGTGGCCGAGAACAAACTCGTGTTCCTGATTGGCAGCCATTTGCAGCGAACAATACCTGCACATATCCTAAAGAACCCAGTCTTAGTCTAACACAGATGCTTTGGCTAGACAGAGACACAAAAGTCTGATACAAACCACAAAAAGCAGGAAATAGTGTCTGCAAGAGATGAAAACAGACCCAGGTGGATTGGCTCGTTCTGTTTCACCTTAGTCAAATAGTGTAGCTCATTTTGCTAAAACAATGCATATTTGCTAAAAACGTATTATATATATTTTGCCTCATTTAGCAGAGTTTACTGCCAAGGGTACCTGCACACCAGAACAAGTCACCCTTAGTCACAGTTTTTTTTTTCTTTTCTTTTGATGAGCGACAACATAATCCTGAACACATGAGCCCAGCAAGACAGGGTAGCTTGCCTTGATGCGAGCACAGTGCCTCGGACGACAAATGAGGTTCTATTCTTGGTCACTTGTCATATTTGGTGGGAATAGTAAAGTAAATGAAAATAAGGCAATCTTTCTTGCAGCCGACAGCTGCAAACGAAATTCATATACCTCGATAAACGACCTGGAAATAAGATTGGGTGGAGGCCGAGTGGTTTAAGGTGTCAAGTTTCAAACTTACAGACTGTGTAGTTCTGGTTTAAGTCCTCCTGGTGTATATTTTTACACCTATTAAGTATATTTATATTGTTTTTTTTCGATTTTTGAGGCACTAGCGCATAATTTATACGATAATTCACCTTTAAAAGCGTTTTAATTACACTCCGCAGCTTCCTATACTCTGTTTCACATTATGATGTACCGCAGAAAAGGCCACAAGCACGAGCTCCTTGCTCTGGGGCAGATCTCGGCGGTACAAGCTCTCGTGCATTAAGGGCAGCTACCAACGCTATGAGCTCGCACTTCTAGCCTCCGCTGCGGTACAACATAAGGTGAAACGGAGTATAGTGCTCGTAATAGATTCTCAGTAAGAGCGGCTTTCAATTTTTTTTTCTTGCTCTCGCTGCTGCTTGTTTCCTCACCCTTAAAATGCTGACAACTCGACACAAAAGTAATAAAAAATGTGTTTGAAATGTCATGAAGATCAGCATTTACAAGTTGTACCCCTGCTTCATGCCCCGACCATGCCACTATACCATATTTGAGTACAGTGACGAATGGTCCCAAGTGCTGTGACCCGACCGTATATGGCCTTACGGTGGGGTGCGACTCATGCAGCACTTATGCTTCGTGATGAGCCAGTGAGCGAGGTGCGACCAGCTAGAGCTGTGCAAGCCAAAGCTTTACAGCCTGCTTGCAATAGCTCACCAAGAAGCTATTACAAGCACTAGGGAGCCACAGAGTGTGAATAAAAGCACTTCTGAATGTGAATTAGTGTGTAAATTATGCGTCTATACAGCAAAAAAAAAAAGGATGTCTCCACGTGGGCTTGAACCTAGAGCTCCACTGCCCTTGATTTCAGTTCCCTTAGGCCCGCTTCAGACGGGGAACTTTTCCAGCTATTTTGAGGTGGCTGGCGGGTTGTTCCCTAGGTTTTCCCAGATCAACGCGAATTGCTGAGATCGGGTTCGGCTCGAAACGGACGAGCAACTAGAACAACTAGGAGAAGTGTGAAGCGGTAGCAGCCAATCAGGGACGCAATATTTTCATGTGACACCCCTGTGGTGGTGATGATGACAGCTAAAAACTTGGCTCTGGTATGAAATGGATCGTTTTTGGAAATAAACTGTTTCAAAATGATGAGTTAGTATTCTCAGCACAAATTAAATATATAAAAACATGTTTTTTTTAGATATAACTGTGCATCTAAATAGTGCAAGAAAAATAAAATTTCATGATGATGATGGCAAGTCGTAGCAATTCGGTTGCTGCGTGTGAACGCGGGCAGCCCGTGTTGCGACGTCAAGTTGCTGGGTGAAATTGCCCCGTCTGAAGCGGGCCTTGTGAGCCCACTTCAGAAGGGACAATTTAAATTTCACCCAGCAACAAGGCCCGCTTCAGACGAGGCAATTTCACCCAGCAACTTGACGTCGCAACACCAGCAACACTGGCGCCCGCGTTCACACGCAGAAACCGAATTGCTACGACTTGTCATCATCATCATGAAATTTTATTTTTCTTGCACCATTTAGATGCATACTTATATCCAAAAAAACATGTTTTTATATCTTTAAATTGTGCTGAGAATACTAAATCATCTTTTTGAAACAGTTTATTTCCAAAAACGATCCATTTCAAACCAAAACTAAGTTTTCAGTTGTCATCATCACCCCCACAGGGGTGTCGTGTGAAAATATCACATTCCTGATTGGCTGCTGCCGCTTCAAACGTCTCCGAATTGTCCGAGTTGCCCGTCCGCTTCGAGCCGAACCCGATCTCAGCAATTCGTGTCGATCTAAGGGAAAGCTAGGAAACAACCCGCCAGCAACCCCGAAATTGCTGGAAAAGTTGCCCCGTCTGAAGCGGGCCTAAGACACCCTATTGTCTGGTACAAAGACCATTTAGGAACGTTAGGGTGTTTAAACATTGTAATAACCTTTTTACAAAAAAACAAACAAACAACAACAACAACAAAAACACATTTCAGAGGGAAAAGTTAAGGAAAGGGAATGTATCATTATGTTCAGTGAAGTTCTGTGACAAGACTCGGGGCTCAAGCAGGAATGCCGTTATCCTTGGTGTGACCCCATGAGACTGTCTTGCTGCCTTTGCTGGGGTTTATCTGACTGAAGTACCTGTACGAAAAGAAGAAGAAACATATGTGCATGACACTCATTATTCACACGAAAATTTGTCAACATCCAAAATGACTCATGGAGAAAATTATGCGAGGAATATTTCGGCCATGTTGGCCGAGTCACCTCTCGTGGCCAATGTTTTATTGCAACTTTAACTGTAGTGAACAGTTACAGGGTATATTACAAACATAGCGAAGTTTGATACGAAACTACAACACACAAAACAGCACTCAAATACACTATGTTGAGGTACCTCTTAACAAATTCCAGGGTTTCATGGTGCCTCCTTCAGATACCTGATGTTGAACATGAAATATGTGCACCAAGGAGTGAGCAAACAGTGACTTCCAATTAGTCTCAAGCACCAGCGACATGTCGGCAAAGAGTGCAATATGTAGAAAAGGTCGTCTAGAAGTGTGCAGCCAAGATGAAAAAGCAAGATATAACGATATCAGAATAAGATCACACAAAAAAGGCTCGGTGTAGTCATCTACAATCTAGGCACGGCGATGAGTCGACCGACGTACAGCCGCGATTCACTTTGCGTTGATTGAGGTGAAACATGGTCAACGAAAAGATAAAAAACGCGTTTTTTTTTACACTATTTGTTTTGCGCAGTTGGGCGGCGTCACAAAAATCTGACTCACTCGCTAGCGTTTCTCAACTTCGTTCGGCGCTAGTCGGCACCACAGATAAGTGGTCGGTACTCATGGTCTAAACGGGAGGAAAAAAGTACGAGCTCAGAGCCGAGCGTCGAACGTGACTTTCCTAAAGAGAAGCTCCGGTAACACTTCGGCGACTCGTCAGCTTCAAACAACGCTTCTTCGAACGAGCCCGCGAATCCAATGCGTCAAACGGTCGCGGCAGAAAGCACGCCGGAAGGAAGGGGGCTGGAGGCCGAGTATCCGAAAGAGACGCGGCGCTGGTTTTTACGTCTATTTCGCACATGAGATAACAAGGTAGCAAACCTAGCCGAGTGTGAACACTGACTGACGTTACATTGGAGTGCACGCAGTCGAAACGACGCCTGCAACAGAGCACAGCGGCACAGCTAGAGGCTTTCAACAGGGGACACGCGTTCAAATAAGCTGCGATTTCAAAACTTCATGTCTCCTTTCTGTCCTTCGGTGTTTACTTTGATCCGTGTACACCAAAGCACTCAATGCTGCAAGTAATAAAGTCGTGCATACGTACCTTTCGAAGCGATTGAAAGTGTGCTGATTTCGCTTGGTGCCCACGAGCAAAGTCCGCGACGAACTATAATCCGTCGGTCGCGCCGGTGGTGCCGGTGGCGCCGACGCAACCGACGCCCCGCCAGCCCGGCCGCAGCCGCTGCGCAGTTCGCATGCTTGGCGGCTCTCTCGCCGGCTTGGCGGCTTGGCCAGCTTGGCCAGGCATGGCCTCGGCTACAGCGCAGGCTCGCGCCCCACGCGCCCTTCGAATGGAGGAACTGCATCCGGAACGCCACTGGCGCGCGCGCGGGTTGACGATGGAATCATGGAAACTCATCTAAAAAAACAAGACTAACGTATCGTTTGATGGCGCCAATGCACATATTTTTCACGTCCTTTTTTATACAGTGTGTGAATTTCGCGAAACAGGCGACGAAGAGTGGTGGGTGAAATGTGCTCGCAAGTTGTGGATTTTGTGTACGACGTAGGATTACCAGAAAGGTGGGTAAATATCGATAAACGCGCGTAAGAACTACATGCACGTGACCTGTCAAACCTATTCACCTTCATTATTTTATCGTCCGAACTGACATTGTCGCGTATCGCGTTCGATTTGGGTCCCAACACCTATAGTTTCTTCTTGTATTGCGATGTTGTGTTGCAACATCGAATTGTATGGCGGTACGTTGGGTTTATCGTTCGGCGATCAACTTTTGTTGCATTACAACAACTACAATAAACATTTGTTGGAAAACGATCACTCCAATAAGCACGTCGTTATTGGGCTTTTTCATTGAAATGTAGGTCGCGGGTGTTCCAGCTAGTTATTCTGAATGGTTTGGTGGTTGTCTAGCATTTCAAGCGCGCGAGGGTGTGTGTACTGTGTGCCGTACCAACAGCTGTACATACTTGCACTGTCGATCAGTGTTAATGTTTTCGCAACGCAGAACGTTTGTGTTCCGTGTGTATCCCCACCCAATATCTTTCTCTCGCGTATTGCCGTATGGTAACTCGTGCTGTTTTACGATATCATTCACGCGATGTCGTATATTGAGCGTTTGCTTCACGAACGCTCAATATCGTGTTACGTTTCCTCTTAGTCCGCGGTATATGCCGACGTAATTGATGTTGGTAACTTGGTATCCGTTCTGAGGTATATGCACGCGATATATTGTACTCTCCTCTGGGCCCGTGGTCGACGACCGATATTTATATATCGTGTGGCCTTACAGCATGGCCATGTCGGTCACCAATATGCACGCAATGTCGTATTCTTTTCCAATAACCGCGCTTTATATTGGGGTATTGTGCTCCAATATCGTGTTGTATACCAATAACCGCAAGTTCTATCGAAATATTGTGCTCCAATATCCTGTTGTATACCAATAACCACACATTATATTGGGATATTGTGCTCCGATAAGAATTCCCATCGTGCGTATTAGGTTAATCGGATAACAATAAGTTTTTATTGGTTTCCATCAACTTCATTGGAATACAATATTTCTAATAAGCCGAGTTCATATTGGCCTTTTTCAATAGGGTGGGCCAACGTTGGATCGGGTAGTGCGTCCAATATTGTTCAATTTGAGGCCGGTCTTTGCCAATGTTAGGCCAGTGGCGAACCAGCATTGGTGTGTTCCCTGGGCTCAGTCAGTATAAAACGTTGGGCTAATATTGGTATTTAATTGTCAAATATTGTTCAATGTAGGCCCAATGTAACCATTGTACTACTAACATTGGGGTTATATCGGTATATACTGGTCACCATTACTCTGCCATAGTCGATGATTCATCATCATGGATCATTTATTGGCTTATGCTGGCCAACATTGGTCCGTCTTTGCCAATGCTTTACCAACATTGGCAATCGATTGGCGGAGGCTGGACAACATTGCCCTGTCTTAGCCAATGGCGTACCAACGTTAGCAATCGATTGGCTTAGTCTGACCAACTTCGCCTGTCTTACCCAATGGGTTACCAACATTGGTAGTCGATTGGCTCAGGCTGGCCAACATTTGCCTATCTTAGCCAGTGGCTTACCAACTTTTGAAGCGATTGGCTTAGGCTGGCGAACATTGGCCTGTCTTGGCCAATGGCTTTCCAACGTTGGCAATCGATTGGCTTAGGCTGACCACCATTGGCCTGTCTTAGCCAATGGGTTACCAAATTGCTAATCGATCGGCTTAGGCTGGCCAACATTGGCCCGTCTCTGCCAATGGGTTTCCAACATTGGTAATCGATTGGCTTAGGCTGATCACCATTGGCTGGTCTTAGCCATGTGGCCGACCAACGTTGGTAATGTATTGGCTTAGGCTGGTCAACATTGGCCTGTTTTGAGCCAATGGGTTGCCAACGTTGGTAATTCATTGGCTTATGCAGCACATTGGCCTCTCTTAGTCAATAGGTTACCAACATTGAAAATGAGTTTGCGCAAGGTACCAGGGTGCCTAGTTTTCTCGAACCGAACTTTAAAAACGAATGAAGCAATCTAGACATAAAAAAGCAAATTGTTGTTTGTATATTTATACAGCCGGAAGTTATCTGCCTCAGTGGGCATCTGGTGCCTCAGCTGTAGAGGAGCAATTTAACCAGTGCTGTACAACCGCTTGCCTGGGGTCTTTAACGTGCACCACGCAGTAGTGATGCACGACCGCACGCCAGTACAATGCTCATCCAGATATAGACAATGAAAAGCACCGTTTCTAGCAGGCGCCTTTATAAAAAGACTCCTAGCAAGACGCAATAGATAATTAAGTTATGAATTAATTAAAACTAATTGGCAAACTGTAATAAATACTTATTTGAGGGCAAAGGTGTCAATTGGTAAGTTGTAGTCTGAATAAAATCTTGATGGAGGTGTTTACAACATATGGTACACGCCAGGAAGCACACGTGACTCGGCTAGCTTGGGCCAGGATTGGGCCTTGGCCGTAATAGACTGGACAGGGACCGCCCAAGGAATTCTGTCAACTGCCAGCCTGGCGTCTCACTGCATTTCCCGGGCACCGGAATTCAACGAAACTGCCAAGAAAGGAATTTCCTTGGCATTCCTTGTTTCTCTTTGGTCCGAGTCGACCAGGGTAGACAGGAGGCTACCAACCTTGAGGGCTTAGTGGCGCTTCAGTGTGTTCACTAGCCACAGGATTCTACTGAACTGCCAAGGAAGTGATTTCCTTGGCGTTCCTTGTATTTTCTTGGTCCCTGTCGACCAGAGTAGACAGGCAGTCACAAACACTTCAGTAATTTCTGGCGCTTCACGGTATTCACTGGCCCCGTGATTTGACGAAACGGCCGGGAAGTAGTTTTGGGTGTCGTTTATTAGCATTTCAATATTCAGTGCGCCAACGAGGGACTGGCAAATACCGCCGTTCAATATTTCTTTGCTGGAGCTTGATAGATTCCGAATCAGTTGCATATACTTGATAGCCGCTAGCCTGGGATTTCAAAAACTAATTTCTGACAACGCGAGAAAGGTGCCCGTGGGATACGCTCCCTAATACACAGATTACACTAGTGTCTCCCGCCTTTCAAATTATTTTATTCTTACACTTACTCTCGAATACAAAATAGACTGCTGTAGTTTCTTTTTAAAATTTTGTGCCTCAAATTTGCCGCAAAATAGGCATCGAAGCAGCAATTTTGCAATAACACTTTTTATACTCATTTCCCCCTTAAAGGGACCATGAAACGAATTTTGTGCTGGGATAAATGATTTTAAGTTGGGACTTTACTAATCGCATATCGTTTAGTTGGCCAAAAGAAAGATGGTAGAAAGTCAACAGCCAGCTTTTCGGTACGAACATTTGAAAATATAGCGGACTATTTTGTACCTTCTTTCCTTCGAAAGCTCTCCGCCTTTTCACTATGATACATCCGCGGTTCCCAAAGCGCATCGGCGGTGCCAGCCTGACGTCAGCCGAGCCCAGCTCACGCATTGGACACGAGCACTGCGTCACTCGGACGTATGCGCTCGTCAACAATAAATCTGTCGACGAATATTCGGATTCGCGTTCGTGGCCAATGAGTGCCCTGACGGAACTTATCGTCACTGGGGAATGACAAGTTCTACGGTGTGCATAAAACGCACGGTGGAAGCTAGGAGTCATCGCGCCGGTGCCGAAAAATGTCACGACGGCGTAATTTCACAATTCGCATTTGAGTTGAGGATTAAAGCTAAGGAGGAAGAAGTAGGAAAATTGTTTCATGACCCCTTTAATCTTACATGGAAGCGAAGGCTACGGGCATTAGACTGCGGCTTTGAAACGGGCTTTTGGGGCACGAGCGCTCACGCTGGAAGGACACTCTGCAATGCAAGGAGCGCGAACTAGCTCGTGGTTTCCTGTCAGCTTAAAGGGTGAACGGAGTATATGATAGCGGTTTTTCAGTCTTATGCTGGCTACATGAGCTTATCTGCATAGTTGAAATGAGCGGTCGAATTCAAAACCATTGGACACCATTTGGATCATGTAGACTTGTTAATTTGCCGTTTTTCTCCGTTCAAACACTAGCTTTGGGTTTCTCGATAAGCTCAACTGTTTATACTTTCAATTTAGGTGGACATGTTCTTTCAAATCTACACAGTACTCCCAGGCAACCCAAGCAGCACCGAAAAGTGACCTTCGATCGGCCGACGGTTGGTCAGTATCTGAACAGCTTGGCCCCTTGCGAATTCATGGCCAACAGCGACATAAACAAGGCCGGCAAAAGTCCGGCTACAAAATAGCTGTTTTTTGCTTGGACACCGGAGACATAAACACGGCCGGCAAGTGTCTGGCCAGAAGTGTTGATTTTCAGTTTGGCCTCAGGGACACCCATAGTCTAAACTTTTATCGCCTTGACAAAACTTTGGCATGACGACGGGTAGCGAGAGTAGCGTCATGAGCGAGTGGTTTTCAGCGTTGCATTACGTGCATCGCGCGAACACTGTTAGCGCAAGCAAGCGATTTTCGTCTTTTTTTAGATTTGAAAGGCTATTGCCTTAACTGCCACTGTCGTGCGATATGTTCATTTGGAATATTATCAGAAGTGGGTAACTATGATACTGTCGTTGTTCTTTGAAAATGAAATACGAAAACAGCGCCGATGTCATCTTCGCGCTACCAATATCGCTTTGTCGCTGCGTGACACTCTTAGCGCGAATACGACATCAGCGATTTTTCCGTTGGGGCTTCACATATCCACTTTCCACTTGGCTAGTAGGTTTGATTAAAGAATTTCGATTCAAAATGAAAAAGAGCACTAAAGTTATTGACAGAGTTACAACGACAGGGCGTGACTTTCGAACACCCAGCCTCCAGCACGCGCTCCATGTCTTCCGCCGAGCTTTGACTGCGTGCGCGCGCTTGAGGTGCACAAGACGACAGAGCGTTGACGAAGGTAGGACGCTCGCGCTGGATGGTGAACAACTGAAGCTCCTCCTTGCCGTTCTCACCTTATCAGTTACCATAACTTTTCGCCATTACCAGTGTTGCGCTATGTATATAAAACTGGCATCAGTTTACTATCAATAGCATTCCCACTCCGCTATTTACTGGCTGTGCGTGGCTTTCCTGTGTCCGAGGAAAAGGCCATCCTGGTGGTTGAGTCGAGTCCGGGGTAGGTTTGCAACCATCGGGGCCCTCCGGGTGAGGCAATACACCACTTCGGCCCCCGCTTCTCGTAGACGGGAGTCCTGGTAAGGCCCGGCCAGGATGATTTAGTCTTGTCACCTTTTCTTCTACTATACCTTCCGATCTTTCACTTTTATTTTTCCTGTTTCTTTCACTTCTTTTTCATTGCTCTCACTCCTTTTGCTCCCCTCTTTGGCGGCAAGGGCTAACCTTGGGCGGCAATAGATACTCTCGTCAAAACCACACTTGGTTATCGCGTCTTGGTAGCACTGGCAGAGCAGCATACTCAGACAAGCTCATACTGTTATGAGGTGTTGCCTGTCTCCTTGTTGGACTCTGTGGTAGGTGGTGCGCCACAGGTGCCGAAGTTTTTTGCCTTTTCATAGCTGCCCCTCCTGAACCAAAACTCGGTTCGTGGCGACTAGGCACGCGCCTGCGCCCCGACCCCTTGTCATAGCTAGAGAGTCGAAGTCGGAGATGTTTACAAAGTTCTTTGTACTTCATTCGGAAATTGATCAGCGTCCAATGTCCAAGCTCTTACCTTTTGCTGCTGCAAACGTCCTTGACTCGTGCCTTGGAGACAATTATAATGCGAGAAAAAATGTATTCCGGAGACATGCTTGTGAACCCGAATGAAAAAACCATCAATGAAACCCTGTTTGGCAGTCAATGTTTTCTAGTGGACCGCTGACTGTGCCTGACTGTAAGTCAAGCATGTCTGATTGGCCAACAAGTTACTCTGACCGACAGTCAAACTCCAGTCAGACTCCGCTTGTCGGCTTTATGATGGTTTCCTGGTGGCAGTCGGCCGCCGCGAAATGCCGTCAAGATTTCAGGGTGGCGGTTCAGATTGTATATCGATTGTCTTTGTCTGTACGTCATAACGCTTTGACGTGCAGACAGACGTACGGTCAAAGGACGTAAAGTTAGTTCGGATACCACTATTTCGTCAAATCTATGAATACGAAAAATAATCTATACACGAGAAAAGGATTTCGGGACGTGAGCCCATAAAACCGCTGATGTTAGAGAAATGACAAGCAGGGCACCCGACAACCCTGATCAGAAGCCCGCCGAAACGCCGAACACGCAACTTTCTACTTTCGCTTCGCCCATAGAAGCTTCGCCGAGCTTCCATGAACGATCGCTTTCGACTCGTTTTGTTTGCCCGCTTGCTCCAACCTGTCGATCCTGCCCGGGCTCTACAATGGCTTATATTTTAGTAGAATTTCTCCTCGACAAGACCCAGTCTGTCGTTAGTTTCGGCTATGTAAGGAACTTTAGCGGTGTAGTTGAAGACGACAAGCTGTACCAGGTCTACTGGGCCGGAGACGCGCGAAAAAAAGGAGGGTTCTACGACGCGAACGCGCTCTACAATGCAGGTGAGTAGTACTGAAGTCCGGCGATTGATGTACGAGTGCTTTCCATAACATGCTGAAGGCCTAACTGCATATGCAGCCGAAGCATTGTTTAGAGCGATGCACTCATTGCCGGAACCTCGCGCTGCAATACTGAAATGCTCATGACTTGGTTCGAGAGGTTTAGGGCTAGAAAGTTTATACCATTCTATCTGGTGTGGGCTATTGGCCTTACCGCTGTGTCGCAGCTCATTATTATTGTTTCATGAAGACCGCAGACAAAAAGCATCCGCGAGCGTAGTTCAGATATGTCTGCTGCTCGCGTTCGTCCGTGGAAGCCAGGGCTGTCTGTCGTAGCATGCATGCTTGCTCTCTAGCTTCAACGGAGTCGCATACGCTTTGTGAATTAAAGTTTATACGGTCGTCCCAAAAGGTTCAGACGTCGAGGGCGTTTCTCTGAAACATGCTTAGGGTGCATGTGGGACGGTTTGTAAACAAATGTCCCTTTTGCCCGAACAACACAAATTTCAAAAGTGAAAAAAAAAAAACTAAAAACGGGTCACACTTTTTTTATTTTTGATGTCATGAATTACATTCATTTTAAGGACTTGTGAACCGTTTCATAGTCATTCAAGATGGCCACCTCGGCTTGTGAGCTGTTTCATAGCCATCCAACTTGGCCACCTCGGAATGGGAGCTTTTATATAAATGCTGCCCTTGATGAAATTCCCTTGGCAGTGGCAGTCAGACGTCATCTGATGGACCATCAGGGCACGCTCCACCAGGGCTGCTGACAGGCAGTCAGTGTCCCAAATTACGTATCTTGATGGAATTTTCAATAGGGGAAGAAACTCGAAGAAGCAAAACGTGGCTTTGCTCACCTTGAACACCATTGGAGATGTAAAAGTCGCAGTGTCTCCTCACCGCACACTAAACACCATTCGTGAAGTCATCTCTGAGAGCGACGTCCTGCACTCCAGCAAAGAAGAGATCCTTGAGGGCCTCCGCTCCTCTGCAGTAGTTGCCGTAAAAAGGACTATGTTCCGGAAATCTCATAGTCACCTTTGAGCGTCCTTGTCTCCCTGCTTCTGTAAAGGCTGGCTACATAAACTGTCGCGTCCGGCCGTATATCCAAAACTCCCAAAGGTGCTTTAGGTGCCAGCGGTTTGGGCATGGCTCGCTCAGCTGCCGTGGAAGAAATACATGCGCAAAATGTGGGAGCACGTAGCATGTAGCTGATGTGTGCTAAAGCTCACTGTGTTGTGCAAACTGTAAAGGATCCCATCCAGCATACTCACGTGCCTACCCTCTGTTGAAGCAGGAGAAAGAGATCCTGACTATCAAAACAAAATAAAACATCAGCTACCCAGAGGCCAAGAAATGCTACTCGTTTCAATCACTGGGCTCGTATGCTGAGGTTTTGCTCCGGGGACCTGCACGGCCAACAGCTACACCGGAAACGCAGACGTCCTTGGACGGTTTGTGTGACACTTCTTTGCCCCCTCAACCTCAGCAGGAGCGGTGCTGCAGCTCTGCCCCTGGACCGAGAGGTGGATGCCGGGCCGTCGGGATCTACTAAAAACCAAACACAGGGGACTGTGCCTCGTGCACCCCCCGCAGACCAACCACCTAAAGGCCGTGGTCTCCCTCTAGCCGCCTTGGCTAGAGACCCCTAAGGGTCCGCTAGCACCGGCTCCAGATGAATCGATGGACGAGAGCGGGCCTAAGTCGCAGGAGGACAGGCCCCACTTTACTGTAGAGTCTTTACCCTCGGCCACCTGTGATACTACAGATAGGCCGAAAGATACGTCCAGAAAGAAAAATGCACCTCGAATTAAAATTACCTTCAAAGTTTAGCAAGACAGTTTCTGAAAAATACCACCTTACATATGATGGAAGTCCTCCTCCAGTGGAACTGTCAAGGATTGCTACATAACTATGATGATGTGTTCTATTCGTTAGACCATCATCACCCATTAATCTTTTGTCTTCAAGAAACCCCTTTTATGACAACTATTCTGAGTTTTTAAGGCACTTTCATGTTTCTCGAAAAGACCGTCTTCATCCTTCCCACGCCTCGGGTGGGGTAGCAATAATTGTTCAGCGATCTACTCCGTGTATTGAGGTACCCCTAAATACTGCACTGTGGCAGTTTGTGTTTTGTCTGACAGCTTGATCACAATTTGCTCCTTTTACATACCTACTAGCTATCCTCTAACTCGGGACTAACTTGAGTGTCTGTATGACCAGCTACCACGACCAGTCTTTATTCTTGGAGATCTTAACGCTCATAACCCCATGTGGGGTAGTGGAAGATGCGATACGCGAGGATCAATGATTGAAAGATTTATTTCTTGTACGGGATTATGCTTGCTCAACAACTTAGAGGATACATATTTCATTGCTCCAACCCGCTCATTCACATCCATTGACCTCTCTCTTAGGGACCCAACATTGTTCCCTCTCTTCTCATGGGGGGTCGATGGTAACCCATTTGGAAGTGACCATTTTCCCATAATTTGAAATCGCATTGAACGACCTGTTACACTTCCAATGCGAACTCCTCATTAGAAGTTTGATGAAGCAAACTGGTTCGCTTTTAAACAAGCATCCTTGTTAGCGTGTACATCTCTCCATAAGCTCTTCATTGATCGCATAACTGAGCATATCAACAAGCATATCTTAGAAGCATCAATCATCGGCATACCTATGACATCAACACATCTTCCCAAGAAACCGAAACCATAGTGGAATAACGACTGTCGCATAGTAAAAAAGAAACAGAACAAAGCATGGAGAAATTTCCGCCGATATCCTACACAAACTAATCTCATCACCTTTAAGATAATGAAATCTCGCGCTCGGTCTATTCGCAAGAAGTCTACGCAAAATACCTTCAAGGGATACACATCTTCCATAAACAGCAGTGTTCTGTGCAAAGAGGTGTGGAACCGAGTGCACAAGATGAATGGCTGCTACAATGCATATTCTCTGCCTGTTTTGACTAGACATGAAATATGCCCCGAAAGTATTGAGAAACAAGCTAGTCTTCTAGGAGAGCATTTGGAGTCTGTCTCAAACTCTGATCATTATACGCCAGCTTTCATTCGGCATAAAATCCATGCCGAAAATATCTATAAGTACCTCCGGAGGCAATCAAGAAACTTATAATCTACCGTTTACACTACATAAACTGGAGGCAGTGCTGCATAGTCCCAAGCAGACTGCCCCTGGCCCTGATGGTATTCACTACACTATGCTATGCTACCGACATCCCTCAACGCTTGAACTCATTTTGTACTTATTCAACCTTGTTTGGTCGGAGGGTCAGTTCCCGTCGTCTTGGAAGGTGGCTGCTGTCATTCCTTTCCTTAAGCCAGGCAAAGGTGCTTCACTGCTTCCAGTTACAGACCGATAGCACTAACGAGTTGTCTCTCAAAAACACTTGAGAGAATAATAAACAAAATGTTTATGTTTTTCCCAGAAAAAAAGCAACATTCTAGACAAATATCAGTGCGGCTTCCGTTCGATTCAATCCGGGCTCGATTAGCTGGTTTGATTTAAGACCACTGTGCGGGATGCATTTGTAAATAGACAACACTGTTTTTCTGTAATTTTTGATTCAGAGAAGGCATATGATACGGCCTGGCGTTTTGGAATTTTGCAGGATTTGTTTGGTCTTGGTGTTCGATGTAGAATGCTAGGTGCTATTCAAAGTTACTTGCAATGTCGCACTTTTTATGTAAGATTGGGAACAACTCTTTCCAGGTTTTTTCAAGAAAATGGAGTTCCACGGGGAGTTGTCCTTAGCGTAACGCTTTTTATTGTAAAGATGAATTCGATTGCCTGTGCTATACCTCCTTCCATGCAATATTCTATATATGTAGATGATATTCAAATTTTTCTCTCGTCCTCTAATACTTCAATATGTCAACGTCGCGTCAAACTGGCAATTAACAATTTACAAAAATGGGCTGACACAAACGGTTATCAATTTTTGCCAAAACAAACTGCCTGTGTGTGTTTTTTCGCCCCGGCGTCGAGTTCTGCCAGAACCTTCTTTAAACTTTATGGAATACCAGTAGCCACAGAAAGTGAACAGAAGTTTCTGAGACTCGTAGTTTATTCAAAATAGACTTTTTTCAACATATTAGGAACTTAAAACTTAAATGTCTTAAATCACTGAATGTACTTAACGCCCAATCACAGGTATCATGGGGCTCCGATAGACTATGTCTGTTACGCATATACCGGACAGTTGTTAGCTCCAGGCTTGATTATGGGAGCATTGTGTATGGCTCTGCCCGAGCATCAGTCCTAAAGATGTTGGACCCCATTCACCACCAGGGACTGCGATTGGCTACTGGAGCATTTCGCACCTCCCCGGTACTAAGTGTGTAGGCAGAAGCTAATGGGCCATCCCTCGAAACTAGGAGGTTTTCTCTGGGGTTTAGCTCTTCTATTTGAGTTTGCTCCGCCCCTCAGACCCTACTTGTTATAAACCCGAAAACATCAGATTCCAGAGAACGTTCGAAAATAAACCAGCCGCTGTTCCTCCTTTTGCAATTAGGAATATGAATTCAGCTGGGTCTGTAGAATTAGATTCCAGGCCTCCAGTGGTGCAATGCTTAACCACTATAGCCCCGTGGGATTACCATATTATTAATAGCGATCTTACACTGACTAAACATTCCAAAAAAGATGCACCAAATGAAGTCATGAGGCAGGAATTATTTCGGCTCAAAAATCAATATCAACAGTACATAGATCTGTATTCAGATGGGACTAAAACGAACACGGTGGTTGGCTGCGCTATGATAGGTCCAGCTGCGAAGCATGTGAAGAGAATCCACAATGCAGCCACCATACTGACAGCTCAGCTCTTGGTCTGCTGTTAGCTGTTGATTATGAAACGAAAAAAAGGCTTCGCCACTAAATTGTTTACACAAATTTCTTGAGCTCATTAAACGCACTTACATCACTGAAACGCCTTACAAATCCACTTGTTCTAGGATTACAAAATAAAGTTATCGCTAGCTCACACATGCAGATTGAGATCATTTTCTGCTGGGTCCCAAGCCAAGTCGGCATCCAACGTAATGAAAAGGCCGATAGTGCTGCAACTTCTGCATATGACAGACGAATTGACCTACATAAAATACGATACAAAGACTACCACATCCCTTTCAAATGTTGCATTCGAACTAAGTGGCAACGTGAGTAGAATAATAGAACACATAACAAACTACATGCTGTAAAACCGTTTTCTAAGTGAGTGGGAGAGCGCCCGGCATCGGGGAAGCTTTTATGAGGTGGTTCTGTGCCGGCTATGGATTGGTCATACGCGTCTCGCCCATGGGCATCGCTTGCTGGGAGAGGATGCCCCAGAGTGTGAACACTGCAACATTCCTCTATCAATATTACACATCCTACTTGAGTGGCCCAAGTATGACAAATATCCTTTTAAAAAAATTTCGCAAATATATAACGAAGATGTTCACCTGCACTTAGTCAATTTACTGGGCGATCAGCTGCTGATTCCGCATGCTTGTCTTTTTATTTTCTTAAGGACATCGGCTTTATACACCGACTATAATTTTAATTAGTAATCCGAACTCACCTTCATTTTGCTGACACTTATACAAACTCATATTCATAGTTGTATTGCATCATCAGCTACAATAGCTCTTTCTTCTTCCAAACCCTTACTTATACAATACTTTTCACTTTTGGCGCACTTTGGCCTTAGTAGCCCTTGCGCCATGAAACCCCAGTCAGTCAATCAATCAATAAACAACGCGCCAAAGTAGCAGGAGTGGAAAGAATGCTGCCTCTTAGGCCGTATCCCTTTGGCAGGTGTTGTCACGAAGCTTTTAAGAAAAAACGCCAGTCTCGAAAATCAAAAGAAACGAAGACAGTTTATTAGTGTAGAGAGCGAACGGAACGAGCGCAATATTAATGAATACAAATTGATCCCTCCATGACATTTACAACATTCATATGTCTCGAATCGCCACATCGGAAACTGGAAAAAACCTGCGAGATAGTTTTTCTTTGTGTGTTTTTCAACAACGCGCGTCGTCGCACCGGTGCTTCGCGGCTACTCTGCTTCGATTTAGAATGAACCGCAGCGCATGATCCGGGCTTTCTTGGCCTATCAGGCGCCAGAAAGGGTGCGATACTGGGCGGGAGGTGCGCAGAACACTGGAACGGCTCCGCAGGCGTTTTCAAGGCAAAGTATTCTGAACGACAAAGCAGCCTCTGGCAACATCAGCAAGCTAACGCTGCTCGAAATTCCCACGATCACATTTCAGCAGAGCGAGCGCGGTCGGCCAGATCGAGGCGCAGTCGGCTCTCGTGTTGCGGTTGCTACGTCCTTGCTCCGTCTTGCACCGACGTTCGAAAAAGCTCTCTCGAGACTGCATGCGGGCCAAATAGACGAGTCTATAGCACTATATCTTGTCGTGACAACGTGTCAACAGTACCCAGGCAGCACACGGTATTGGGCCAACATTGGATTTGATGTGGCAAAGAATGGCCCAACAATGGCCCAACAGAGCCATACGTTTCCCAATAATGCAATCACATTGGACAATATTGGACTATCAAAGCCAATGGTTTTCCAATATTGGTGATACGTTGGCATAGGCTGGTCAACATTGGACTGTCAAAGCCAATAGCTTTCCAATATTGGATATACGCCGGCATAAGTTGTCCAATATTGGACTGTCGGAGCCACTGGCTTTCTGATATTGGCTATACGCCGGCATAAGCTGTCCAATATTGGACTGTCAAAGCCAATAGCTTTCCAATATTGGATATTACGCCGGCATAACCTGTACAATATTGGACTGTCAGAGCCAATGGCTTTCCGATATTGAATATACGCTGGCTTAAGCTGGTTAATATTAAACTGTCAAAGCCTAGAGTTTTCCAATATTGGTAATGTCTTGGTATAGGCTGGTCAATATTGTACTGCCATAGCATATCGCTTATCGATATTTGTGTCGCCTAAGCTATAGACCCGCGACCCTCTTTTTTGCATTGCAGAGGTAGGAAATTGGAAAAGAGTCATTCATGCGCTCGCTCGGGGCGAGAATTTTATTTAGCCAACTTCATGTGGCGTACGTCGCCGGTGCTTTGTAACCGCGATCACAAATACATCCTTAGCTGCCTATAGGACTATTGCAGTTTTTTTTGCCGGCTGCTCTTACTTCGCATTGCCTTACCTCGGCGTTGACAGCTTAATTCCGTTTTTTAGATTTAATTATTTTTGTGTTCTCCAGTGTATTTTGTGTGTATATGCATTACGTAGCGTTAACGTCTTCTACTTTGCCCGCGCCCCTGCCATGTTTGTATTTCTTTCTGCGTGCTCTATTTTTTTATATTTAATGTTTCTGTGCCTATTTTGTCATTGTCGACGCAGGTGTCAACAAACTTAAAGCCGCCGCTTAGGCCGCAACCGAATTGACTTCTACTCTCAGTTTTACGAGAGTCTATAGCGCTATAAAGTCGTGTATTGGACTCGAATGAAGTCTCGAGAGGGCTGCTTCGACTGCCAGTGCAGATCTCATCAGTGTAGGCAGAGCAACGACGTAGCAATCGTGACGCGAGAGCATACTGCGCCTCGATCTGGCCGGCCGCGCTCGCTCTGCGGAAATGTGAGCTTGGGACTCTGGAGCCCCGTTAGCTTACGGAAGTTGCAAGGCGCTACTTTGTCGTCGCGAGGCCTCTGCCCTTCGAACTGTCGTGAAGCCGTTGCGCCCGGCGTATAGACCTACACGCTGTTTACAAACAAGCCCTCTTTGCCCAAAATAGGTGTGGGCACTGCGCGTGCGCAGAAACCGAATTCGCGTGAAGTGAAGCGTCTGCGCCTGCGCAGTGCCGTCGACAGCGCCACCGCAGCTGCGTGACGTCAGGGCTGCGTGCCGGTCTATACCCTACGCAGCATCTTTCAGAAACCGTCCGCGCAGCATCGCAACCTTCTGTCTGCGAGCGTCGGTGATTCATCGTGTGTTGAAAGTCGGACGATGTGCTGTCCGTGGTGTCTTTTATGTGTAACTCGTTCGTGAAAAAGTTTGAAGTTTAAAAACGTGAACCTAACAGTGTACAAATAATTTTAAATTTATTGATAAAAATATATATATATTTATATATTTATTTATTTATTTATTTGTGGACATCGTGCGCAAAAAAATAGTCGCGCTAAATTCTTTATTCTAAATATTAATGTGGGCTGTACGACGTAAAACATAGTGTCTTCAAACTTGCCGCGTTTAGAATCACTTTTGGGCTGGACAGCTTCTTTAGAAGTTCAAAAGCTGGCCTTCAAAGTGCTGTCTCGTTCAATCGGTATTGACAGCAGGGTAGACGCTATGCGCGTTTTAGGTCAATTGTGTCTCCGGTCAGGGTCACGTGACTACAGTTTCGAAGCTGGTGATAAGGCAGAGCACGGAACCTGCCAGCCCAAGGCCACGCATAACATCCACTGCACTATCAACCTTTGGTACAAGTGACAAATTGTCTCGCTGTGTTCATTGTTGAGATGCCCCTGAGTGTGAGTGAATAAACTTTAATGAACCAGAATTGATTTAAGTCCCCGTAATTACGGGGACACCTTGAGGCCTGGCTCGTGGTGAGCCAAGGCCTTCAAGGCATGCTGGATGATGAAGACTTGAGCTTCTTTGACTTCTTCCCTAACTGGGGCTTGGGCCGGCTCGCCATCTTCATTGTTGAGCTTAAGAGCGATGCTGCACTTTCGGAACACCAGGGCTTGGACATGGGGGTTCTGAATATCTGGGTGGCATGTGGATAGTATGTGTTCTAGGTCTGCCTTTACCACTTTGCAGTGTCTGCATCTATCATTAATTTGTGGGTTAAAGATGCTAAGTCTTGCTGGGGTAGGGAGTGCGTCTGACTGTATTCTGCGGAAAGTCACTTCTTGGTGTCTAGTCAGTCCCTTCTCTGGGAGTCTGAGCTTCCTTCTCGTGTGTTTGTAGTATTCGAGTGTTTGTTTAAACGTCTTGCGCGGTGTCATTTCCGGTGGGAGATTCGGGCTGGAGAGCTCACCGCGGGTGAGGTTTCGCGCGGATTGATGGGCTCTCTCATTCCCGTCGGCCGGAGACGACTGAGTGTGCGCAGGGTACCATGTGATGGTGACCCGATTGGGGTTGTGAGCCTTTCTGAGCAATGTGCTGGTGTGCTTAGTGATCCAGTTTCTGGCATAGTTCGGTATAGCTGACTTCGAGTCACTTAATATGTGTTCGCATGTGGGGATAGTGTGGGCTAAGGCTATGGCTATTTCCTCTGCGTCAGTGGGAGACTGGGCTCGGGTACTGGCTTGTCGTATCGTTTCACCCATTCCGTTGATGACGGCGATGGCAAAGCGGGTACGCATTCCTGGGTACTCAGATACGTCTGTGAAAAAGGATTTGGGGTTTGAGTTGTGTATAGTTGTGAGAGCTTTGGCTCTTGCCAGTCTGCGTTCTTGATGTTCGTCCGGATGCATATGCCTGGGGAGGGGCCTGATGTCAAGCAGGCACACCCCAGGTATAGCTGTACGGTCAACTCCGTTAGTGATTATGTGCCCTATGTCTTGGAGAACTTTTCTACCCGTGGAGGTGTGCATGAGTCTTTCCGTATGTGATACTCGCTGAGCCTCGATAGTTTCCTCTATGGTGTTGTGGATTCCCGTCTCCTCTAGTCGTTGGTTGTTAGTTCCAACAGGGATCCCGAGGGCGACCTTGTATAGCTTCCTCATTTTCTTGTTTAATTTGTCGAGTTTGACTGCGTCCAGAGCTAGGAAGGGTGCCAAGTACGAGATATGAGGAACTACAAAGGCTTGTATGAGCCTGAGCAGGCCCTTTTCCCCCATGCCTGCGTGCTTGCGAGTAATTCTCTTCACTAGCTGTATGGTTTCGTTCATTTTCTGAATATGTCTGCCGAAAGCTGTGGCACTGCTGCAGTCGCCGTCAATTGAGAGTCCTAAGATTTTGATGGTTGGAACTACGGGGATTACGAACCCGTCTCTAGTGTGGATCTGGAAGAATGTCTGGTGTTCCTTGTACATGTATCTACGCCATGGTTCGTAAATTAATAACTGCGACTTCTGAGGCGAGCATTGTAAGCCGGTGCCTTCCAGGTGCTGTTCGACAAGCTCTAATGCTTTCTGTATGATTTCCTCCATTTTGCCAGCTCCTCTGCCTTGTGTCCAAATCGTGATATCGTCGGCGTAGAGTGCCGAGCTAGCGCCCTCCAGCTTTTCGAGATTTTTGGCCATGTTGATCATGCAGATGTTGAACAACATTGGGGAGAGGACTGCCCCTTGTGGGGTACCTCTATCCCCCAGGGTGAGTTCCTCCGTTTTCAGTTCTCCGAAATGGAGTTCGGCCGTCCTATTACTCAAGAAGCTACGGACGTAGTTATAGGTCCGGGCACCCATATTGAGATCCTCTACCGACTTAAGGATGGTCGAGTGTTTAATGTTGTCGAAAGCTCCTTGTAAGTCTAGGCCTAGGACCAGGCCTGTGAAACTCCTAGGAGCGTCAATGATATCGTTTTTGATCCTGAGTAAGACCTCCTGCGTGCCTAGCTTGGGCCTAAAGCCGTACATGTTGGTTGGGTATAGCCCTTCCTGCTCAAGGTAGTTGTTAATGCGCGTGAGAATGGCGTGCTCCCATACTTTTCCCACGCAGGAATGCCCCTGAAGATTAGCCTTTGTAAGCGCACCCCCGTCCTGGCCTGCTTCCTTTCTACTCCTTTTCTCGTTTTCTCTCTCTTATCGCTTGTGCGCAGGAAACGGCAAAAGCGTGATCACGTGCTTCGACGGATGACGCATTAGCGGTTGACAAACCCGGAATGCCTGCGAAGGCCGGACCTAGTTTCGCGTGCGATGCGGCCTGCGGGCCTGCTGTGGATTTCGCTTCTGTGGTAAATGGTATCTCCCTCAAAAAGTCCTACGTACCCGCATCGATTTCTTCAAAGAAGCGCAAAACATTCTTGTTAACCGTTTTGTGTTCAGTTCGGCAAACGGCAGCGTGTGCTACATTGTATTGAATTTCGCGGATCACTTCCTTCAAGTTTTTGTGTTTGTGTGGTTGGTCTACAGTGCCCGTGTCGACATCTACCTCGGATTACATCTTTCAAGTCCGGTATTTTCAACGTAAGCGCGCTGCAACCTATTTGGTGATCATTGTCCGTTCTTCTACGGGTATACTCTTCCGGATAACCTCTAGAACTATAGGGAGTGCCTATCTCCTGGCAGCCGGGGGGAATAATTTTCCTGCAATCTTACCGACAGTCGCCTGCCATTATCTGTCTGAAATAATATCACAAATGCAGGTAAAATACTGACTTCCTTATTCACCCTGCGTTTCACGAAAACACGTTTTGTGGCAACCTTTTCGTGAATACACGTTGCGTCGACATTAACGTTTCATCGACATTTGTTACGCGAATTGCACGCGGTAGGGGCATTTCGTCGGGCGTGTATTCCTGAGGCGCGTGCTCACTGAACCAGCCCACCCTTTCACGCCTCCTCATGGTAAGTCTGCAACAATTCTTTGCAACAGGAAAAAAAATTCTATTGTGAGTTTTTTTTATGAAACATTGCTTGTTGATGAAACGATCTGTCGATGAAATGTCGTTCGATGAACTGATTGCACCACCGGTAGAATTTCGGGGAAAAATTCTGCCAGCTGTCGGGAGACTGGACACTACTCAACAATTACCCCGGTGGTTGTTTGCTTTGAAATCTTCTCAGTTGTATAACAGCTCAGTAGTAAATCTTCATATATTACAAATTGCTTAGTTTGTACTTGTCTACAGAATAGGCTGTGTGCAATAAACTTTTAGGAGATTTCAAAAATATCCCTTGTGTTTGCGTACCTTCCTTTTTGCAAACAACTTGGCGAGTGCACTTGCAAACAGCTGGACGAGTGCAACGATGGCCAAAATCAGCACCAATGACGGCCAACATTGGGTCGGGTCGCACTTCCAGTATTGCCCAATATTACGCCGTTCTTTGCCAATGTGGGACCACCATTGGCTGGAACCATGGTTTAGCAATGGCCCAACATTGGCACCAACGATGGGGCCGACATTGGCTGGAACGATGGCTGAACAGTGGCCCAATATTGGCACCAATGACTGGGCCAACGTTGGATGGGGTAGCGCTTCCAATATTGTCCAATATTGAGGCCGGTGTTAGCCAATGTTAGGCCAATTTCGGACCAACATTGGTGTGCTGCCTGGGTAGTACTCACCTCAACGGGGGCGTAAGCCGCGGCGTTATATCTGTCGACGCCCACGTCGAGAACGACGATATATAGATTAAAACACTTTTTAACTCCCTAAACAAATGCCTAATTTCTTAATCGTGGATTTTGCGCCACTTTACGGACGTCCTACTTCCTCACTGTTTTGCGAATTCCTCAAAAAACAAGAGCTGTTGCAAATATTTCTTTTTTTATTATTATTTTGAGATACTAAAGTCGTTAGGTCCTTCGAGCACAGAACCTTTCTCTATGTGTTGCCATCGTTTTGTTAGATTCCCGTTTTTTACTTTTGTTTTGGGAATCTTTGCATCTTTGGTGCATTTATAATTACATGGTTTCAGAAATGGAACAGTTTTTGTAACATGTAGAAAACCCTTGAAAAACAAAACGAGAAAGATTCATTCGTTCACTCATTTGTTTCATTCATTTGTTTATTTTCTGGGCTCATGAACTG
Source organism: Ixodes persulcatus (assembly GCA_013358835.2). NCBI lineage: Eukaryota > Metazoa > Arthropoda > Arachnida > Ixodida > Ixodidae > Ixodes > Ixodes persulcatus. The sequence goes on along the minus strand of JABSTQ010010928.1, from coordinate 81,274 downwards.
CTTGACGCCTTGATAATGATGCAAAACAAAATGTTCACAGGTTAGTTACAAAATTCTTAAAAGCTACGAAATTTGGGTTAAGAACATCAATATCTGCTCCCCTGAGGGTATTGCAAGAAGTGTTGAATGCGGGTCATGTGACTGGTTGGGATGAAGTGATTAACATGAAAAGTCGGAGAAACCCGCAAAACTCGACTCCGAACGTAAATATTAATAGCCGATGTGAGATCTGGGCAATCAATTAATCCATGAATACATTTATGCAGGAAAACAAGATCGCGCTCACGCCATCTGGAACTCAAAGTAGGGCATTCGCATCGTTCCAACAGTCTCGCATAAGAATAATAAACAGTACGACCAATGTAACGATCGTAAACAATTCGAAAAAAACGCTTTTGAACATTTTCAATCATCTCTTGGCTCGTTGAACTACTACAATTCCAGACTACAGAGGAAAACTCTAACTTGGTTGGGATTAACAAGAAATATAACCGTAGAATACAGGTTGATGTGGAGAACTCACGCGTGATTCTAGAAATTACCACCAGCTTACGCAAAGAGTCATTTATAAGGTTGTCAACATGTACAGTAAAGTATAACGAAGAGTCTATGTACACAGCAAGATCACGCGTGCACTCGACTCTTCGCAGAGGATCATTGCCATTCTGGTAACAAAAGTTTATTTTTTCTACCTTTCTAGACAAAGACATAATAACGGTTTAGAAGGATTGAGCGTTAGCATGTTCTGACGACACCAATTGCACACACGCCTAACATCCTCCATAAGTTTTTCACAGTCTTCCAAGGATATAATCTGCCTAAACAACTTGACCTAATTTGCATATTGCAAGATGACTGAATTGCGAAGAATTGAGCTCATATCATTATTAAAAACACTGAAACAAAAATCGGCCCAAGTATGGAGCCTTGCGGCACACTCGATGAAGAAACATAAGGCCGGGAGTGATGTCCAAGAACACGAACAAAATTGTGTCTATCAGACAAATAATCTAGAAACAGGGAACAAAGGGACGTACTCACGCCATAGGATTCTAGTTTCTATGTAAGGAGCGAATAGCCTACCAGATCAAAATCCTTAGAAAGATCAAAATATACAACGTCTACCTTGTTATGTTATTAGCGTGCTGCAAAATATACGACACCGCTTATTTCTGAGTAATATTTTTTCTCTTTAACTGCAGTTTATTTGTTGAAATCGTGTGCAAAAAAAAAGACGCGGTTATTTTTGCATTTTTATTTAGAATGTGGGTTATATGGCTTACAACATAGGATCTTCATACCTCCCATTTTTGGGTAACATTTGGGCAGGGCAGTTCTTTTGGGACTCCAAAAACTAGCCTTCGTGTCGCTGTCCTGTTCACTCGGTATTGACAGCGGAGTAGACGCTATGCGTATTTTAGGCCAATCGTGTCTCCGGATATGGTCACGTGACTATAGTCTCCCAGCGGGTCAAAAGGCAGAGCACGGCACCTGCCTGAAGGACACTGCTTGGTAGACCACTCACATAGCACACATTGCACTATCAACTTTGGGAAGAACTCACAGAAGTATTTACTGACAAAGCCTCTCGCTGTGTTCATTGTTCGGATACCCCTCGAAGATAAGCCTTTTGTGGGCGCACCCGCCTGGGGACCTTGAAGAAGCAGGATGCAGGCAAAACGCTGGAGCGAGGGGAATCTTTCCTCCTGCACCTCTCCAGCAAGGCGTCTACCTCCTTCTCCCCAGCATTCTTTCCCTGGCCCTGAGCTCTTAGCTGCGGGCTGTGTGGATCAGTGTTCAAAAAGTCCTACGCGCATATCGGTAACAAGCGATTTCTTTAAAGAATTCACAAACATTCTTGAGGAGTGGTTGGTTCGGCAGATCAGGGCTTGTTCCGCATCAAGTTGAATCTTCACGGAGCCCTTCCCTCTCGTTTTTTGTGTTTGTGAAGTTGTTCTGCAGTGCCGGTATCAACATGCATCTCGGAATGCATCTTTCAAGTCCGCTAAGTTTATGGTAAGTGCACTGCAACCCGCAAGTTGGCAACGAGTGACCGCTGTTCTATGGGTCATTTTCCAGATTATCTATAGAATTAGGCAGTTTCTATTGTCGCGGATGTATGCAAAATAATTTCCCCGAAATTCTGCCTGCAGTCGCCTCCCATTAGCTGTCTGAAATTATGCGACAACTCCCGGTAGAATACTGACTTTCTTGTTTTCCCGGCTGTTTGTAGAAACACGCTTCATTGAAAACTTTTCGTGGATATACGTTTCATGGACATGTTTCGTCGAAACTAACATATCACCGACACTCGCTACGCGAATTGCACGTGGCAGGGAGAATGTGTTTCGCACGTGTGCCACTGGTCAGCAGACCCGACCTCGCAACTTCGCGTCGACATTCTGCAACGGCTCATTACAAGAATGTTAACCCACGTGGCCCTCCCTATTTGCCCTTTGTGGCGGCTACCTTGGGTGACTTGTTACAAAAAAAAGCTAATCATAAATGTCTACAAAACATTCTGCCGATAAAGCAGCGTGCCGATAAAACGATTTTTCAATGAAACGTCATTCGATGAACTGATTGCCACCGCCAATGAGATGCTTCTGCCAGTATAATTTTGGAGAAAATATTTTACCAGCTGCCGGGAGAATAGACAATAGAGCCGAGAGTTACCACGGCTCTTTCTTGGTTTACAGTCTTCTCAGCTGTATAAAAGCTTAGTAGTACCTCTTTAGATTTCACAGATCGCTTGCACGTTTGTACCTGTCTACGGAACATGCTGTGTGTAATAAACTTCTAGGAGATTTAAAAATAATATTTGTGTCTGTTTTCTTGTCTGTTTACGAACTCCTGCGCGAGTACATTTTCTGTACGGGTTCCCTTCATGTTTTCAATATGTTAATTCAGTTCGGGACGTCTTAAATAAGTTTGAGATATTCAACCTGCCAGAAAGTACCCATTTATGGTTAACGAATAATTCGCATGGCTGCCAGATGCTAGATTGAGAGGAATTCATTTCAACAAGCATTGGTCAGCGGAGGGATGCCGCGGCTTTGCTTCTGCTAGAGCAAGTGAGCCAGCCCTGCCTTTCGCGGCATGATCACGTCTGTTCATTTGCTTGTGCGTGATATATTCAGTTTCATATTTCAGAAAGAGGTAATGGTGGCCAGTCATCCTCGATTTCCCGACGACTTTGTTGAGGTTGCGGAAGAACTTCGTCTATTGTCAGCCAAGGTCTTCAGAACATCGCGATGCTACATAAACGAGTGCACTTAGGTAGAGCCTTGGTCCATTCACGACGTGCTGCTTGGGAATAGTGCTTTACTAAGACCAATGCGGGTATGAAAGCGATTTGATCTTCGACCTTTGGATCTTTTTTTGTAAATGTCATCCGTGCAAAGCTAAAGATTGCAGAATCGACAGCTAAAAAAATGCTAAAGGAGTGGCTACCAGGGTCTTGCGACAGGGGAGGCGTCAGGAAGAGGCGTTTGGAAACCGCAATGGCTCCCCAGGCCCAGGACTCACCTCAGGACCCTTCCCAGGACCAGGCATAGGCTCCCCGCTGAGCCTCCTCCCTAGCGCCTTTCAATAAAAGTTCCGAAAAAAGTATTAACTGATCTTGAATTAGCCATTTGCACGCCAGACAAAATAGTCCATGGTCAAAGCATAGGAGGATCTGTCACTTGCGGTCAGAGTGTTTTTATGGAGTGGGCCGCTAATATTAAACAGGCCAGGGGTTCTTAAAACCCAAAGTTGGAGCAACCAGGATTTAAACGCATTGCCATTAGTGCATAGCCAGCATATAAGATGTGCCACCAATATTGGGACAGCCAATAAATTTGCTTGGCTGCCAATAATGGCATAGCCAATGAATTAGCTTGTATGCCAATGATTGCATAGCCATTCAGTTAGTGTGAAAACCAATACTGGCATAGCCAATGAACTAGTGTGGATGCCAATATTGACTGCAGAATGGACAACCATCACCGGCCCAGTAATCGCTGGAATGTTTGTTTAATGATGGCCCAACAATGGTGCCAATAATGGCTCAATATTGGTTTAACAATGGCCGAACAATAATACCAATGATAGCTGGAAGGTTGGTTAAATGATGGCCTTACATCGTGGCCAAAGATGGCTGGAAGATTGGCTGAATTATGGCCCAACGTTGGTGCCAATGACTGCCAAAATTGGAGGAAGTTGCACTTGGCCAGAATGACAATGTTGGACCAACCTTTGGAGTCAGTTTTTGCCATTGTTGGCCCAATCTAGTCACAACATTAGTGTGCTGCCTGCGTAAACGGCAGATTGATAATCATTGGTGTGACGATGTTGCAGTCCTTTCATAACATATCTCGATTTCGCTCTGTGTGTGTATATATATATGTTTTTATGAGTAAACTTCAGTTGCAAGTAGCGCTCTGTGGTGCTAGTCTTTTTTGCTTTTCCGTTGTTTTTTTAACACTTTTCACCTATAAACTATGAATCACTAACTAGCCCAAGCGCATACCCTTCTACTGCTTTGTGTGTGTTGGCGCATATTATTTCTAATCTTAGCTGGCAAATTCACATAACTTTTATTATTAACAAAGCTAGCCGTAGGCTAGGGTACTTAAAACGTAACTTTCACTGGGCTCCTACACCTATTAAATTACTGTTCTACAAAAGAAATGAGCGTTCACACCTAGAATATGGTTAATCGATTTGGGACCCTTTTTTGTCTAAATCTTCATCTTTTTCTTTTCTTTTGTATGTAACCAGGAGTTTATGTAAAGTTTTTGTTCTCTGTTTGTAATCGAACACGAAGCCCCCCGTTCATTCCTCTTGTCACCGACAACCAACCCTCCAGCAGCTAAGCGTAATCCACATTCTCCCGACCCTCGACGGCAGTCACCCAAAATGCTTATCGAGGTCCTGCAAAACAACGCAAAGATCAAAACAAACAAAAAAAAAACGGTTTTCGTGTTAGAAAAAAAAAAGCGTCCAGCGAACGAAAGTATTCGGGAACGCCGGTGGTGCTGGCGCACAGACATTAATCGCGCGGACGCGTTGTTCCTTCCCCAAGTCAAAATCGAACGCGATAACACGCCCGCCAAGGTCAAACGTACAACAACCGCCAGATAAGAGACACTACCGAAAGAGGACAACACCAACGCCTGTGAAACGAAACGAGCTATAAAAAAGACTTGAACGGAGAACCGCGTTTGAGAATCCTCAACCTCGCGTGAGCAATAAAATTTCGACTCTGGTATGAAAAGCAAATGACTGCCAAAACGTCGGACGAAATTAAAAAAAATTCACGCTGCTGTTCTACGTTGCAGGAAACCTGCACCTTTAGGGATAGTAGGCGAAGAGCCATGCAAAAAGTGAAAAAACAAGAAATAAAACCAATACGGCGTGGACATTATTCAAACAAAATAAGTACCGCGACAGAGTTTAAAGCTACTGGAGGAGGCGACCCTGAACCCAACGGTTCTTGTCGCGCCGCACCTTTTTGACGTCCAGCACTCGCGTGATGTTACGATTTGGGGCGTCCGAGTCCGAGGTGCTAGGAAGTGCCCTTTTGGCTACCTACATGCCCTCCGGTGTAGAGGTACTTCCAGCGTCCCCGTTCGACTTCGACATCTTGGTACCGTCGGTAGACTCCCCTAAGGCCTCGAGGGAGATCGGTCGAATCAATCTCGGGTCACTGGTGGACCAAGCAATCGTCTCGCCGTCCGTCGACTTTGGGCTTGCAGGCGACTTGTCCAGTTCGGGTTTTTCAATAAAGAGCGAACTACCGTATTTGTCGTCCGTGGCGTCGCTGACGCCGGACGCTGCAGGGGCGACTGGCGGGCCTTGAGGAGCTTCGGACCTTACCATGCCGTCGGGCGCAGGAGCTGCCACAGACTGAAGGCTGGCTTGGGGGGCGTTGGTGCCTAAGCCCGCCGCGCTTGTCGGAGGTCCACCGGGCGCGGGACCGCTGGTATGGCAACCGCTGAGTAGCTCCGTTGCAGCGTGCAGTCCGTCGTAGCGTGGTTGTGACGATTGATCGGGAGTATGAGAGGACAGTTGCCTTTCTCGGCCCGATTCGCAGGGGGAGGTGAAGGATGTGCTAGACAACAAGTCTCCCAGCTCCTTCAATTCCACTCCTTTAGTGCCAGGAGCGGTGTCAGCATCACACAGCTACCTAGAAGAGGAGCCACTCTAAAGCGAGTTGGGGCGAGAACCTCGCTTCTTCTCCCTTGGAGAGGGCCCAAGAGAGAAAATGGGCATGGCTACTGCCGGCCCGGTCTTAGAAGGAGCAGCGTGAGTGATCCCTCGGGGTGATTTAGTGGCCTTGTGCCCATGTGTCTGAATTAGAGCTCTGACCGCCACTGCCAGCACCTCTGGGGAGACCTGGGTTGCCTTTGACTCCGAGCGCAGTCCAGGGCCCTTGCGCACCACCTCGACATATACCCCTCTGACAGGAAGGGCAACCTTCCTTGGCCTCTGAATAGGGAATACTTTTCTTGGCTTTCAAGAAAAAATCTTTTTTTCTTTTCCCTAAATCGGATATGTGCGGGAGTAGGATAGGTGTGTTACACTCTAGTTACTGGAGCGGGCCCCAGTGTCGCTGATGTGACCGACGTGGTCCTGAGCTCGGCACTTCGCCGAAGTCTCTTCTTATTTTCAACTCCGTGATCCGTGACCAAAGTGTTGGCAACGGAAATATTGTTGCGGGTTGGGGACGTAGGGACAAATGCTGCAGTTCAGGTATTCTGCTTTTCTTTTTGCGAGGAGGACTTGTTTCTCAAAGGTCAGGATGACGTACTTCAATGGAGTTTCTCTTTCGTCAACCAGGACAGGAACATTATGCGTTTCATAGCAACAACGCCGTCGCCTTTAAGTCATTCAAGAAATTATTTTCTCGATTCTAGACGGTAGTCCTCGGAGAGGACTCAACGGATGGTGTTGAGCGTGCGGTGAGAAACCACCGACACTTTCACATCGACGATGGTTGTGAGCTTGAGTTATTCTTCACTATAGATATTTGTGTCTAACCCGACTCAAAATATTATGTGTAAAAAACTTTGGATCCGCAGCTCTTTCTTGTTTGTGTGTGTGTTTCTGTTTGAGCGACCAGCGACGACTCCGGACTCGGAATGCCGATCAGTGTTGCTAACTCAAAATTCAGAAACCCGCCGCAAGAATCGCGAAAACCGCGAAAACCGCTAAAAACGCTAAATTTATAAAGTTGCGCAAGAATGGCCGAATTACAGAAGGCAGACCCTAGCGTCAGACATGAAGCTCAAATTCTTGCAGGGCTGCTCACGGACCTTAAGTTTCTCATTTCCAATGTTGTGTGGTACAACATTTTTTTTTTTTTTTTCAAGTTAACTGTTACATGCAATGCAAAGGACGTCGCAGCAACCACCCAGCTGCTGAAAGCATGCAGCGATTACACTGACGATTATCGCGATGTCGGGTACGAAACTGCACTTTCAACTGCTAACGGACTTGCCGAGAGCATGGGTGTTAACACAGTGATAAAACCGGCCCCTCGACTCCGGCGGAAAAAGAGCCAATTTAGTCATGAGGTCTGACCGGGGGCAGTGCCAAAACGAGGTTGTTGGCGGGAGACTCACAGCTCGAAGTTGGTTAATCTGGGAAATAAATGTAATTTGAACCATCTTAACACGGTGCCGACAAAACTCTCAATGCTCGTGAACGTCGTTCGTTTTTAGGATGTGGCTTTCGACTGACAACGACAAAATCGAGACCATTCGCGCTGGGTCACTCTGGCATGTTTACTAACAACGTGATGTTGGGTGCAAAAATAGATAGAGGGGGGGGGGGGGGCGCCACGGCCGCAGTTTGCCCAGGGCGCGTGCTGCTCTAAGGCCGGCCCTGGTCCACCGGGCGCGGGACCGCTGGTATGGCAACCGCTGAGTAGCTCCGTGGCAGCGTGCACTCCGTCGTAGCGTGATTGTGACGATTGATGGGGAGCATGAGAGGACAGTTGCCTTTCTCGGCCCGATTCACAGGGAGAGGTGAAGGATGTGCTAGACAAGTCTCCCAGCTCCTTTAGTTCCACTCCTTTAAGCGAGGAGCGGTGTCAGCATCACACAGCTACCTAGAAGAGGAGCCACTCTAAAGTGAGTTGGGGCGAGAACCTCGCTTCTTCTCCCTTGGAGAGGTCCCAAGAGAGAAACTGGGCACGGCTACTGCCGGCCCGGTCTTAGAAGGAGCAGCGTGAGTGATCCCTCGGGGTGATTGAGTGACCTTCTGCCTATCTGTCTGAATTAGGGCTCTGACGCCGCTGCCGGCACCTCTGGGGAGACCTGGGTGGCCTTTGACTCCGAGCGCAGCGCAGGGCCCTTGCGCACCACCTCGACAGATACCCCTCTGACAGGAAGGACAACCTTCCTTGGCCTCTGGATAGGGAATACTTTCCTTAGCTTTCAAGGAAAAAATCTTTTTTTTCTTTTCCCTAAATGGGATATGCGCGGGAGTAGGCTAGGTGTGTTACACTCTAGTTACTGCAGCGGTCCCCAGTGTCGCTGATGTGACCGACATTGTCCTGAGCTCGGCACTTCGCCGAAGTCTCTTTTTATTTTCAACTCCGTGATCCGTGACCTAAGTGTTGGCAACGGAAATATTGTGTCGGGTTGGGGACGTAGGGACAAATGCTGCAGTTCAGGTATCCAGCTATTCCTTTTGCGAGGAGGACTTGTTTCTCAAAGGTCAGGATGACGTACTTCAATGGAATTTCTCTTTCGTCAACCAGTACAGGAACATTATGCGTTTCATAGCAACAATCATGTAAATCACATTTTGATAAAGTTTTCACGGGTCTTTGGTATATTATGCCATCATCGCTCCATTCTCCCAGCAAGTGTTAAATTAATCATCTACAACTCTTTATTTCTCTCGCATGTGCACTACTGTCATCTTGTCTGGGGAAATACTACTAATGTAAATTTAAATAAGATACTTGTGCTCCGGAAAAAAATAGTACGAATTATAAGTCATGTTTCATATGATCACCCTAGCAGATCTCTTTTCGGAAGTTTGAATGTATTGAATGTGTATAGTTTATATAAATACCGTTTATGCCTAAGGTACAAGTCCGAAGTCATGAACAATATATGTCATCTTGTCAACCTAGCGTCTCTGACGAGGAGATACCCAATATATTCAACTCGCAACATCGACAACTGGAAAGTGCCAAATTATAGAGCTACTTACGGTGAGCAGATATTCTCGAATATATTACCCAACCTACTTAATTATCTGAATACTCAAAATATGGAACTCCTAACATCAACACCGAAAAAAATCAAGTCTTTTTTTTAAACGTGTAATGTGATGACTTTGATCGAGCAATGTTCTAGTGTCCTGACGTGTGTATAGTTAATATGTTTGTTCCTCGGTCTCCTTCCATCATGGATGTGATGGAGAAATAAACAATTATTTATTTATTTATATAACGCCGTCTCCTTTAAGTCATTCAACAAACTTATTTTCTCGATTCTAGACGGTAGTCCTCGGAGAGGACTCAAAGAATGGTGTTGAGCGTGCGGTGAGAAACCACCGACACTTTCACATCGACCATGGTTGTGAGCTTGAGTAATTCTTCACTATAGACATTTGTGTCCACCTCAACGAGGCCTTTCGAGTGTAGTTATTTGGCCTATAAGATAACCCGATAAGATGTGCAGGACCTGTGACACAAAGAAGTAGATGCCTTTGCAGCTGGTTTTTGTTCTTCCAACGAATGTAACACAAAAAACTTAATGGTTTCATATAAGGTTTTTTTCAATGGCTTTGTGCTCTTAACAGCGCCTTTTCCAGGGCTTTCGTGAGCTGGGTTTAGACGGAGGAAGAGCAATAAAGCAGCACAATTCGTTCAGAATCCGCGGTTTACCGCACACCATGGAGCCCAGCAAGGGATTACATAACGCACCATACGAAAAGGGCTTTTCTGGAGACGTTACTCTAACAGTGCTGCCGGGACACTATAACCAAGTGTGGATCTGTACGAGGGTATCTATTAGTTAAGCACATAAAATGGGGCAAAGAAAAGACAAGGACAAAAAGTAAAGAGGACAAGCACTTGTCCTGTTTACTTCTTGTCCTTGTCGTTTTTTGCGCTATTTGATATGCTGAACTAAGATGAACCAACTAACCCAAAAGTGCACCCTACTAGAGGGCATCTATCACCGCCCAGGGTTATCCCTTGCCGCCAAAGAGAGCGAAAGCAGAAAGGAGGGCAGAAAAAAAGAAAAAGCAGAGGTTGGAGTGGAAAAAAAAACAAATGACTGAATATTTTTTCCATACTCCAGCTCCGTCGAAGCTATTGCAAAAGTGTGTGTGTGTGGGGGGGGGGGGGGGATCACAATTCAATATAGAATAAGACAGAAAAAACATTAAACATCGTAAAATAAGATCATCCACTGTCAACCGCACACAGAAACTCGCCTAGAGGTAATGAACGGATGGTAACGGGTAGCAGACTCTAATGTTTGATTGATCTAGGGAAAAAACTGCATTTAAACAAGTAAGTGCATAAAACGGTGCAATGTTTAGGTCATGGGGGCTCCTTGTTGATGATGCTATGTGAAACCTTATGTATGTGTCTAATGAGGCGAGGGCAAGTGGGGCCGAGCCAGGACACTAGCCTAAAAGAAGCAAACGCCGAATCTGTATATTGCCTCACCCAGGGGCGCCAAGGGATCCAAACATACCCATGGCTCACATCAACCATCAGGCTCCCTCGTTCCCCGGACGCAGGTTAAGCCACGCAAAGCCAGGCATGGGTGTGTGAACCAACATGGCTCGGGATTCATGGGGACGAAACTCACCAAGCACCTACTAAAGTAGGGGCCCCCTTTGTGTGGGTATGGCGGCCGACGTGCCTGGGGTTCGTGGTGACGCCACTCACCAAGCACCTAGCACCTGTGGTATAGGCACTCGCTACGGGGCAGTTTTTAAGCTTTTTCAAGGGTGAATGCAGAACTTTCGAGGAGGAATCGTTCCCGAACGTGAGTCATTCAAGCACCTCATACCATTTGCACACGTATGGCTTCGTCTGATGAAAAGCAGAAATAACGTTTTATAAATTCTTTGCAATGCAGTAAGGAATTTATCAATTCTGTCTTTAGCAGTTTGAGTACTCTGGCAAAACTTGAGGTTGTTTGTAGTAACTTGGAGCCGCGTTGCGTAATGTGCCTTCAGAGTGGAATGGGTATCTCAATACGCGTCTTTTCTTAGGACCAAACTTGACGTGGGCGCTGTTGCGGCAGGAGGAAGCAGTAGAAGATGCAGAAGGGACGTGAGGCAACGTGAAGAAGACTCGCAACCCTTCAGTTCCTAATGTATGTAGCCACAAAACTTCCTTTCACTTCGTCGTGAGGGAAGCCTTATGGACGCAGTCAAGGTGATTCCCGATCATGCGCCACCATTAGTCCGATGAAACCGACGGTATTCCAATCCGTTCAAGAAATTAAAGGAGTGGTGGCAGCGTTGCGTATTTCATTTTGAATTCCCATAGTACGCGCTGTAAAGAAAATAAAGATGACTCACTTACCTCCTTTTCGCTAAATCCGTTATGTAGCCGAATATGTACGGAAGGAACGTCGAAGGAGGGTATATCTTTCATCGTATTTATTTATTTACTAATTCTACTTCTTCCCTTCAATTACAACAAAAATGAAAGACGTTTACAACACCCTGTAATACCGAATTAGAGCGCAGCCCTTGAGGAGGAGGAGAGAAGGGCACTCAAGCGAGGGTATACCCATCCCCCTCCTTCTCACCTCCTCATCCTCTCTGCTACTCCTCCTCCCCTCCTCCCTCTTCCTCTTCCTCGCGCTCCTCCGCCTTTCCTTCAACAACTTCCCTTCTCTCCTCCTTCTCCCTCCTCCTCCTCCCTCCTATCCTCCTGATCCCTCCTCCTCCCCTCTTCCCTTCTCCTCTTTACACTCCTCCTCCCTCTTCCCCTCCTCCCTCCTTCTCCTTCCCGCGCGTTGCCTTATGGGAAATGTCTCATAATGCAAAGTGCCTCCCTTTCCTCCTTCTCTGCTCCCCTAGTCCTACCCCTCCTCCTCCCTTCCCCCTCGTCGTCCACCCCCTCCTCCCTCCCTCCTCCTCCTCCCCGCGCGTTGCATCATGGGAAATGTCCCATAATGCACCGCGCGGGACCCTCGTGACGTCACACGTGACGTCACGAGTGACGCTCGTTTTGACCTAATCTTCAGGAGCCTTCGCAATAAACGCAACCACCTGCACCAAGAGATGGCAATTACCGGTTAGCACGCAAACATGCTTGTGCTGGTAGAAACTAGCGGTGACCACATACTGCTGGTCCACGGCATGACAGACAGCTCAGCATACAATAACGTCGCACGGGCACGCAGGAAGAAACCCCCCCCCCCCCCCATGGCGGTCACCTACGTTAAGAAAGACCTCCCCAATATACGAAAACAGATAGAACACATATCATTTCTCATATTTAGGAATACGTAGTCACTAGTACTCTCGCTGGAGGCCAAACGCTCCACGCCATCAAAGGTTATTGGACTCGCAACCAACTCAGCATTGCATTTCCCATAAATGACACGTTCCTGGTTGTCAAACGAAAACGGGACACGACGTTCCTGAGAGAAGACTTTGAATATGCACGACCATTCTGGGCTTCTGGTAAAACAACAATTCTAAGTCGCAGATTTCATACGTTCGCGGTCCTCCACCACTTTATCCTCATGAATGACGCCACATATCCCACTCAACAAGGAACTACTAAGGAACAATATTCGACACCAGACCTCGCGGGGACCCGCGGCCTGCTCCTTGCGACATGCGAAAATACGTCCGGCACTATGGGAAGCGACAACCACATCCTCGAGAATTACATAAGAAGCCACAACCGTATCCTTCTTTGGTGAATGAACCATTAACGCCACACGTATCACGAGCTACCACAAAGCCCGTGCAGAGGTCACTGACAAGGACATCCGCCACCTTTCGACGAAGGAGAGGAGCTCCCACAATGTACATACGATTGGTAAACATACGAAACATATCAGTCGCACCAACGACCACCCACAGCTGGATCAACACCTCCTCAGACTGCGGATCAAACGACCCGGCATGATAAGAGGATTGCGCCGGAAGAAACACAATGGCGATCTACAACCTCGCATCTCTGACTCGACACACAAAAGCCAGAAATGCGTCAAAGAGCTGGACACAAAGAGGTAGCTCAAAATCTGCTATATCGATGGTTAGCCTTTTGCAGCTCGTGGATGAAAACTCTACCGCGCACTCCTAAAGCAAACCAAACCCTGCTACACCCAATAGAAGCTCCATCATACCTGAGAGATTATGACTTACGACCACAACAATGAAATCCGAAATGCATTTTAGCCGCCCACCCAAAACCCCTCGAGGAAAATCGACTACTCTGATTGAGGACCCACAGATAAATACATCGCCATAATTCCAACTTCTCGCGCGCAGAACTCAATATGACCCCTGTACAGCTGAAGCAGAACACAGCATCGGAACCTCAAAGATTAACACACGGCATGCACCACAAACTTGCCTGCAAAAAATACGAATCGCTCCAACACATTAGCCAGGTATGAACTACGGTGAAATCGCAGCGACACGGAAAACAGATCACGTGGTTCTCCTTCCCAAACCTGGCAAACCTTCCGTATACACCAGCCAAACTCAGACATATTTCCATGGCATCGTGCGTGGCCAAGCTAATGAAAAAAGGTAGTCTTGATACGCCTGGAATGGCACCTGAAAAACACCCAAAAGTTCGCCCCACTCTTGTCGGCTTCCGCAAAAACTTCACCACACAGTACGTCGCAAAACGCATCCGGGAGGAGGTCTACGACACACCCAGTACTTCACAGGAGTATATATTAAAAAAGCATATGACAATGCTCTTGAAAAAGTAATCCTCACAACCACCATAATACACAACCTGACTTCGGCGTGTTCAAATATATCCAAAATTTTACCTGGCATAGGACAATTTGTTTCATTAATCCCTATGGACAATCGTTCAAGCCTGCAGAGGTAACGTTACGCTCTGCAGCACAACAGGCAGCAGATACGTGCTGGAAGAGATGCCCCAAAGAGGGCTGGGCATCACACATAAACGCGTGCAGTCCATCTTCCTCCAGTGCGCACCAGAGCAATCGGAGTTCAAAGTCGTTTTCAACTACGATAACAAGACCGCCTACAAATATAAAAGTCATATCCCTCCCATCAATTTGCTACACATCCACCGCAAACCACACATCCGCATACTCGGATTCATCCGGCAACATGACGGCCGCAGTACGGAGCGGATTACTAATGGAGACAAACAGGTTCATCCAAATCACTCCATGCTTACCGAGTCACTCGTCATTACCACGGCATGAAGGAACATGAGCTGCAAACATTTGCCGAGCCCACTGTTAACGAACTCACCAACTCACCAAAACGCGAATTGGAAGAATAGAAACATCACTATGCAAATGTCTACAAACCGAACACGGAGTCTCTAACAACGCACCAAATACTGTGCTCACAAATGTCGCTCTCCACAATATACCAGCTTCATCCCCTCATTGCTTCATAACAAGGCAGGGCCATCATTGCAAGTCTCGGTTAATCCACAGAGCACCTCTACCCCATCCCCGCAAGTCCTCCTCCGAGGGACACCATACCCCGCGTCGCCGTACAACCCCTCCCAAAAAAATACAGACCCAAACACCAACCAAGACACGTCTCAGACTTGGCCCAACTACCTAAGCGAGCCATCGCACGACACGCACTACACTCACGCCAGGCACACGGACCACACCACAAAGACTGCATTCGTGGGATCACGAAGCTATGTCGTGCGCCATCACCGAACGACCTCTCCCGCACTATTGCCGAGGCGCAAGCAAGAGCGGAAGACATCCTCCTGCGCCAACACTCCACATACACAATCACTATGCACACAGACTGCCAAAGCGCCCTACGTGCCTTCGACGAAAACACACCCGACCACCTTCGGGGTGATGGGGTATGTTATGTCGGTATCTCCTCCAGGTCCTCCTGGAGTGAATACCGGGCCATCAGGGTATTGAGGGCAATGAACGACCTCATGCTCTCGTTCTTGATTAACCCTCCAACCTGACTATATCTATTGAACCAAAGAGGAGCGCGCCAACCACCATTAGACTCGAAGCTCAAGACTGTAAGCCATCCGCATGGACAGCTGATAGCTTTCCCCACCATCCCACATTCTCTTACGTCGTGACACCACTTACAACTACCGAGCTCAAAGGCACTCCTTACCTTGTTACAGGTTCAACAACTAGAAGAATAAAGGCCCTGTCAGGTATGCGGAGAGTACCAAGATAATGAACACATCTATTGGAGAAGCCTTAAAGCCACCGATTAAAGAATAGTGCATTCCCTCTACGTTTCAGGAGAAGGCACAAAATGTCTAAAAAACCATGGATCAGTCGTTACCTTTATAAACGAATTAAAGAACAAAATAAATTATTTTACAAGTGTGTCCGATCAAAATAGCAGACAATATTACCTGAATATAAACAGAAAAGAAATAAATTAAACCCAGATCTAGAGAAAGCACGGTTAGAATACCATAAGAACAAGTTCATTTCCTTATCGGACGACCCCAAAAAATTTGGAAGGATATGGGAAGGCTGATCGGTAAATACAGCAGCAAGATTCCAAGTACTCTTATTTTTAAAGGTCGTCAGTATAGCAATACTTCACTAGCGGAAAAATTGAACTCTCATTTTTTTTTTTTTTTGACTCCGGCGCTGGGATCAGCGGATTCGATGCATGAGATATATTTTTCCTACAGCCTCAAGTTCTATATACGAAACGATTTATTGCCCGCTTGTGTGGCGCACTCTCATGACTCCCTGTCATCCCATTTTATCAAGCAGCACTTTATTAAAATAAACTTCCTGCTACGTGCTATCGAAGTGTCACCTTTGGTGTTTTTTCATGATAAGATGAGTGTGTATGTGCAAAACTGTAATTGTAACATAGGAATAGTTCAATAAACATTAGCTGCCAGTTAGCGCCTGTCCTGTGCGTGGGTGTGTGTGCGATTCTCCCGTCCCTTTTCTAGCTTTTCACGTTATTTTGGTCACCGAACAAGCTCAGAAAACCACTAATTTGCATTATTATACTATCATTAGAACGCTGAAACTTTTACGACCTCGCAACGTCATCACAACCTGCTCACATAACATTTATTCAATCTACTAGAAGTTATTACTTTGTACAACGCACAAGGGAACAGCTAAAAGATAAAAATTAACAATCAGAAAGGTAAAACGAGACGCCAAGTTAAACTTATTTAACCTTCACAAAGTAAAACCACTAACCATGTTAAAATACATAATTCATCTTTAGAGATTTACATTTACATCGTTTCTTAATTTCGTTTTTTACATTGTTAAAATATTAGAGGCATTGTCAATTTTATGAAAGTTCATTAAAACGTCTTAATACGTAATATTTTGGCAACTTCATTGCATAGTGGGTATATATTTTTGAAAGATTAAATTTTGTTTTCCGAAGTTGTTTTAGTTGTTATAGATGAACTTACTAGAGAAGCAATATTTTATTAGTATCACAAACTTGCATATATTACCTATTGCGAACCGCTTAAGCTCAGTCAGTTTTTATTTGAATGCCAGATCTACTGGCCCTGTTCCGTCAGTAAAGTTATCCACCATTCTTTTATTACACGATTTATTTTGTTCTTTCTTGAGATCACAGCAGGACGCGTAAATGCTTACATTATATCTTAGTTTCGAAACCACTAATATTTTATAAATTGTTTGTTTTTATGTTAGGATCCAGTGTAGTTTGAAATGCAGTTTACAAAAGTTCGATGAATTTACCCTCAAATGCCTTGCCGGGTAATTTATGTGTAACTTCCAAGTCAAATGTTCCTCGCAAGTTTCGTGCCGTAAAATAAAGCGTGCAGCGACAACCTTTGCCTTCCATTGAATGCCAAAACCTGGATCAGTAAGAATTAATAATTGTTTGATGGGTCCTTAAGTATATTTCATCCGTCTTCCTGTTCTTTATAAAAATAAAAAAAAAATTGAAAACGAGTATGTCTATGGTCTAAATCTACCTAAGAAAGGACACCACAGAATTGTAATTTTTATTTGCCACGATTAAACTTTGATCGTTAGCGTATTGATAAATATTTCACTCCGAGATCGTTCACGTATATTTAAAAAGATAGGTCCAAGCACCAATCCCTGTGGAATACTGCATCTGAGGAAATATCATTAATGTTACGTCAGAGGGGATTATAAGAAGGGCTAATTCAGATTGTGTTGCACTGAATCTGGAAATGAAAGTGTGATCGCAAAGAATAAAGTGAGCTGAAACATTTCGATCGGGTTTATTAGAATTGTTTATAAAAGAAGTGTCACGGTACAATACGAAGCGCACTGTAGTGTCGGGCGAACAGGCGGGATGTAAAAAATTGGGGCTCCATTCCACGGCGTGAAAGTGCTTCGACAGCGAAGCTGAGGTACCAGCTGCAACGATTGCCCACTGCACTATAGACCGTTCTAATGGCAAACGCCACCAGGTGGTACTCTCCTCTTTGACGTCCCAGAGAACTTCCGGTTTATAAAAATAATGAACAAAGGTCACTTTAAAGGAGTCATGGAACGTTTTTTTAACTTTTTCCTGTTTAGCCTTCCTCGTCAACTCATATATAATAATAGTGTGTTTATTTCCATCATAAGATGATGGTGGCAACTAGGAAAAAAAGCTGTGAGGTGCAGCTTGACGGGTTCCTGACCGTCTACAGTAGCAGCGACAGAGTGGGGAAATAATACATCAATTAAAATAGAAACACAGATGTACAGAAAATGATCGCCATCACAACATGTTAAGCACAATTCCTTAGATTATTACAATTTTGACATATAGGGCAATGACGGGCAAACAAAAACAAGCTCATTATATTAAGAACAAAATACGGAGTAAAGAGAGCAACTACACTAATCATCAGTGAAAAAAGGGTGACCTCACTTGACTCTACGATAACTTGTCCCAATCAATACCTTTAGCTAAAAACATATTAAATAATTTAGGAACAGCGTAATTCAGCGTTTGTGTGCCATAGTTTGTTCTCGGTGTGACCGCCTCCAAACATTCAGCTCCGCGGGTGGGGTAACTATGAATGTGTTTCGAGATTTGTGCAAGATTTATAAAACAATTCATATTTTTAATTTGCTCCACTTTTAGGCTAGTAGCAAGCGTGTAATCATTAATTCTGTGGACATTTATGACATGAAATGTTTTGAATAAGCTAGCTGTATGAAAGTCAAACGGGACATCTCCTATAGCTCGAAGTGCTTTCTTTTGCAACACATGCAGCTTCGCGCATTCTACCAAACAGTTCAAAAAAGAGGGGAGTCCCCTCTTGCTCTCGTTTGTGTACCCGGACAGAGCCATTGTCCCCCTAGAGCCCGTAGCTCAAAATTCAGACAATAGTTGCTTTCCCCAACCTGTTCACCCCGAAGCTGACAGCGCAGTGGAAGCTATGTGCTCGTTGGGCCAGCCACACTTTTGCCGCGTGATCACGCTCTTTCGCGCATACCAACGCGCAGAGAATGAGGTCAGGTGATGAAAGGGACCAGGGTTACTAAATACTGACAGGATAAGAATGACTGTGAAGACTTTCAGTGTCCCGCCTCCAACGCGAGCGCCGGTGCTTCGATAACGCCTCGTCGTCTTATGAGACTCGGGCTTGCACGTGCAGCCCTGTGGAAAGCAATCAGCCCCCCCGCTGGAGCTCGGTAAATACCATGAGACGTCCTACCGTCCTCCTCATCTCAGTGCCTATCCAAATTATAAATTAAATATAGTAACCAATATAACAAAGCGGCCAATCAATTGGGGATAGTTTATTCTGGACAGAGACATTTTTGGGCAAATTGTAAGACAAAGAGACTCATATGCACGCGTAGCACCATAGACAAGGATGAGTTCATGGTTGCGTCTTAATACGCAAATGCATTTGCCAGGTTAGTCATATTTAGTAAGTAATTTTAATGTCATGGCTAATTTCGTGCAGGCAAGAGTGGGTAGGAACGTCAGAGTTAATTCCTGTAGTTATGCAAAATACAACATTCAGCATGTTTTTTTTATAAATGTGAAAGATGTTTCCGGAACTTACGATTTCCGTTGCTGAATAAGTCGCTTTCGAATAAGGTGCTTTCAAATATTGTACGAATACTTGAAAGGATAAAACATTTAGGATGGTGACGCTAACAGGAATTTTTGAAACAAAGTCCTATTTCAATCCCCGTTTTGGATGCTTTATCCTTTCACGTATTCGTATCCATTCACCAACACGCTCATTTTCACTTATCCAATAATGTGTCCGATGATATTCCTGAAAAAAAAAAAGCGACCGTATTTTGCTCGCAATATAGCGACAGATTTATCTTGGGTTTGTGGAGTGGAATGCCCTTCACAATGATACATTACTGTGTAACTAGTGTTTTTGAGTAAGTAGTATATAAACAGTGTTATTAGAACGTTTGAAAATATTTCCCAAAGCTGCATGATTTATTATCTTTAAAAAGGAATATCATAGAAATGATTTTGGGAAGGGTATGAATTACTGCGATGGACGCCAATACAGTCATAGCATAAAAATGCATTGTTCAGTATATTGGCAGCTTACCTATTAACTATGCAGTCTCCAGAATTGCTGAGTATAATAATAAGTAGATTGAGCTCAAACAATTTATGCTCTGGACCTTTCGACATACCTTTGTTTGAGACTTTGGAGTGCGTGTGTCGTTACCTGCAGACTCGTTTTTTTTAATCACGTTTAATGTAGACCAGCACCTTTGTGCCCTAACATCCATTTCATACATTTGTATTCAAAAGAGAGAGTAGCAAATCTAGCCTGCGGCGTATAGGCTATTTATTATCCGTGTACAGTCATTATTTTTATTATATTTTAGTGCGCGCAT
Source organism: Ixodes persulcatus (assembly GCA_013358835.2). Classification (NCBI taxonomy): domain Eukaryota; kingdom Metazoa; phylum Arthropoda; class Arachnida; order Ixodida; family Ixodidae; genus Ixodes; species Ixodes persulcatus. The sequence continues at coordinate 61,253 of JABSTQ010010928.1, read as the reverse complement.
AACTGAACCATGTTTCGACATGTTCGAACATTTAAGCGAGCTTGGCATGTAATCTTCAAAAAGTGCGAATATTTCGCCCTTTATTACTATGCAATTTTATCAACATTAATGCAAATAAACTCGTCATTTTACTAAAATAAAATCAGTCAGAGAGCTAAAAAGATCAATATCAACGTTTTTCGCGCGGCATAAGAGCATTTGTATCATAGGCAGCCCTCGTGTAAAGAGGGTATCAAAGTTTTAAGTCATATGTGAAAGTAAATATTTCGACGAATGTCATCCTAGTTGAGCATGATGGTAAGCCTGAGACTGGGGTAAAAAAGGAAAACGCAAAGGAAGACAGAAAAAGCGCATGCGATGTTTCAAACTTAGCTACAACATTTATTTCGTACACGCCTTATACACCAAATCTCCAACGCCGTCACTTCGATCACCAGAAGTAACAAAACCTCACGGCAAGAAGACACAATAAAACAGAAGTGGAAAGAGAAAGCGCGCGCACGCACTGACACGCAGAGTTTTTAACAAAAATGGGAGTAAAGCTTCTGTTATCTCCCCTAACCTCGGCTACGAAACCTTTACACAAAGGGTCACATTTCAGCACAACCATCTCCTGGCTGAAGTATGACCCTTTGTTAAAGGGTTTCGTAGCCAGGGTTAGGGGAGACAAGAGAAAGTTTATCCCCCTTTCTGCTAAAAATGGTGTATGTGTGCGATTTTTATTTTTTACCCTCTTTATATTGTGTCTTCTTCTCATGGGGTTTTGTTGCCTATGGTAATTGCAGTGACGGCGTTAGAGACGTGGTATATAAGGCGTGTCGAAATCAATTTAGTAGCTGAGTTTAAGGCGTTGCCTGTTCTTTTTTTTTTTTTCTTCATTTGCGTTTTTAATGCGAAAGCATTATCTGTCTCATGAAGCGAGCTGACGTCATCAGTTTGAAGCGCGAAAACAGCACCTTGTTTCCTTCGGGTCCATTGGCTGGCGTGCGTAGACGGGGCTCCCATTGGCCGCTGCGCTCGTCAGTTTCCACGACCGCTCACCCCATGGCGCTGCGTGCCCAGGGGAGCACACGCTCTGACCAGCAAAAAAACGTACGCAGCAGACGAAAAAAAGAGCGGACAAGCGGCTTGCCTGCTTTTGCATTCACAACTCATAAGAAATGCTTAGGTGTACCTCGAGCTTCTTTTTTTTCTACTCCAGTCTCAGGTACACCATCATGTTCAACTTACACCAGCTCGCCTGCACTCTGACAATTTTTTCGTTAGTCATCCTAGTTACGCTTTAAAGGAAGCGCGGAGGAACGCTGCTGTGGCATCTGCATCTCTGGAACCAGAGGGGGAATAGTTATATCTCGAGTATTTATATGAATTCACCAAACTCAATTTTGTAACTCGACGCGCCCGTTCATCGGGGTATTAGTTTGTTTACTTTTGCCTTTCTTGGATTCGAATAAAGAAAACCTGCGATCCGGATACGCCAGGTAAGCATCGTTACGTTAAAGTTTCTTATTTTTAACTAAAATTTTAGCGTAATTTTATTTTACATATTTCATATACCGTAAAAGACTCAATTTTCGCGAGGACCTAATTTTCGCGAATTTCGCGAATAGCCAAAAACTTCGCGACAAATAGGTCCCGCGAACAATTCATGTAAAATGTAAGTACATTGGAATCCATATTGAAATCCCAAGGCGTCACGAAAATTAGAACCTGCGAATTAGTACAAAACTTCAGCGTCGACCTAAATCGCGAAATATTGATTGAGCCCGCAAGAAATAAGTCGTCAACAATATGTGTCAAATGTTTCTCTGCTTCCTATATTTAGAGGAGGATAGTCACATCTTACTTTTGAAGTAATAAAAGCTGGAACAAAAACTTGTGCCAAATTTGGAAGCAAACTGCGTTAGTTTTTATTGGGCAATAGGAAGGTGTTCAACTTTCAGGTATGACGCCGTGCCCCCGCAGTGACACCGATTCGGAAGCCGGCCAAGGTGACAGTCATGGCGTCGTCTTCGTTGACCGCCGTGTTGTGGCACAGAACAGATCTGTGATTTCTCGAGGGGAGCTACAGAGTGACCTTTCCCCGAAGACGGCGTTGCGTCTCGCACCTGGCGGCCGCACAAGTGCAGGACGGGGACAGGCCGCTTGATTGCTTATTGTGTCGGGCGACCGGTCGCTTCCCACGACCCGGAGACTGGCAACAAAGTCTCTCTGCAGCCGGACGTCATTAAGATTTTGGCCGCAACCCGACAACGCGACCGGCCCGACTGCCTACGCGTTCGTGAGTCGTCTCTCGATGCAGCGAGTTGTAATGCATGAGCTGGGCAGCCCTCAGAGGTACGCGTCTGCTGTCTTGGAATGGTGACGTTAGGCCAGAAGAGCTAAAGTTAGGCTGGTTGGTAGTTTTAGAATTAAAAAAGGCGCGCGAGAGATTCGGTCATCGTGTCAGCCAATAAGACGATTTACCGAAATCATGTTTTCCTCTCTAAATATCTTCATGTAGAGGCTCTGCCATCGATCTTTTTCACCCCTCTCTTACTGTATGTATTCATGTCTCGGGGTTACGGTGTTTGTAAAAAAAATAATACTTGAACGCGTGTTTTCAGCATTTTAAAGGACACAGAACTAAAAACCTGGACCGGAATTATTGGTTGTTACAGCATATATAGCGCATCACTAATGTATAAATGACGTTTATTTAATATAGAATGTCTTTTAAACCTAATTAAACCCAAACATTTATATTTTTGGGTGCACCTGGTGAGCGTCTTCAGAAGCTCGATCGTAACGTCACGATCCTCACTCAGCTCGCTTCTCGGCGGGTCGGCTGCAAGAGCGACGACGCAGCAGACGTGTCAAGTGTATGGCACTCGCCGGGTGTCAAAACACTCAAAAGATAAACCACCGCATTGCGCTGCGCAAAAGTGTCCCAAAGGCCGTGAAGATCGGCCTTCCGTACGTCTCCGAGCAAGCTCGTAACACAAAAACTCTTAATGGAAGCGGACTCAAAATGGGTTTATACCCATTTAAACGCTACTCTCTTGTGGGGACAATTCCGTAGACGAGGATTATGAAGAGAGCTCTGGACACGGAAAGTATAACTAAGTCTCAGCCTGCAAGTGAAAAATACCACCTTGAAAGCCGGCATCTTACCTTCGCGTTTTACTCGGAAACACAGCAAGAAAGATTCGGTACTGCTAGAAAAAAACAACACTTGTTTTCGCAGCGAACTCGGATGCTTCCGCAGCGACTAAAATACTTGGGTATTTTGAACTCTTCATTTAATGCAGAAAATACGAACGCGTGTTTGTAGAAACGACGGCTTCATTTGTTACGCAAACGATTCGTCGTGTATTGGAGCCGTTTCTGTGCTGACGACGAACCTTATAAGGCACGACAAGTTACTTTCAATAAAATTACGCCCCTGCTAATGTTCGCCACATATCAACACTAAAACGAGCCCAGGAATGGCAACTAGTATCTGCGGTGATTGCATTCATTGCTCGTCCACTCGGGGAGCAGCAATGCTTCGAAGCATCGAACTTACGCCGGCAGCCTTGGCGCAACTTGACTTTAGTTAAAACGGAGTATGGTCCGATTGACGAGCCGGATCACTGAATTTCCATTTATATATCCGCACAGCTCAAATAAATACTAAACTGAGTTGCGTAATCAGGTTGTTGTTTTTATTTTTTTTTTTCGCAAATGAGTTTCCTTTTTATTCGCAATGCTTGTGGAGAAAAAAGAAATATCAAGTCAAAATTAAATTCCAAGACTCAGTGATGGCGGCAAATTGCGTAGCTGTTCCATAAATTTGTAAGAAAAAATATATATATATAAACAATAACAAGTATTATTAAAAGGAGGAGTCGCACCTAGAAATTCGGATCGGTAAGCGACAAAAGTAGACGCGCTTGACAGGTTGGCCGTGAATGCAATCAGTTTAGCGCGATTGTCAGTTCGAGATAGTACCCTTAACCACATCTAGTCCTTACCTGTTTGTTTCTAACAGACCGGCTGCTGAAAATTGAATTGTAGAAAAATTAGCACACACAGACAACAACAAACGTTATACACTTAAAAGAAGCACTAACACTCCTTCAAATACTTCTTTTTTTTTGCCAAGCGATTCTTTAGGGTATTAGAAGACTATCCAATAACAATTTCTGGTACAGCGTTACAGATATTTTTATTAAAAGTCAACAAACCCGACTGTTTGAAACCGAAACTGAAACTGGACTGGGGAGGAAACACAGATGTAGAGGAGAGATCATAATGCAATTAAATGCAAAGGTGCAAGCGAGCTGGACAAGAATGACGAAAATAATCCCTGGAGAGGGAGAACAAGAGGGACAAAGGACAAACACAAACTCCAAACACATCTAGCTGTGTTTGGAGATTTGTGTTTGTCCTTTGTCCCTCTTGTTCCCCTTCTCCAGGGATTATTTTCGTCATAGAGTAGAGAGTTGTCGAAAATCGCGTGACGACACCTGACCGCATCTTTTTTTTTCTTTTTTTTCTCGTATTTTTTTCGGCTTTATGAAGCAGAGGAAAAACGCACACGTAGCACGTTGCACGAGAAACACAAAAGTCAAGATCTTCGTTCTCCACGTTTGCACGTTCTTCAAGCTCTTACCAATTCGTGTTCGTAACGCGAGCGATGTCTTAAGCCAGGAGAAGGGGCGACGACTAGGCGACGTCTTCGTGCGAATCAGATTGGTGGTAGGGTGTGTCGTATGGAATGCATCTTAACCGTTTTAATCAGTAAAAGATTTCTCCTTCGAAGCTAGACAGATTCCCCAGTACCGAGAACAACAGTCCCGAAATAGAGGTTCCTCGCCCGTCCTCCTCCGCACTCGCTTATCCGCTTCTTTCAACAGCCCAGCCCGCAACTCCCGCGAGAGGATGCCATGCTGAGAATTTGGCACAGAATACGCAAAGTGCTTCCGGTTCTCGGAGCATTTTTTTTTTTCTTTTTCAATGAACGCATTTGCAGTCTTTTACAAGCTACAAAAAAGAGTATCAGATTTTTTCTGATTTTTAATATTGAGTGTGTGCCATCGAATACCCACGATTTTGATTATATTTGGTGTGTGCGTCTAACGAACAAAGAATGGCACGTGACCACAGAGAAGAGAGTGAGCGCGACTTGAACAACGAGACCTTGTTCGACGGTTTTCAGGCGGAAAGAAAACAAATTTCGAGCCGAAAATTGTGTTTTCCATAGTTGGGCTCTAATATGTCATACGCAAATAAAAAAAAGCTTCCTGCGTTTGGTGTCGGACTTGCACTGCGTGTCCTCGGAGGGGTGCGCTGCAGGGACATGCGTTGCCCCGCACCTCCACCACAAATGCCAGGAATGACGAGGGACGAAACAAAAAATAACTGAGGAAATTGAAACGTTTATTGCGGCGAACTTGTGCCCAAAATAAAAGTGGGTAGAAGATAACAACTGAGCATCGCGGGCGTCGAAGTAGGCGTAACAGCAGAGTCGCACACTGGGGCGAAACTGACTGCGGCTCGCCACGCGGAGCCCCTTTTGTACACGTGTTGGCTTCTGGAACAATCAGAGAATGTTCGGCGCGTAGAACATCCGGACCTCGAACAGGCAACAGGGTTCTCGAATTTACCAGAAGTCTAAATTCAAAGAATAAATAAAAGATGCCTCGCTCCCATGTATCGAACCCTGGGCCTACGCACGAAAGTCAAGCGCAGTAACCACTCGGCCACCCAAGCGCTCTCTCGTGGACGCGCGTGGCACTATACAAATGAAGATTTTGACAAGCATAAATACGCCGGCAATGGTCCTTAGGAACAATACACACATGCATAAGAGCGAAGAAAAGTTATAACTATGAAAATAAACTAGGAATACGTCATCACTTCACTACTATTAGAACCGCACAGATTGTAATTTTTTGCTACACAGTAAAAGTTTTTACACCTTTAAGGGTGTAAAAGGGGTGTTGTAGCAACTTACCCTTACAAAAATTTTTAATGAATTTCATTTGAACGTTTATGGAGTATCTTTTCGAGTCTCAGTAGAAATGCAAATGAGTTTTGTAACGAATCCGTAAGGAGTTTACGAAAACTATTGGCCACCGCGTTCCAATTGAAGTTTCGACAAAGCTACCGCATAAAGTTTCTAATATATTTCATATGAATATAATTTGAAAGTCTATTGACACCGTTTCGAGTCTGTGTTGAAAAACAATTGATTTTTTGTAACGAGTCCCTAAGGGGTTTACGAAAACTATTGGCCACCGCGTTTCAATTAAGGTTTTGCCGTTCCACCTCAAAAAGAATTTCTAATACATTTCATTTGAAAGTCTAGATACACTGCTTTGAGTCTCTGTTGAAAATCAAATGTTTTTTTCTACCGCGTTGTAACCGAGGTTTTGACGTGCCATCTCATTAGGTATATTCCGACGAGTCGGAATATACCTAATGAGAGGGCCCATCAAAACCTCAATTGCAACGCAGCAGAAAAAAACATTTGATTTTCAACAGAGACTGAAAGCAGTGTAACTAGACTTTCAAATGAAATGTATTAGAAATTATACTCCTAGCATGGGTTTCTAGATAGAGCTCTCAGAGGGAAGACGACAATAGGTTGTATGATATGTTGTCTGGATGTAACCGCTGTTTTGAGGGAAGAGGAAAGTGAGTGCAAGTGTCACTTATATGTTTGCCTATATACTCATGCTGGGTTCAGGAAATGCCTGGATAAAACCGTGGGAAGGAGCAATAACTGGTTTATTAAAAATGTGAAATTCGAGTCTATGGTACACTGCCTTCGTGTCCATGGCGGACCTTGTACTGCCTTCGTGTCCACGGGAGATCTTGTACTGCCTTCGCGTCCACGAGAGTACTGGTAACCTATAAAGAAAAAAGATGCACAGTTACACATTGATCTGCTCATCTAAACTTCAATGTCCGAGCAAGGTATCCTGTTCACAGCGCAGCAGTACCTCAGTGCAGAATCAGTATTACAAACCGGGACATCGGTCTTTTGTATGAAAGGAGGCAACTCAGAACACATGATACAAGCCAAGGAATAGCACTGACTCGTTGCCTTAACAGGGCTGAGTTAGCGCTGCACTGTATGTGTGAACCAGCCTTAAATGCGGAAAGTCACATTGAAAATACCTACATTTTTGCTCACCCAGGCACTTAATTTTCACACTACCTTGATAGTTTAATAAGTGGCACTAATAACATTGTCAGGGGCACCATGGTGCAAAAGTATATTTTGCCCCCGAGTCTGCGAGAATCAATCTCTCACTGTTTTTGCCGCCGCATTGCAGTCTTTTATTTTGGCTTTTGACAAGGTCTACCAAAGATAAGCGAGCAGATGTTGTCGCTTATGAAGTTTACCAAATTTGAACATAGAGAAGCTATGACTTATAAGCATCTCGAAGAATTAATATAGCAATTTGGGCCAATTGGTTTATGATCGTAGACAAGCCAGTGTTTTAAGCCCACTTCTTGTCTCTATGTATTTTTTTGTGTTTGTTTACTATCTTGAAAAAGTATCTTTAATCACAATGGACAGGAAGAAAACGGTAATAGGGTTCTATGCGGATCATAAAGCAATGCTCCGAATGGGTGTGTATCAACTGCAGCTTTCATAATCGATGCAATACACAGTTTGAATTATTGGGAGGATCGAGACATCAGAGGCCGAATTCAAAAAGCAAACTTACGATAAAAAATTGCGTATGACAAAATCCGAGAAGAAATCCGTATTAATGAAACAGAATTGTCCCAACTTTTGTGTGACTTACAATGGAATATTACGACATCATCCAAAGTGTCTGACAAACTTCTTAGGGCAAACATGACCGCACGTCACGACCAGCAATGTAGTTAAAAGTGTTGGCAAGAGGCATGTGTTTTGCGCACTGTTCGCATGCATCCCTGCTTGAAGCAGCATAAGGACAACGCTAAACTACACCCTGATGATTCAGCCGACGAGTCTGCCGAGCTGACTATCCTGCCGGTTAGAGCTAACGAGGTGCAGGATTGCGATCAACGGCAAATGGATCCTTCACCTATGAATGGCGTGAACCTCATTTGTTGATCACTAGTGCCCCCTCATACTTCAGTTGTGATCTTCGAAGTGGTGGGCAGCTGTGCGACTCTACCACACAAAAAGGCACATTCCTGACTGGATGTGCCTTTTTAATGAGAAAGCATTTTATGTTCATGGAGCGGAAAATCCGGCGTCCGGCGGCTTTAACCGAGCGGTACAAAATGCCAACAGAGGAATAAAAGAAAGAATAAAATGTGCTTCCACGGCTGGGATTCGAACACAGTGCTGCTGTGTGAGAGCCGGCCATGCTAGCTGCTGTGCTATCTCAGCCGCTTCGGAATGCGGCATTACTCTCCCCTCAAAAAGAAGCTTGTCCCATTACGGCAAAAGACGGCATCGGCATTGATGTGCCCGAAAGATGGTCATAAAATTATGTCCTTGGTTCGATGACATCACACTTTACGTGACGATATGACGTACCATAATGTGTGACGCCACATGATGTAACGCAAAAAAAAAGATATTACAGGGGCACTTAGGTATCCCTACGTGGATTGAATGCGAAAGCATCGCCATTCCTAACAATACAGGAAAAAAAAAGGAAGTGTCGTTAGGAATGGCAATGCTTTCGCATTCAATCCACAAAGGGATACCTAAGTGCCGCTGTATTTTTTTGTGTGGAGTAGAGCTCAAATAAACGCCGTATGGTGCAGTACATCCACGATTAAGTTGCTGCTAGTCGTGAGGCTTAATGTTTTGCACCAACAATACCGTAGAGTTTTTCCTCGGTTCGGCGAAGCGCCACTTCGCTACGAACTTGTTAGAAATTTCTGCATATGCGACCGCTTTCTTCTGGAAACCTATGGCGACCTGCCACTCACTTTTGGCCAAAGAACAGTGAAAATACCAGATGTGAAAACAGCCATAACAAGCATTAAATAAATCAAGATGGGGGTCATAGCATTGGCTTCCCCTTGTGGCAAGACTATACTCGCGGTCAGCTTTCTGTGGCAATGCAGTCAATGCTAGGGGAGAGGGTGCACCAACCGCTGTACACACGCTTTCCTCCTCTCTTCGGATTGCCACAGAAAGTTGACCGCGAGTATAGCACAGGATTTCTGTTACTACCGTTTATAAGACAGGAGTCGACTTTTTCTGGTCTATCTTGAAATCAAAGTTTGGTCCGGTTAATTTTGTAGCAGAAGGCCCGTACTTTCCTGTTCGTGGGGTCATTTTCTCGGTTCAAAATATGATGCAGAGTCATTCCCATAAAAATGCATGGGTGCCCGCTAGGACTCTTCGGAATGATTAAATTAACCGAGGTCGCGCTATACTCTGTTGCAACTCTAGAATAGCAGAAGCCGCTCCCACAAAGCCCTTTACTCTTTTTAGTAAGGAAACACTAGAGAGGAGGAGAGCCGAGAGGACACCGCCAATCATGGCGAGCAAAGGGAATTGTGGGAGGGGCTTCTGCTATTCTATAGTTGGAACGGACTATAACAAAAGTTTACAGTACCATGAAAAAAAAGAGACCAAGCATGCAGAGAAATTCACAGGAAGTGTAGCAGGGACAGAAAAGAAAAAACTGCAGCTGCAATATTTACCCTTTAAATTTTCCTCGACAGCACAGCAGAAACGACATGCTGGTCGTCAGCGCCTGGAGGGCCACCCCCTTGTACTGGGAGCACATGTAGTCTGAAACAAACCGCAAACAAAAACTTAAATGCATGGACAATCCGCACATGCTGTTATTTTGCTTCATTGGCCGCTGCAGAGAAAGCAAGCATGCACACCGTTGTCCAACCATGTCAACTGCTAGCTGAAACTTCGTGCCGCCAGGATTAAGATATTGCTTGCGCTATAAAAACAATTACACACTACCCAGCTGGCACGCTGAAAGTTAAAACATTGAAGAAACTAGCTCATAAAACTTCAATGTAAGGGCTACACCTTGTGGACGGTACAAAAAAGTATGTTCAGTCTAAACCGTGGTGCACTGCAAGGCTGCTTTACCTCAGCCAGTTTGGAACATCTGCAGTTTCATTATTTTGAAGATATTATGCCTTAAAATTAATGTGACAAATTAACTGGATTAAAATTTTTTAATCGACATCTGGCTCAAGTATACTAGTGGGTTAATTTCTAACTTACCATAATTATTTTCGGCATCCCGAAGGCGTCTCTTCAGGGTTCAGTTTTCATATTGGATCCACCTCACCATCACACCTGCAGCCACACTGAAATGTTTGCAAAGTTTCAGGCAGGGTAATTAAAAGTCGGCAGTTTCTCTCGAACATTGCTGTCACAAATTTTCTTTTTTGTCATTTTGTCCTGTTTAAGGGTGGTTCGGGGGAGGGGGGGGGGGGGGGTTCAATTGCAATCCTCACGCAAGTTTACCTGAGCGCCAAAGGCATGAGCTCGGATGAGACTAATGCCGGCCAAGCTTCAAACCAATGGGAAGAGGAAGATGAGAAGAAGAAAGTGGGACTTGGAGCGTTTCGGGTTGACCAACCACGAACCCGTGACACCGCATAGGTCATTCAACACACGTCCCATACCACTCAAACACTGTTTCGAACTGCATTTTTAAGTCAGTCGCACTTCCAACGGTGTATGAACAGGGGCATTCATTTCGTGACATGCCTTGAAATGAATCAAAGTGACGCAAGCTGGGAACACACTGCTGCTGCTTCATTTAGGAATAACTGCGGCCCTCGGCTTGATCACATCACAGTTGCAAAATGAAAGAGAAAAAAAAAAGACGCAGAAAGGAACAACTGTTTTATCAAAACTTCTAACAGACAAATGTAAACCCAGTTCAATTCCTGAAAGTCAGGGGGCCAAAGTTTGTCCTAACAGTACCATCCAGTCCACTTCCATAACTTCAAAACAAAAAATTGCTATCCTCTTGAACAATTTTGACTGCAAAGGAATATTGGCTCTGCATGAACCGAATTCCAAGGAAGACTAACTTCTGAAATGTAATGAAGTATGATCAATGTAATCAATTTATAGTTGTATGACATCAGTACACTGCTAGACCAAGACATTTTCAATAAGTGCTCAGTTGGCATAAGCTACACTTTCTCGGGCCATACACAAAATGAGTGGCAACTTTTCATTATGCTACGCACAGATACAAACATAAGGACGGATAAAGCAAACCCAACTAGCTAAAAAAAAAAAAATTAGCTTAAGGAGCAAACGTGTGCCGAGAAAATAGGGAGTTTTAGACTACCGGGCGCTACTTTATCGCGCGTTACGGAGGGCAAAATAGCGAGGATTGCGGCGAAGAGTTTTAGAATAGCGTTTCTCTGCCGGGGACCCCCAAAACGCAAGCATCTCGCGCTTAAAACGCCGCCAAGATGTCGCGACAGCTTTTATTTGGAAGTTAGAACGTTATATCTTGAAAATTAAACACGTTTTTCGTCTAGAGTAACAGTTTTATAGTTGTTTTATACTCAATGCTGTATGTTTTGTTTTTGTCACTGCCAAGCTGCTCTGTTGTGCTTACGAAGCCCACACGATCCACTACCCAGGCATGTTTACATGTCTGCCGCGATCGTAAGTTGACGCGCTTCGATAGCTTTGAGCTGTGACTCCAGCGATCCGTGGCGTTTTCAATTCGCTTCGACCATACCGACCGCGCCGAGTGCGACTCACGCAGTTCCCGAGCGGGCGACGGCGTCGAAGACGCGATCAACAGAGATGTCGTGGGCGCCGCCTTTTGCGGTACCCACGCTATTTCCGAGAAATAACGGGCCCAAAGCTCGAGTCCGAATGCTTGTTTTGGGTCTGCGCATGCACAGCAGCGAAGACGTCATTTCTTTGGGGTTGCGGACGTTATTCTAAAACTCCCTAGTGTTCACTTCTCGTTCAAGGCGTCTACTTACAATGCAAACAAATAAGCAAGCTTACCAACTGCGTCGAGTTGCTCGTTCTGTCGCGTCGCCGGTCTTCCGCGCTCTTCTTGAACATAATCATCACAAGACGAAACTTCACAGATAGATAAACTTGATTAAATTAGCACATTTCGATGTCTAAAGCCATTTCCATCCCGTGAAACACATGTAGCCAAAGCAGCGGTCTCAACGGTCGGAACCATGCCTGAAACAGAAAAAGCAAAGAACTCATAGAGAAATACAGTACTACGTAAAGAGCGGACACTTCCATAGGCCCCAGCGGCCCAATTCAGTGTCAGCGAGCGCACCCAGCGGTCAGTATAATCCCTAGTTGAGTGTTGAATGGATGGATACACGCAGTAACCGCTGGCCAGATTAATGAATGGATTCAAGGGGAATTCTGGCGGTATTTTTGTATCGGGCAGTAGCATGCGCCCTCTAGTTTAACGAGTCAGTGTTATTGTTACTAGCATTGTTTTTGTTTAAAATATAGTTGTTTTATAACTATACCTTAATTGTACTGCAGAAGAAAAGTCATCCAGCGCTACATCTAATTCAAACTGACCGCACTCCGAAAAGGATATTTCCACATTTGTGCTAACTCTCTTGAAGGGACGACATGGGACGACAGCGGGGATTGACACACAAATGTATTTATTTTTGAAAGTATGACAAGCAAAATAAACATCAACTGTGCAGAAAATGAGTGATGTATGTTATTCATACATTACAAAAATAAGAATACACATGCAAAATGTATGAATAACGCGTCAACAGTGTAACACCGGAAAAAAAAAAGTACTGTATTACAGCGAGACTTACAGCGACAAATGCAATATGATGGAGGGCATATAAAGAAATCACCGTCCAAGTTCCATGAAAAGCGCTTGCAGATATGACCATGTGACTAATACAGCAACAATAGAAGAACAGCCTGGCCCAGTGGCTTCTAAATACAGTGACCGAATGTAAATGTTCGTCCACAAAGAAACTACACTCACAATACTTCTTACGTATACCGTATACCTTGACCGCAACGGAAGAATGACTAGAAACCCGCACGAGACAACAAGCCGCGGAACCAACTGAACCCGCACAACGATGCAAGAGACACAGACCAAGCAGCCGAAGTATGGTGCCTGGATCGCGTCTTCGACTGGTGTGTTTAGCGTCCTATCCCTCCCATACATCAAAAGTGGTCCCGAAGTGGCAACAGATGACGTCACAGAAGCCGGAGTGTCATGCTGTTGACTGTCGCGATCCTGGCGGTCGGCCGCAGAAATGCTGGCGAAAAGCACGAGCGAACGCGAGTGTCGCTGTCGTCACGGCGTCCCAGGCGTCCCAACTTCCAGCTGCTGCAGCCTCCGTGGACTGTCACAGTGGAGAGCGACCCGCAGCAGAACAGGCGTCTGCCACATACACCACAGCTGTTGAAACACCGCCAGGATCGCGACCGGCGACAGCATGACACTTCTATGACGTCATCAGGCGGAAATCGAGGGACCACTTTTTTGGCCGCGGTAAACACACCAGTCGGAGACGCGTTCCAGGCACCATAGCCGAAGTACCCGCCCTCCGTCGAGTCCACGACTCCGAAGCCAACCGTCGCGCCGCAGCCGTAGCCACAGCCGTTGAAGTTGTTTTCGAAAGGTTTCAAAGTTTGTAATAATTTTAATAGATTACTCTATACAACGAAGTTATTTATTAATATTATATATCTGACAAATGTTCAGGATAAGTGGCACTGTTGCGCCTACTAACGGCCAGTAGAGTCCCTAACTCCTGGGCCGCGAAACGGCTCGAGTGGCCACTCTTTACGTAGTACTATATTTCTCTATGAAGAACTGGTGTCGCTACCGATGGGGCGTCGAAGACGCGATTCTGACAATACGAAACCGAAAGCAGTAAAAGTTACAATACTGAAACCGAAACTGACCAAATCGCGATAGAGGGGCGCCGTAAATATGTCTTTAGAAACTTAGGAGTAAAAGAGGGTGAATACAGTTATTATTATAAGCGCAGGAAATAAATGTGCAAATCACAATTAGCGCCGACGCGCTATTAGTTTCGGGTGCAATGCAGTAGTGAGAAAATTTCTTTTTTATTTTCTGGGGAGATTACTTTTAATTTACGCTCAGCTTACAGTATTTTTTTAGTAAATTATTTTTACTAATAAATTATTGGTAAATTACTAATAATTTACTAATATTTATTAGTAATTATTAGTAAATTCCTCATATTTACTAATAATTATTAGTAATTAATAATAATTACTAATAATTAGTAGTAATTATTAATAATTACTAATAATTATTAATTATTATTAATTAATAATTATCAATTATTAATAATTTTTAATAATTGTTAATGATTATTTTTATTAATAATTTTTGGTTTCAGCCTGGGCTGAAACCATTTTTGCCATCCGCAAATTTTGAAAAAATAAGCGTAACACTGTCGCATAATTAACTTGACTAATGGACTTTTATACATGCTGGAATTCTAGCAACACATTCTTTGGACGTGGAACAGAAATTTGCATCATACAGCCCAGGCTACATTACACATGCATCAAATGGGCCGGTGTATTTCTGACATGGACTATTTTTAACTCAGTTGGATGTCTGACAAATATATGAGCTTCGTCCAAAAACAACTTTCCAAAAGCGCAGAAACGTGTTCCCATTGATCCGATTCTCAATTGTTGCGTCCAATATGTATTTACATCCTCCTGACAGACATACGTCTAATTGGTTCCTATTGCTCAAATATACATGCACAATTGGCCTAGATTTCCTGTTTGGCAAACAAAACATTTCGTTTGACTGATAAAAATTCCTAATGGTCCGATAAAGTCCCTATGGGAGCAGTCCAACCTCCTATAGGACCAAAAGGTATGCCTATTGGCATTCCTATTCCTCTTTTATTTTCATGTGTATTGAATTCAAACAAAATGACAGCTCAGAGTTAATTAATCAGCCTAGTGTGTATTTCGTCTTGTTCTTACCGATTTTTATTCGTTGGAAACTTGGGATTATGTTTCCGTGAGACTGTGCGAGAGTTGGTTTAAATTTTTGCGTAGTATTAAATCAACAGTTTCTACTTATAAACGATTTGAAAAATGTTCTAAGCAGCACTCTGTATTTGTAATATTAAACAGCAGTGCTTCCCAAACTGTGAGGAGCGAACCCCAGGGGTGTCGTGACTGATCTAGCGAAGTCGCAAAACAACTGCTGGCTTGTTTCTTTTTGTTTTTCCGATGGTTTTAAATTTGTTAACTTTTAATTACCTGTATTACCTGAGAAACTAAATTTCAGAGTCAATTTTAATATGTTACTGCTAATGCACTGAGATGGTAAGACTTGTGGTCTAGCGAAATGCGAATGGAGGAGGGGGCGGGGTCGTGGCAGGATATATTTTATATTTTAGTGGATTACGCGCGTAGGGAAGTTTGGGAGCAGATGCTGTATTGAGTCATTATGTCTATCGCTGTGTCATTTTGATCGCCCGAGAGAGTGTGCTAGTTGAGAATGGGAATAATTGAATATGTTTTGATTTCATAGAAGGGTTAATAAATGGTTAATAAATATGAGAAGTTATTGGATTGCAATTTTGAACATTACTTTATTTGAGGAGAATGTCTTCTGAATAGCAGGCAATCTGCATTCATGATTATCTTCACCTTTACCTTTATCGAATTCCTCCACTGTGGATCAGCTGATGTCTATTGGGTGCCTTATGGTAGAACTCACCTGAGTGTCTATGAATAAACTCAAAAGAACTGATAATGCATTCTTAATGATAATACTTATTTGCATGAGTAATCAGTACATTTATGAACTCAAAAAGAATTAATATTGACTGGGTAACGATAAAACTCGTTGGAATTTGTAATGAGCGAACTCAAAAGAATGGATATTGTGTTCTTAGTGATAACACTCATTTGAATGTGTAATGAGTAAACCCAAAAGAATTTATATTGATTGGGTAACGATACACCTCACTTGAATTTGTAATGAGTAAATTCAAAAGAATATATATTGAGTGGGTAATGATAACACTCATCTGAATGTGTAATGAGTAAACCCAAAAGAAATTATATTGATTGGGTAAAGATAAACCTCACTTGAATTTGTAATGAGTAAATTCAAAAGAATATATATTGAGTGGGTAATGATAACACTCATTTGAATGTGTAATGAGTAAAATCAAAAGAATAAATAGTAGTTTTGTAATGATGAAACTCATTTAACGTTGAGTTTCTTATGAGTTTCATTTGACTCTATAAAAACTCATTAGAAGCTCAATTGAAACTCATTGTTCATTTTTGTAAGGGTACACACTCGGCTACACCCTTTTAACACCCTAAAATCTAGTAATACACCCTCATATTTTACCGAAAGGGGTGCCGTTTTGTGTTACACCCTACATCTTGTGAAGGGTGTAAGAAGGGTGTAGAAGAGGGTGCTAAATAAATAATATGAGATGGTTTTGAAAAGCTTATATATGGCTCTGTCCATAATGTACATGTAAGATTTCTGCTTGAAAAGCAACAGTAGTTAGCAGTCCAGTATTTTTTTTATAATGCCAGTTGTAATTCATGCAAATAGCTGATAATAAAGTGCCTCTTTTGCATACAATTTTTATGTTTGCAAACAAAATTTTATATATGAGTCGATATTTAATTTTCTCAGAAACTACTCCATGCTCAGATTTTGGAAACCAGGGTAATATGCTCAATACTACCAATTTTTACAAATATTTATTGATGGATGTGTACAGTAAGAAATTCTGCCAGTCTCAAGCTTATATCTGACAACATGAAATCGAAATATAGTGAAAATGTTTGACAAATATTCAAGACATGCTGCTAGAACCTGTCACATGACCATGTCAACCTGGGTAAAGTATTCATTTGAGAATATGATGACATGCACAAAAACTCACAAACATAAAGAGGCAAAACCCATAATAAACCAGTCCAAGACATCCCATACAAAATAGTCTATGGTCATCTACAGAAAATTCGATGGCAGGCTATCACCCCCTGTAACTTTGCATGGCCGGCCTTAGAAATTTATAAATACAGCTACAGCCAGCTATAGACCTTTTTCGCATAATCTCAAACCAGCCAGTAACTGACGTACCCTCGACCTGGTGAATTTTTGGATTGCCCGCTGACACAGGGTATGCAACCGCCAAGGGTATGGGCGAAAGGCTTAAAAACAGACGTCGTGCATGAGTTAGTTCCGAGTGCTCCTTTTTACCGTGCTGCAATTTCCGAAAATCTACGGTTGTCTGGCTACCACTGCGTGGTCGTCAGATGGATAAATAATTTTAAAAAGCATAAGGAGAATAGCAGAAAGTGTGCCATGAGCACAAGAAGCTGCAGCGCGAGTGTGGCTGCAATGTTATCGAGCTTCGCATTTTCCCCAAGAATGCTTATTTTTGAAGTCAGTCGATTGCGAGCTTGAATCGCGAGAGATTCGTATCAGACTCAACGTCACGTTTAAGCTCACGACCACTTCGTCTACGACAAGAGGACCAATTTTAATTCCCGGTGCAGGTGGTCTAATTAGGTTATCACTGCAAGCCCCACGGTATGTAAAAGGTATGAAAAAGTCTACATGTCACCACTCAAGATGGAGCTATCAAATGCCGAGAGCTTACCTGCATAGACTACACTAAACTGCTCATATATACTTCACTGGGGAAACTCAATCAAAACACCCCACCGTCTTCGTCCTCGTTCTCTCGAGGAGACAAGGTGATGGCCTGTGAGTAGCCAGCTGGATTCAACCGGACAAGCTCCAACAAAGTTATTGCAGCCCACAATAGCCAAGTCTAGCCAAGTTCCCCCCATACCCACACCGTTGCCTACCCAGATAGCTGTGCTGCCAGAACTAGCCGATATTTCTTTTTTTAAGCCGCTAGACGGCGTCGTCGGCGCCGCAATTCTCAAGATGGCGGCGCCGTTAAAGAAAAGGTCTATAGAAAAGTTTACGGCCCTGTGTTTAAAGACTGGGAACCAATACATGTTCTTTACCCACCTATAAAAAATTCTATGGCCCTGAGTCTAAAGACTCATGGATATGTTTCAATAACAAAAACAATAATAATAATAATAATAATAATAATAATAATCCATAAGTTAGTGTTTTTAACAGTGTCCAGGGACATCGAAGTGGTCTTCTTGCTGCCGCAGTGCAATAAAACGCACAAACAGACCCTTGCGCGCGCGCAGACACACACATACACGCACGCACGCACGTACACACGCATGCACACGCGCAAACGCATGCCCGCGCGCAGACACACACACATGCACAAGCAGAGACACACACACGCGCACACGCATACACGCGGACGCATCCACACGCGCGCACACACGCACACACGCACGCGCATACACGAGCACACACGCACGCAAACAAATACGACGAAGGAAACGTTGCTTGAGTTAGTTTCGGTTTCAGTTAACAAAAAAGAAACAACCTGAAGATTAAATAAAACCTAAGATTTACTCACTTTTTGTAATGTTTTACATTATTATTGCAGTGACATTCTTATTGTTACTAATATAATGATGATTTGCTTAGTATCGTTCTAAAAAAAAATAAAAAAATATATATAAAAAGGAAAAGACTATTGAAGACTGCGCAAAACCATCGCTATCGCAATCAGCTTCCGTTGGGCTGCCGTTGAATGGCCGTTGGAGTTTCAGAGGCTTCGGAAATATTTTTTACGTTATAGACGTTCTAGCGGATATTGCCGCGCGCGCAGCTGGCCAAGTTGGCAGCGCGCGCGTGGCCTAACGGTGATCGTGCCTGCCTCCCACGCGAAAAGCCGGGGTTCGATTCCTTGGAGGACGCGCGTGCACATCTTTTGTTTAATCCTGCAATTTAGTGTTCTGGTAGATTCGAGAACCGTGTTGCTGATTCGAGGGTAGAATGTTCGACACGCCGAACCTTCTACGCCGATTGCTCCAGAAGCCCACGCGTGTACAAAAGGGGCTCCGCGTGGCAAGCCAGTTTCAGTTTCGCCTCAGCGTTCGATCTTGCTGCTTCGCCGCCTTCGACGCCTCTGACGCTCTGTTATCTTTCTTTTTCCTTTTATTTTTCGGCACAAGTTTGCCCCATTAAACGTTCAGTTTACTCAGTCATTCGCCGCCTCATCACTTGTCATTTGTGACATTTTGGTGGAGGTGCTGGGTACCGGATGTCCGTGCAGCGCACCCCTCCAAGTTCCCGCAGTACAAGTCCGAACCCAAGCTCCGGAGGACTCGACGAAGACCAGATCGAGACCCGATCAAGTCGCCGCATCCAAGGTCTACACCCGGAACACGGACTTCTGCCACCCACGACCAAGCCGAAGAAGACGACGATGGCAAACCAGGCGCAGACCCCGTCCGCTTCTGCCATCGCATACCTGCCGGTCGCACCCAGAACTCCAACGCCATTTCACGGAGACGTCCACGAGTACATTGAAGACTGGCTGCAACACTATGAGCGTGTAGCCCGCCACAACGGATGGACGACTGAGCAAGGCATCCACAATCTCTACTTCGCGCTTGAAGGAACTGCGAGGCACTGGTTTGAACCACGAGGCGTCCTTCACTCAGGGTGTCGAACCGAAATGTTTTTCGTTCCGGTTTTCGTTCCGGTTCAGGGAAAACGGTTCAGCTCCGGTTCAATACCGGAGTGAAAAAATAAAGGTTCGAACAGGTTCGAACCGGTTCGTACTCATATACTGAAAAAACAATTGACGACAGCAAAAGATAAACTATGCATATTTTATAAATGTGTTACATATCGAAGCAAAGGCTCACATTACTGTGTAGAAAGAACGAGCTAGTGCTGGGGCACCTCGGGACGTGGGTGAAAGCGCAGTTCAATATCAGGCAGCTGACCGAAGAAGCAGGACGTCTTCATGCATATCCGGGGAAACACGGCACCTCTGTGACGATAGAATGAACTTCAGTGCAGAAAAGGCTCGCTGCACGCTGACCTGGGTCGCAGGTACTCCCAGGGCTACTTGCGCCAATGGGTAGAGTTCTTAATGGCGTTCCCTTTTCTCCTTCCAAAACTGTAACACGTCAGCGGCCCTTGAAAACCGCGGATCCTTGTCTAAGAATGCTCAGAAGAGCTGTGCGCCTGGATGTTTGTGTTTCTGAGGAGAAAATGTTTCGAAACCTTGCAGTCTCTGCTGCCAGAGATTGAAGCTGCTTTGCTGTTTTCTGTAGCTGTAACTGTTGATTGAATCCCCCCTCCCTTTCCCGGTGCGAGACTTTAATTTCGTACAGAGAGAGATATATAATATTAAGTTCGCTGAGTTATTTTTAAAGCAGATTAGGTGCGCCACAGTATGGCAACTAGTGCAGGTTCTAAAATATCCATCGGCCTTTGAACGCTCTCTTATCTGATCATTTGTTCAATGAAATCAAGGCGCTTAAAGTAAATTGCACACAGCTCTACAAAATTGAAGACACCGAACACCAAAAATTAAACTGAACGCCAAAAAAAAAAAAAAAAAAAAACAAGGACAAAGGGAGGTGAAAAACCAATTAGCCCAACTCACTGTTTTGCCACCTAACAGGCTCATTCAATGGTCAATTTTGCTGACGTGCGAATTGGATCTTTTCTTTGATAAGCGATTTCCGGTCCCCCAAAAAAGGTTGGGACGAATGTGGGCATTTGTTAAAGGAATAAATAAGACCAGAAATCCCGGAGAATTAATAGTTACGGTGCTCATTTCGTTTCAGTTCTCGAGACGAACTTTATAAATTATGAAAAAGACCATTATGCGAAAACCTATAATGGAACATTACAGTGCTTTCCGTTACCAATTTTTTGCGCTTTTTGACTTCCCACATTAACAAAACACCACAAAAAGAATTGACCAGTTTTGCCCAGGATCGAAAAAAATAATTATCTCGGTCCAGTTCAACTCCGGTTAACGCGAAAATAATTTTTTTTTTTTAATTTTTTTGTTTACTTTTTAGGTTACTATGTTTTTCGCCACGCACGTTTCACGCAACCTGACTTTGCGTATGAACCGAAAACAGCATGGAAAACATATCGGTTCCGCTCCGGAGCGGGAAAATTTATTTCGTTCCGGGTCAACTCCGGTTCGCGCGAAAATAACGGTGTTTTCCGGTTTTCGGTTCACGGTTCGGGTTCGGTTCAATACCCTGCCTTCACTACGTGAGAGCCCTGCGCCGCCGAGTTGAAGCGAACGTTCCTCAACCACCACCGTCGGCAGCGAGCGGAGGACCTTCTCCAAACAAGGGTGCTGGGCCCCAACGAAAGCCTGACCAGCTTCGAGGAGGATGTCATGCGCCTATGCGCCCGAGCCTATCCGGAGGCAGCCGAGGAGAAGAAGCTTCGCGTCCTCATGCGTGGCGTGAAGGCTCAAATTTTCGGGGGCCTTGTTCGCAATCCCCCGACAACCGTCGACGGTTTTGTGGCTGAAGCCACTAACATCGAGCGCGCGCTGTCGGCCTGAGCAAGCCATTACCATCGACTCGCCGGCGTGCCTGCTCCTCCAACCGCCGCATCTTGCCGAGTGGACCTGAACACCACCGGTGTGGACGGCCTTCGGGAAATCGTCCGCGACATCGTCCGAGAAGAACTCAGGAAGCTCCTGCCTACTGACAACCAGCCGGCTGCGCTGTCAATCGCCGAAGTTATCCGCGAGAAGGTCCAGAGGGCATTCCAACCGGAGGCTCCTGCCAGCGTAGCACCACCCGAGGAGCCCACTCTGACTTCCGCCGTAGTAGCTCGGAGACCGGCGCCAGCGTCCCGGCAGTATTGGACGCCGCCTCGACGTGACCCAGCCGAGCCGCAGATTTTCCAACGTCGGGCTGGGCAGCCCCAGCTCGTCCACACCGAACAACCAGCGCCTAGGAAGACGGATGTGTGGCGCACGGCCGATCGACGACCGCTATGTTATCACTGCGGTGAGGCCGATCACGTCTACCGGAGGTGCCCGTACCGACAAATGGGCCTCCGAGGTTTTGCGCCCAACGACCCTCACCCAAGACACGGCGAACGCCCTCGTGACATCGAGGAATACCTCAGTCGCCCTCCGTCACCAGCGCCGACTGCACCACGAGGTTCAAGGTCTCCATCCCCCCGACGTTCCGCATCGCCATTCCATCGGTCGCGCCGTGACAGCCTGTCTCCCACTTCCCGTCGGGAAAACTAGGCGCGGCAATGCCGGGAGGTGGCGTTGCCGATGACGAACGATGCCAAGATCCTCCAAGATCGTCGGAGCTCTCCCACTCTAACGCCACAACGCCCCGAAACGACGTTTCTGTAACAGTGTCGAATAACCTCAACGTTATCATCGACGGCCACGACGTGACGACACTCGTCGACACCGGAGCAGACTACTCCGTTTTGAGTGGGAGGCTCTCCCGCCGCCTTCGAAAAGTCATGACGCCGTGGGATGGACCTCAAATACGAACTGCCGGAGGACACCTCATTACACCAGTCGGGAGATGCACTGCTCGCGTCGAGATCCACGGTGAGACGTGCCCTCTGAACTTCGTCGTTCTACAAGACTGTTCCAGAGACGTCATTCTCGGCATGAACTTCCTGTGTGCATACGGCGCCGTCATCGACCTTGGTGAGAACAGAATAACGCTGCGCAAGCCTGTTCCGCCTTCAGAGAAACCCCAAAAGGCGTCAGCCGCCGTCCGAGTCGCTGCAAGCCACGTGAACCTGCCGCCGCGATCAAGTGTTGTCGTACCCGTCGTGACCGATGCAGCTACCCGCGGCGAAGTTGTTCTGGAAGGCAACCTCCAGTTGCTTCTAGTTCAAGAAATGCTGAACGACGACATAATCCAGCCATCAAGCAGTCCGTGGGCCGCTCCAGTCGTACTGGTTAAGAAGAAGGACGGCACGCTTGGGTTCTGCGTGGACTACCGACAGCTGAACGCGGTGACGAAGAAAGACGTCTATCCACTCCCCCGCATCGACGACACTTTAGACCGGCTGCGCCACTCTCGATTCTTTTCATCGATGGACCTGAAGAGCGGCTACTGGCAGATCGAGGTCGGCGAACGGGACCGAGAGAAGACAGCTTTCGTCACGCCGGATGGACTGTACGAGTTCAAGGTGATGCCCTTCGGACTGTGCACGGCGCCAGCAACTTTCCAGCGTGTAATGGACACCGTACTGGCAGGACTGAAGTGGCAGAGCTGTCTCGTCTACCTCGACGACGTCGTAGTGTCTTCCGGCGACTTCGATGAGCACTTGCGACGACTCCGAGCTGTTCTCCAAGCCATACGGACCGCCGGACTTACCCTGAAGCCGTCAAAGTGTCGGTTCGCCTATGACGAACTGAAGTTTCTAGGTCACGTGGTTAGTAACGAAGGCGTTCGCCCCGACCCAGAGAAGACTCGCGCCGTCGCAGCATTTCCAGCGCCGAGAGACAAGAAGGCCGTGCGAAGGTTCCTTAGACTATGTGCCTACTATCGGCGCTTCGTTCGGGATTTCGCAAGGTTGTCCGCACCGCTAACCAACCTCACAAAGGACGCCGAGAAGTTGGAATGGGCCGAAGAGCAGCAGCAGGCATTCGACGAGCTCAAGCGACGATTGCAGACTCCTCCTGCTCTTGGACATTTCGATCAGGATGCGGAAACCAAAATTCACACGGACGCAAGTAACGCTGGACTTGGCGCGGTACTGGTTCAAGTGCAAGAAGGCACCGAGCGAATTATCGCCTACGCGAGTCGGACACTGTCCAAGGCGGAGAAAAACTACTCCACGACTGAGAAAGAGTGCCTTGCAGTCGTCTGGGCAATCACGAAGTTTCGTCCGTTCTTGTACGGGAGCCCGTTCCGTGTGGTCACCGACCATCACTCGCTCTGCTGGCTTGCGAACCTCAAGGACCCGTCAGGACGCCTCGCTCGATGGAGTCTCCGACTACAGGAGTTCAACATGACTGTGGTCTACAAGTCAGGCCGCAAGCACAGCGACGCCGACTGCCTGTCGAGAGCCCCCGTTGAAACGCCTTCCGGCAGCAGCGACGACGATGACGACGGGTGCTTCCTAGGCGCAGGGAATACCGACGACATGGCACGACGTCAAAGAGACGATCCTGAGTTGCGCGCGCTAATCGAGCGCCTCGAAGGACGAGGGGGGACTGTCCCCCGTTAACACTGAGGTTCGGGCGAGTTGGTTGCTCATGATCTACAGGGGGAACAGCGCACCAGCAATACAGTCACTCAAGTCAACACACATACAAAAGAAAGAGACACTTACACAGCGCTGACTGTCAACTCTTTTGTATGTGTGTTGACTTGAGTGACTGTATTGCTGGTGCGCTGTTCCCCCTGTAGATCTGTCCCCCGTGTCTTCTCGAGAGCCCTGCCGACTTTTGTCCTCCGACAAGGCGTACTTTACGAGGAGATCTTCGGAGACAACAGCTCGCCATGGCTGCTGGTAATCCCTACCGACCTTAGAGCAGAGATCTTTCAAGCCTGCCACGACGACCCGACATCCGGACACCTTGGCTACAGCCGTACGCTGGCCCGGATTCGTGAAAGGTAATATTGGCCCAAGCTGCCGAAGACCGTAACCTCTACACACGATCGTGCCACGATTGCCAGCGACGCAAGAAACCGCCGACGAAGCCGGCAGGTCTCCTGCAGCCGATTGCTCTCCCAACCGCACCGTTCCAGCTGATCGGAGTGGATCTACTTGGTCCTTTCCCACCATCGACGCAAGGGAACAGATGGATAATCGTGGCCACAGATTATCTCACGCGGTACGCCGAAACGAAAGTCCTTCCTTCTGGGACTGCTGTGGAAGTCGCCAAGTTTTTCATCGAGTCCATCGTCCTCCGGCACGGCGCTCCCGAGGTTCTGATCTCAGACCGAGGATCATCATTCATGGCCCAGCTGACGCAAGAAATCTTTCGTCTCAGCCACACCAGCCATCGTCGCACCACTGCGTACCACCCGCAGACAAAAGGGCTGACGGAGAGACTCAACAAGACCATCGCGGACATGATCTTCATGTACCTCGACGTGGAGCACAACACATGGGACGAGGTGTTGCCGTACGTCACATTTGCCTACAACACGGCCGTACAAGAGACCACCGGGGTAACACCCATTGGACTGGTGCATGGTCGCAAGGTAACGACAATGCTGGACGCGATGTTACCCCACGAACCTGCTGTCGACGGAAGCGACGATGCCCAGGTGGTTGTCCAACGGGCAGAAGAGGTCCGTCAGCTCGATAGACTCCGAATTCAAGCCCAGCAACGTGTCGACACTGGCCGCTACAACCTTCGTCGTCGGGACGTCCACTTCCAGCCCGGAGACAGGGTGTGGGTGTGGACACCGATCCGCCGCCGTGGTCTCGGTGAGAAACTCTTGAAGCGCTACTTCAGACCTTACAAAGTGCTTCGTCGACTCGGGGATCTGAACTACGAGGTGATGCCCGACGGAACAAGAACTTCATCACGCCGCCCACCACGACCTGAAGTCGTCCACGTCGTGCGCCTGAGGCCGTACTACGCTTGATAGGACTGTGGACCTTATGTGTTCCAGATGACTCTTTAGTTTACCGGTCTTTTTATTTGCTTTGTTTGTTTTGTGTTGCATCGGGGCGATGCACTTTTTAAAGGGGGGAGTAATGCCGCGCGCGCAGCTGGCCAAGTAGGCAGCGGACGCGTGGCCAAACGGTTATTGTGCCTGCCTCCCATGCGAAAAGCCGGGGTTCGATTCCTGGGAGGACGCGCGCGCACATATTTTGTTTAATCCTGCAATTTAGTGTTCTGGTAGATTCGAGAACCGTGTTGCTGATTTGAGGGTAGAATGTTCGACACGCCGAACCTTCTACGCCAATTGTTCCAGAAGCCCACGCGCGTACAAAAGGGGCTCCGCGTGGCAAGCCAGTTTCAGTTTCACCTCAGCTTTCGATCTTGCTGCTTCGCCGCCTTCGACGCCTGCGACGCTCTGTTATCTTTCTTTTTCCTTTTATTTTTGGGCACAAGTTCGCTCCATTAAACGTTCAGTTTACTCAGTCATTCGCCGCCTCATCACTAGTCATTTGTGACAATATTTTAGATATCTTCCTTATGAATACCGCTTCCAAGAACAGCAAGCAATGACTGAGAGCTGGAAGACGCTGCGTCTTGCCAACGCACGTAAGTTCAGGACAGCATGGACGACTCGTGCAAACGCCGGTAAGCAACTTCCTTTTGTTTCTGCGAAGTGGGCTGCTGTTTCAAACTTCGTCGTGTACCGTGTGCTTCATTGCAACTATGCTTCTGTCCTGTGTTATTTTGCTATTTGAAAATAGCGTATCTTCTTTAAAACCTGTGTCTCGCTCCGCAGTGTAAGAAGGATTCCCGTGCGGCGGAACCGTGGGCATGTTCCGGGCGCCGTCCAACGACGCTCCTCCGACGACTCTTTTTGCGGAGCGTTCAAGTGCCGTCTGATGGACGTTCATGTTATGTTGCAATACGCGCGTTTCAGCACGTTTGACTCGCCCCCTTTTCTTTTGATCGCTCCTCGGCCTACCCTTTCCCTCTCTGATAACATGCTATATGTTACGAATGCCTGCCCGGCAGCGCTCTCTTCTGGCTCGCTCCGTCATGGAATAAAGTCATTCTACCTCGCCACTCGCCGAGCTGCTCTTGTCAATCCTGTTCGCCCACACGCCCGAACACTACATAATGGCGACGAGGATACCGAACCTCCCTCGGGATCATGACTTCTGAAGATGATGAAACAAGATATGGCCAGCTAACCACGCAAGACGGCGCTGAAAGCACCGAAAGCGTCGTCGACGCCGAGGCCATGACCACACATTTCGGGCAAGTGGAACATTTTGATGAGTCTACTAGTGATTCGCTCTCCTACGAAGAGCGCGTGTTGTCTTTTCTACGAGTTTGATCAGACCGAAAACTTACGCCCTTCTAAAGTCTTTGACTGCTCCGGAAACACCGTCGTCAAAGTCCTTTGAAGAATTGCGGCAACTACTGCGCAACCATTTATCACCCAAGCCGTCCGTAATTGGCGAGAGAGCGAAATTTCACCGACGGTCGCAAGCGGAAGATGAACCCGTTTCAAAGTTCGTGGCCGACATACGACGACTCGCACAAACGTGCGAATTTGAAAACTTTCTTGATGAGTCACTCCGAGACCGCTTTGCCTGCGGCCTCCGACGAGTAGATATCCAGTGGCACTTGTCTAGTGAAGATAAACACCTCACATTCCAAAAAGCCGTCGAACGTGCTTTGTCACTCGAGGCAGCTATCAAGAACGCATCAGCGACCCACTCTAGGTCAGACAGCGCCGCCGAACTGAAGAAGCTGCGCAGCTCGGGGCCCAAGCCAAGGGTGATAACGGCGCATTGCTTTCGCTGCGGTTCACCCAAACACGAAGCGACGACGTGTCCGCACGCACAAGCAACGTGTTACAAGTGTCACCGTCAGGGGCACATACAGAGAGCATGCAAATCAAAGACAAGGTCGATCAAGAAACGTTTTCCAGTCAGGTCCTTGGAAACCCAAGATGAGTTTCCTCTCAACGGCATCACGGCATCTGCTCGGTCTAGGCCCATCATGGTTGAAGTTCACGTTCAAGGCACTCCGTTGTCGATGGAACTGGACACGGGTTCAGCCGTCTCCGATTATTTCAAGGAGCCTTCACAAGCGACTTTTTCCAAGTCTGCGCCTCGAGAAAACACCTCTTCGGCTGCGCACATACACGGGACAAGTCATCAAGCCCAACGGCGTGCTACATGTCAACGTCGAAAGCAGCGACACGGAAAAAAAACTGTTACCACTCTATGTTGTACCGCAGGACGGGCAGGTACTTTTGGGACGAGAGCGGTTGCAACACATCCAGCTGGAATGGGACCGCATTCGAAACTTCAACGCCGTCACGCGCGCCTCGCCAACTTCGAACAACCCTCCAGCTGAACTTGAGCGGCTTCTGCAATGATTCAAGCATCTTTTCTGCGACGAGCTCGGAAAAATCAATGGTGAGCAAGCCCGTCTTTATTTCAAAAACGATCAAAAACCAAGACTTTTGAAGGCTAGAACAGTACTGTTTGCATTACGTGCAGCCGTAGAAGACAAACTTAATAAGCTTGAAGCATTAGGCATAATCTCTCCCGTTGCCAGCAGTCAGTTTGCGACCCCTGTACTGCCAGTCATCAAACGTGATCCCCGAAAGGGGCATATGTGAAAGCAGGTGTTTGGAGAGTGGCGTCTCCACGGACCCCGAGCCCCGCAGGGGGCGCCTGCACCTCAGGTGCTAGGTGCTTGGTGAGTAGCGTCACCACGGACCCCAGCCACGTGGGCCTTCATACCCGCACGCAGGGGGCACCTACTTTAGTAGGTGCTTGGTGAGTGGCGTCACTACGAACACCGAGCCATGTGGGTTCGCCCACCCACGTCTGGCTGTGCGTGGCTTAACCCGTGTCCGGGGAAAAGGGGACCCTGGTGGTTGAGCTGAGCCCGGGGTTTGTTTGGACCCTTCGGGGCCCCTCGGGTGAGGCAATACACCGCTTCGGCCCCTGCTTCTCGTAGACGGGTGTACTGGCTTGGCCCGACCAGGATGATTCAGTCAGTCGCCTCTTCTACCCTCTTCTTCCTCCTTTCACTTTTCCTCCCACCTCTTTCTCTTTTCTTCAACACTCTCTTCCTTCCTTTTTCACCTTCTTAGGCGGCAAGGGCCAACCTTGAGTGGAAACAGGTCCTGTCCCTGCAACCACACTAGGGTATAGTGCCCGAGCAGCACTGGTAGAGTAATTGTGTCAGTCAAGCCCATCTTGCTATGGCACATTACCTTCCCCCTTGTTGGGCTCCGTGGTGGGCGGTGCACCCGGGCACTGAACTTTCCTTCCCATGTTATGGGTTCTCGTGCTAAAACCTTCCTCGATCGGCCCCCATAAAGGGTCCGCACCGAAGTTCCAGCCACAGTTAACACGCCATCTACCCCTGCTAGGTTCCCAAAGTTTTTGGTCCTGTATTCTGAAAGTGAAAAACAACTATGAAAGCTCTCTCCCTTTCTTGTAGCCAAGGTGCTCGAATCTACTGTCGGAAAGAAATTCAAGGCCAAGAAAATGTCTTCTGGCGACCTTCTTGTTGAAATCGATTCAAGCCAACAGAGTGCTGCACTTCTTGCTTTAAGTGCCATATCTGACCACCAAATCACAGTTACACCTCACCGCACCCTAAATGCCATCCAAGGGGTTAATTCTGAGGATGACGTCCTTGACTCCTCAGACAGTGAAATAGTTGAGGGACTTTCCGACCAAGGCGTCGTAGCTGCACGGCGTATCTCCTTGCGCTGCGACGGCCAAAAGCGGAAAACAGAGCACATTGTCCTTACTTTTGAATTTACTACATTGCCAGATGCTGTGAAGGCTGGGTACCTTCACTGTAGAGTGCGGCCCTACGTGCCGAATCCTCGCAGATGTTTTAACTGCCATAGATTTGGTCATGGGTCCCAGAACTGCCGAGGCAAAGCCACTTGTGCGAAGTGCGGACAGGCTGACAATCAAACAGATACATGTTCTAACGATGCCAGCTGTGTCAACTGCAACAACCCTCATCCCGCATATTCCCGCTCTTGTAAGACGTGGAAAGATGAAAAAGCCATTCTTAATTTGAAAATCAAGGAAAACCTCTCGTATCCAGAGGCACGCAGTCACTTTGCGTTCTTGCAAAAAGGCGGCTTCGCGGAGGTGGTGCAGCAGGGGCCTGCACCACTGAAAGTGGCAGTGGCAACCCAGACGTCTTTCCCAGACACTGGGAAGCCACTGCAGTCCCCCACGCCCAAGCTGAAGATTCAGCTCCCTGGGCATGCACTGTCAGCAGGTCGGTCTTCCGACCACTCCAGCCAGAGTGCTTACTGCCCTGCACCTTCAGGGCAGCAGCCTCTCCGTTCTGGTGGAGAGTGTGCACAGGCCGCTCCCCCTTCTCAGGATGGGCCGACAGCTGCAGCTGTCGTACCCGTTCGCACTCCGCGGTCCCCTTCCAGGGAAAGGAGTCGAAGCTCTCGCGCGCACTCCTCGGAGAGAGCGTCATCTTCCAAGGAGCGGCATGGCTCTTGTGTCGCTCCTACAGCGACAAAGGGGCAGGAACGGGTGGATTTGGGCAGTGCCCTGCCCAACACACCCGCTGCCTCTTCTGCTGGATCAGGCCGTGGCCGGGGCCTGCAGCCCCGTGCCATGAGCGTACCCAAAGCCCCACCCAAAGCCCCGTCCCAAGAGGTGGAGGCAATGGATGAATGCAGTGAGGTGTCTGCGCCTGCATCTGATCAGGACGACATGGACTGGCAGATAGCTAAATCTAAGCATAAAGGCAAAAAACCAGTAACCCCTCCAAAGTGACGTAGTACATTCGTTTTACCCTGCGCGGCATAGTCTAGGTTTTACTTTTACGTGTTATTTACTACTTTTACTGATTTACTAATCTTTTAACCTTGTTTTAGAATAATGGCTAAATTTACTTTTATGCAGTGGAACTGCCGCGGTCTTTTACGAAATATTGATGATGTTAATTTTTATGGACGAATTACGTCCTATAGCTCTCTCTTTACAAGTGACACATCTTAATGATCATCATATTTCATTGTTACGTCGCCATCAGTTCTTTAAAAAGATCGCCCTGCATCAAATGCATCAGGTGGAGTAGCTGTGGCTGTTCGAAGTGGAGTCGCCTGCTCGCAGGTTCCTCTTTGCACACCTCTTGAGGCTGTGGCTGTGCGCCTTCTTTTGGACCGCCTCATCACTGTTGTGTCCATTTATATTCCACCAAACATTCCACTGCATCTTCATGATCTCCAAAGACTTGTTGCACAGCTTCCTCACCCTTTCTTACTTTTAGGAGATTTTAACGCTCACCACCCCTTGTGGGGAAGCGCCCGTCAAGACTCACCTGGTGGGGTCCTTGAGCGGTTTTTATTGACATCTGGGCTGTGCCTTATGAATAAGAGAGAGCCAACCTTTTTCAGTGCAGCTCACAATTCATTTACATCTATCGATCTTGCCATCTCATCCCTTTCAGTGTTTTCTTTATTTGCATGGAAAGTATTAGATAATCCTTTTGGAAGTGACCACTTTCCTGTCATTCTGGAGAGTATGGTTTCTGTTTCAAGCCTAATGAAACGTACTCCTCGTTGGAAACTTGACAAGGCAGACTGGGGTCTATTCAACATAAATGCAGAGCTTAAGCCTAGCATGTTCTTGTCCTTAACACACGATGAAGCCACCACATACATTACACAACAGATCACTAATGCCGCTTTTCGCTCCTTCCCTCAGACCTCCTCTAGCATCCCCAAAAAGTGCAAACCATGGTGGAATGATGATTGTTTCAATTCTAAGAAAAAACAGGACAAGGCATGGGGTATATTTCGCAGATATTCGACATTCATGAATTTATTAGAGTTTTAGCGAAATAGGGCCCATGCTTGTTGGACCAGGAAGCAGGCTAAGAGGAAGTCCTGGAGAGGTTATCTTTCCTCTATCAGCTGCTACGTCCCAGCAAAGGAAGTGTGGGACCGACTGCACAAGGTCGAAGGCAAATACCGCTGCTTTACAGTCCCTCTTTTTTCCTCTGTAAGCTCGCTACATGACCAGGCAAATGTGTTGGGCGCACATTTTGCTGCCGTTTCAAACTCCTCTCATTACTCTTCAGCGTTTCTGAAGTTTAAAGCAGCTGCAGAAAGAACGAAAGTCAGCCTGGCAGGAGGAGCCTCTGCACCATGCAATCAGCCGTTTACAATGATTGAGCTTCAAATGGCTCTCAACATTCGGAAGAATTCATCCCCCGGTCCTGATCGAATACATTATGAGATGATCCGGCATTTATCAGAGGAGTCACTCACAGCCTTACTGACATAATTCAATGAACTATGGAACGATGCACACTTCCCCGCTGATTGGAAGCAGGCAGAAGTAGTTCCGCTGCTAAAGCTTAGAAAAGATCATTCACTTCCTACAAGTTACAGGCCAATTGCACTGACTAGTTCCTTAAGGAAAACGTTTGAAAGGATGATTAATAAGCGTCTTGTTTATTTCCTGGAGCAACACAATATTTTGAATGTAAATAAGTGTGGGTGTCGATCAGGACGTTCCACCATAGACCATTTAGTCCGGCTGGAGACTGTTGTACGTGAGGTGTTTGTCAATAGGCAGCATTGCGTATCTGTCTTTTTCGATTTAGAAAAGGCTTATGATACTACTTGGAGGCATGGCATCCTGCGTGACTTGTTCATGTATGGAGTACGCGGCAGATTGCTTCATTGTATAAAAAACTATCTTAGTGGACGTTCCTTCCGTGTACGGTTAGGCACGACAGTATCCAATTGCTTTGTCCAGGAGAATGGTGTTCCTCAGGGCGGAGTACTTAGTGTCACCCTCTTTGCCATAAAAATTAACTCTCTTTGTCCAGTCATACCTTCCTCAGTATTATATTCATTATACGTAGATGACATTCAAATCTCTGTAACATCATGTAATATGGCTAGCTGCGAAAGGCAGCTACAACTAACCATAAATAAAATGACTAAATGGACTAACGAGAATGGTTTTAAGTTCTCTCCAGAAAAACCTATCTGTGTTCCCTTTTATTTGCGGCAGGGGCTCTGGATAGAACCCACTCTCATGTTAAATGGAAATGCCATTGAAGTTAGAACTGAGCATAAGTTTCTGGGAGTGACATTTGACAGTAAACTTAGCTTTGTCTCCCATCTCAAACGGCTAAAGCAGAAATGTATGCAGACATTGAACATTCTTAAAGTACTCTCACACAAGTCTTGGGGTTCTGATAGGAAGTGTCTACTTCGTTTGCACCTCTCTATTGCACGATCGCGCCTTGATTATGGGTCTGTTGTGTTTGCGTCTGCTCGGCCGTCTGCCTTAAAAATGCTTTACCCTCTGCATCACCTTGGGTTGCGTCTTGCAACCGGTGCTTTTAGGACATCTCCTGTTCTAAGCTTGTACGCTGACTCCAATGAAATGTCACTTGAAAAAATTCGGCAGTATCTAAGTCTGGTTTATGCCTGCAAGGTGTTATCGGAACCCAGCCATCCAGCCCACAGTAGTATTCGAGAGTCTAAGTTTTATCGTACTTTGGAGCACAAACCAACTGTTGTTCGACCCTTGAGCCTCCGTTTTGAGTGCCTCCGTGTCTCCCTTAACCTGCCACGTGAGGGTGTTAATTTCCTAGAAAGTTCATTTCATACTGCTCCATGGGATATCAAACCAATAGTTTGTGATTGGTATTTTACAAAATTTAATAAACATAACGTGTCTCCGCTCATTTTGCAACAGGAATGTTTAGCTCTGCAAGAAAAATATAGACATTACTGCCAGTTTTACCATGATGGTGCTAAGTCCTCAATGTATGTCGGCTCCGCTGTTTATTCAAATTCGTTTACCCATGTTATTCAACTTCACAATGTTGCCAGCATTTTTACTGCCGAACTATATGGTGTTCTGGCTGCACTTGACTATATAATCAGAAGCAAAGTGATGAAAGCCATTATATTTGTAGACTCTCAAAGTGTTCTTAGTGCAGTATGTTCTTTTACACCAACTACAAATAAGTTGACTCAACTCGTACGGGCCAGAGCTCAACAGGGACTCGCTGGTAGAAGGGACATTAAGTTTTGCTGGATCCCGAGCCATGTGGGTATTGCAGGCGACGAAGCTGCAGATAGACTAGCCGCATTTTCACAGAACCTTTTACCATCGAATGTCTGCGTACCTTACCAAGACCTTAAAACGTCCGTAAAATTTTCACTCTCGCAGCAATGGCAATCTGAATGGAAGAAGTTAGCCGATAACAATAAGCTTCATGCCATCAAACCAGAACTTGGGGCATGGGAAACCTCATATAATAAAAATAGTTTTTACGAAGTCCTCCTTTGCCGGTTGAGAATTGGCCACTCGTTCCTAACCCACCAATATATGCTTACAGGTGAGGAACCGCCAATATGCGAGCACTGTGGAGAAACTTTATCTGTTCTGCACTTTCTGTTTTTTTTTTGCCGTGGCCTTCTACAACAATACAAGACCTATTTCCCTGAGTTTTTCAAGTACACCATCCCATTTCACCCTGTCTTGGTTCTAGGGGAGCAGTCCTCTCATACCATTTGAACGTCTTTTAGGTTTTCTCAAAACTACAGGTACCTTACACAAACTTTAGTCAAGTTTTAGTCTAGTCAATGTACTTTTATCAATGTTTTTTAACTTACCTAGTTTGGCGCAGTATGGCCGTCGAAGCTCTTGCGCCATAAAACCCGCAAACAACAACAACAAAAATCAAACGTGTTGGTTCTATTAGACTTTGTGGCGACTACAAAGTCACGCTAAACCCTATCCTAGATTCCGAGAGCTATCCGCTCCCTAAATTTGACGAATTATTTGCTGTCCTGGCCGGAGGGCAAAATTTCTCGAAGCTAGGCCTCAACCGAGCATACCAGCAGGTAGAAATGGATGAGTAATCGAAGAGTTACCTAACTTTGAACACTCACAAGGGACTCTACGTCGTAAATCGCCTTCCGTTTGGCATCGCGTCCGCACCGGCGATATCCAGCGAATAATGGACACTATCTTGAAGGGTCTCAAAGGAGTCACTTGTTACATCGATGACGTTATGGTAACAGGAAGAACTGACCAAGAACACTTCCGCAATTTGGAGGCTGTGTTGCAACGCTTATCTGAGAAAGGCGTCAACGTAAAACTGTCGAAGTGTGAATTTTTCAAGGATAAGCTGCAGTACTTGGTGCATATCGTAAGCGGAGACGGCGTTCAGCCAGCCACTGATAAGGTCGAAGCTATCATAAAAGCGCCGAGGCCAGCTGACACGCACCAGTTGAAGTCGTTGCTGGGACTAGTGACCTACTACGGAAAATTTATTCCTAACCTTGCCAGCGTGGTTGCACCTCTCAACCGACTTTTGCGCGGCGATGTGCGCTGGTCATGGAGCGACAAATGTGAAATTGCGCTCCAGGAAGTTAAGAGGCTGCTGTCCTCTCCGCCGGTGCTGACTCATTACGACCCCGGAGCACCGTTGCAGCAGTCCGGCGACGCCTCAGTGTACGGCGTCGGCGCGGTCCTGTCTCACGTCGCTCCAGATGGAGAGTGTCATCCGATTGCTTACGCGTCACGGACTTTGACTAAAGCGGAAGAAGGCTACAGCCAAATAGAAAAGGAAGCTTTAGCACTGGTATTCGGTGTAAAACGATTTCATTACTACCTCTACGGGCGCAGTTTTGTCCTTGTAACGAACCATAAGCCCTTACAGACCATCCTAGGACCGAAGACCGGCATCCCTTCCCTAGCAGCAGCCAGACTACAGCGCTGGATAGTTCTCCTTTCCGCGTACACGTTTACGCTGAAGTACAAGTCATCAAAGGAAAATGCCGATTCAGATTGCTTGTCACGCCTGCCGCTTCAAGGTCAAAACAGCGATAGCGAGGAGCCGTCAGAAGAACGTTTCTTCTTACTACGCTTCAGTACGCTACCGGTTAACCACAGTTACGTGGCTCGCGAGACAAACAGGGACCCGGTGTTGAAGCAGATTGTGCAGTGCGTGGCGAACGGTTGGCCGAATAGCGCGCCGAGTGAAGATCTAAAGCCTTTTTTTCTACAGGCGCTGCGAGTTCTCATTGCAGCAAGGGCGCCTAATGCTTGGTACCCGTATCGTCATTCCGCGACGTTTCCAGTCCTTCATGCTCGAGGAGTTGCACCAAGGACACCCCGGAGTGGTCAGGACAAATGAGATGGCACGAAGCTACGTGTGGCGGCCGACCATTGATCAGGACATCGAGCGACAGGTAGGCGCATGCCAGCCTTGCCAGCTGCAGCGTAATTTTCCTTGCCCTGCTCCGCTACACCCGGGGGCGTGGCCCACTCGTCCCTGGGAACGAGTCCACGTGGATTTTGCGGGACCGTATAGAGGTGTCATGCTGTTTGTTGTTGTGAATGCTCATTCGAAATGGCCGGAAGTCTTTACAATGACGCAGACAACTACCGAAGGAACCATAAACTGTTTGTACGAACTATTTTGTCGTTTTGGGTTCCCAGAAACGCTCGTGTCCGATAATGGACCCCAATTCACGTCTGCTGAATTTGCAAGCTACATGTGCAGGATCGGTACACGTCATATTCGCATGGCACCGTACCATCCAAGTAGTAATGGCCAAGCGGAACGTTTTGTCCAGTCTTTGAAGGCCGCACTGCGCAAGGATCCGGACCTCCCAGTGAACGAGGTACTGGCGGAATTTCTTTTGGCTTACCGGAACACGCCGCACACCACA
Source organism: Ixodes persulcatus (assembly GCA_013358835.2). Taxonomy (NCBI): domain Eukaryota; kingdom Metazoa; phylum Arthropoda; class Arachnida; order Ixodida; family Ixodidae; genus Ixodes; species Ixodes persulcatus. The sequence continues at coordinate 25,012 of JABSTQ010010928.1, read as the reverse complement.
ACCGGGGAGGCGCCAGCCATCCTATTGCTTGGCAGGCGTCTCCGCACACGGCTAGATGTTGTCAAGCCTTCAACCAGGAAAACTGTTTCTGCAAGGCAGTTTACCCAGACGCTAAAACGACGTTCAAATGGACGGTTCGGTAAACGTTTCTTGGTACGCGACAGTGTGCGGGTTCGAAATTTTTGACGTGGTAAAAGGAGGTTTAGAGCCACGATTCTAGCTCAAACCGGGCCGGTATCCTATAAGTTGTGTGTAACCACTCCGCGAGGTGTGTTTCAGTGGGTGCGACACAAGGACCACATTGTTCTGGTTCCAACGGAACAGGACATCTCCACGCCACTGGGACTTTCCACGGAATCTGAGGTACCAGAGGCCTGGAAGGAAGCGCCGAAAGATGGGGACAAAAGAAGTAGGTAACAACAACACGTGGCGCACTCGCAACTGAAGGTTTATTGGAAAATACAAAGACTTAAATACTATGACAAGCCACTTCATTTCCTGCCACCCCACTCTCTCTCTCTAAAAATAAAATCTCCTTATTTAACAATGCCACAGACGGCTCGCTGACGCACTTATCAACGCCCCTTGTTTTGATAATGAATGCTTCGTGAACTTCCCTTGTGGTTTTATCGCTGTGTCGTCCCAGGATGGCTGTGTTAGTAAACAGTGGTGTGCACGGGCATCTATCGCAATGTACGGCCAGATGCTCAGACGGCGTCTGTTTTACAGCTGATGCATGTTCTCTTGCACGTTCATTGACGCAGCGGCCAGTTTGTCCTACGTAGGAACGCCCACATGATAATGGAATGTCGTAAACGACAGAGGATGAACACTCCAAGAACTTATTTCTGTGTTTTTTTGTGCATTCTTGTCTGTCCCTGAGTGGGTAATTAATTCGCTTGCACAAAGACGAAAGTTTGCTAGGGGCCGTGAAAACAACCGGTACGTTGAAGCGCCCCGCAACTTTTTTCAGGTTGTGGGAGACGGCATGTAGGTAAGGAATGACTGCTGGTCTGCCTTTTGGTCGTTCATGAGTTTTCTGTGGAAGGCCTCTAAACTTTCTCTTCATTCCATCTGCTACATCAGCAAGTGTTTTACCGGGAAACCCGCAGCTAATAGGCGATCAACCTGCAACGTGAAGCTCCTGCCCATTTCATGTTCACATGATTTCTTCAACGCTGCTCCAAGGCAGGACGCGGCGATACCTTTTTTTATTAGTTTAGAATGGGCAGAGTAGTACCGTAGCACCCTTTTCTTAGAGCGGGGCTCATAGGCCCAACATGTGTGGTCTTGAAGAAACGTGAGCTTAAGATCTAGAAACTGTAGATGCCCCCCGATGTTCTCTCATGGGTAAACTTCAAACCTTGGGCGCAGGCCGCAAAAACACCCAACAATTCTGCTACATCATTATCAATGCACTCTTTTGGTTGAAGGACAATAACCAGGTAATCATCCACATATCGGAAAATTCTAAAACGGCTTTCATTTCCAAGTGTTTCAAGTATGGCTTGATCACAATGCGCTAAGATGCTCCAACCAAAAGAGTGCATTGATAATGATTTAGCAGAATTGTAGGGTGTTTTTGCGACCTGCGCCCAAGGTTTGAAGTTTACCCATGAGAGAACATCGGGGGGGCATCTACAGTTTCTAGATCTTAAGCTCACGTTTCTTCAAGACCACACATGTTGGGCCTATGAGCCCCGCTCTAACAAAAGGGTGCTACGGTACGACTCTGCCCATTCTAAACTAATAAAAAAAGGTATCGCCGCGTCCTGCCTTGGAGCAGCGTTGAAGAAATCATGTGAACATGAAATGGGCAGGAGCTTCACGTTGCAGGTTGATCGCCTATTAGCTGCGGGTTTCCCGGTAAAAACACTTGCTGATGTAGCAGATGGAATGAAGAGAAAGTTTAGAGGCCTTCCACAGAAAACTCATGAACGACCAAAAGGCAGACCAGCAGTCATTCCTTACCTACATGCCGTCTCCCACAACCTGAAAAAAGTTGCGGGGCGCTTCAACGTACCGGTTGTTTTCACGGCCCCTAGCAAACTTTCGTCTTTGTGCAAGCAAATTAATTACCCACTCAGGGACAGACAAGAATGCACAAAAAAACACAGAAATAAGTTCTTGGAGTGTTCATCCTCTGTCGTTTACGACATTCCATTATCATGTGGGCGTTCCTACGTAGGACAAACTGGCCGCTGCGTCAATGAACGTGCAAGAGAACATGCATCAGCTGTAAAACAGACGCCGTCTGGGCATCTGGCCGTACATTGCGATAGATGCCCGTGCACACCACTGTTTACTAACACAGCCATCCTGGGACGACACAGCGATAAAACCACAAGGGAAGTTCACGAAGCATTCATTATCAAAACAAGGGGCGTTGATAAGTGCGTCAGCGAGCCGTCTGTGGCATTGTTAGATAAGGAGATTTTATTTTTAGAGAGAGAGTGGGGTGGCAGGAAATGAAGTGGCTTGTCATAGTATTTAAGTCTTTGTATTTTCCAATAAACCTCCAGTTGCGAGTGCGCCACGTGTTGTTGTTACCTACTTCTTTTGTCCCCGTCTTTCGGCGCTTCCTTCCAGTCATGAACAACCAACTAGCCCAACTTAACATTCTGTTACCAGAGGCCTGCCAGACTCCAGCACCACAAGAAGTGGCTCCTGCTCAACCACCGCCAGCGGAACCAGCTCAGCAAGAGGAGCGGCGATAACCTCCTCGCCATCGAAGACCACCGGACCGCTACGCGCCCTAGCCTATTGTTGAGTGTAGAACAAACTTATTTAAGCCCGAGGAGTGTTATGTTGTATTACGCGCGTTTCAGCACGTCTGACGCGCCCCCTTTTCTTTTGATCACTCCTTCGCCTACCCTTTCCCTCTCTGATAACCTGCTATAAGTTACGCATGCCTGACCGGCCACGCTCTCTTCTGGCTCGCTCCGTCATGGAATAAAGTCATTCCACCTCGCCACTCGCCGAGCTGCTCTCGTCAATCCTCTTCGTCCACACGCACGAACACTACAGTTCAAGCATTCAATCGCCGTCCCAAAGTGTTAATAATAGGTCATGCTAGTTCTGACGTCTTGTACCAACAGCACCTCGCCACCTATTTGTTTCATAAAGCGGGAGCGAGAAAAACTTTACAAGAGCGAGCAGCATGCGAGCGGCATTATTTTTGCCAAAGCAAATGCCTGTGCCGTAGAGACGCGCGGTCTCTTCGCGTTTGCTGAACCGGCACACTTTCCAAGTTTACGATCGTGTGATGTAAAAAAAAAGAATTTGGATGTCGCGTTTTTTAGTGGTGACGAAAGCCCTTACAAGAAGCAGAGCAGCTAGAAAAAAGCATAGAAAAAGGTGGAAAAAACTTAACTGAATCGCTAATGTCAAACCTGAATATTCGATGGAGTTGAAAGACTACCACCGTACCAACTCGCCCGGATATTCTTTCTGTCAAAGACTAATAGCCAATAGTAATAAATAAATAAATGCCAACTATTAATTGGTTACAAATTCGTAATTAATGCACTACGGCCCTACCCTGCTCTACTGTTTTTATGATATCAGGTAATGTGTAAATGTACACGACAGTTCATAGCATATATTTATGTCCAACCCATTATATTAAATCTTTTCTCGAAGAGCTGGAAATTATATAAAAAAGTGCTCTTCATAAATTTAGCCGCAGCACTGAATGTACAATAGCGTGACTTGTATGTATGTTCTCAGCAAAAGAAAAGAATGCAATAAAAAAGGGCCAATCATATTGTTTCCTCTCTGTTAGAGCTTCCTTCACAGGTACACGGAAAATGTGGGTGTCTACGTCTAAAAGAGTGGAATTGACATTTCCTTCAGGGCTGGCAGGCCTGACTCAGTTTGGCTGGCAGCTTGAAACCTATGGGAGCCTGGGGAAATGCACCACAAGAGTGAGAGTGACGCCCGCCCAGCACTTCCTCAACGATGGCACCATGAGGAAGGGAAGCTGCCCTAAAGTGAATGCAATGGCAGGTGGGTCGTTCCAGTGAACCCCTGTACAGATGATACCAAGCAGAAAATATAAAAAATGTATTATTAAAAACACGAGTGTGAATCGCATGGACAAGGAGGAGATCAACACAGCGCTGTGTTGCGTTCGTATCCTCTGTTCCCATATTTTCTCATGATTTATTTTTAATTATTGGCTACCAACTGGTTCAATCATCAGCACCTAGTCAACAAAAGTATGCTGCTATTTATTTGTACGCATTAACACTGTGCTTACAGTTAAATCCTACAGTCATTTAATAATGAACACAAACAAAAACGAGTGTGCAAGCTAGCTATACAGGCTAAACACGAATAATTAATTCAAGACTGGTTCTCTGAAGGACAACATAAACGCAGAGAAGTGTTAAAAACAGCTGAGTTTTAATAGACAAAAAAGAAATAGGCGAGCCAAAAGAGGAAACATAGGGGAAGACATGAAGTCACTCTTCACACTTTCTCTTCTGTTTACCACCCCTCTTCAAAGGGAATTTCTTCCTGGACCTCACAGCGTTATACTGTTCACAACCCCTAATATACCCAAGGACAGTAAACGCAAAGAAGCAACCTACTAACATCAGGGTAAATGTGCTTAGGCAAACAACATAGAATGCCATTGGGCTTTTAACCTAGAAAAAAAATATCATGCGCAACATTAAAATTTTAAATAAATACAGATTGACCTCACCCCTGTTTCTAAAATAAATATAGGCGAACAAACTTCTTCCACTTGATGGCAAAACACAGGGAAGGCATTCAACAGATTTCTAGGATCATCGTTTGTATTGATTCTTTCAGTATATACTTCAGTTGTGGTCATTCTCTTTAGTCAAAATTATTTGAGTACTGTTCTATAGAGACATACAATTTTTACATTAGATCACGAGTTTTGACGCAGCTGAATAAAAATCCTTATTTTTCTGCAACATTTATACTAAGTTCAATCGGTCGTTAATACAGGGTGTTGTCGCATGAACTGTTCAATGAGGTGAGCGAGAATGTCTAGCGGTCCTTTGGACATGTCGTGCTGTAGGCCAATGTATTACTGACTTTCTTTTTGTTACTTTGTGGTATATGGCAAGCTTTATCAAAATTAATTGTAGGTCTTAGCTGAACCTAGCGGGTAGACCCAACCGTCAAAGACTGCAAGCCGCTTTCTTCAAGCCTCACAGAGTGTTCTATGAGGTGAGCAATCATTTCTGGCGGTCATTGGTACATGCCGTGCTGGGGGTTAATGTAAAACTGGCCTTGTCCAGTTTGATCCAGTTTTAAGTAAGGAAAAAGTGGACCTCTATAGTGGGATGGTGCCCGGCTGCAGGCACATGCACCCGGTATTTATATATACGGGCAGTTTCATTTTGATTCAGGCAACGAGTGGCAGTCGTATTTTTTATTTTGCTTAAATTTTTTTATATTTTGTGGAGCATGTTCCAAGAAGAACAATCCTTTTTATTTTAATGTCTCGATATGTTTAGTCTCTGAGAAAAAGAATCTCAAAGAAACAGGAAAGAACAACGAGGCTTTGACGATTGTCGTGTGTGGCGTTTTTGAATCACTCTATCTCAAAGTATTCAAAAGAGAGCGTCTATATTGTTTTCGTGTAGTATATATTAAAATAGGTAAAACGACATTATAACTACTATTTATTATACGCCGCTCCAATTTTTGTAAAGATCGTCAAACATGCCTCCGCGAACAACTGTGACCTAAATTGCGGATATTTATTTTGAGTCGACTACGTTTAGTATCGCTTTTAAAATAATACCACGTGTAGAACCTTTCATTGCCTTCTAAACTAAGCAAAGTTTGTGTTTTTATCGGGTACGAGAAGGTTTTAACTTTTTGTTCAATTTCAGCACGCTGTATAAAAAAAAACTTTTTTTTTTTTGCGTCGCGTTCTCTTCGCATCCTTCTTTTACCCAGAATACATTCCGTTAGAGGTATTTGCACTGGTTTTGAGTTTTAAGCCTCTAAATATGCTAAAAAAGAGCAAGTGCAGATGGTGGGTTTTGACGATTGTCGTGTGTGGCGTCTTTAATCCACTCTGAATCTCAAAGTATTCAAAAGAGAGCTTCTATATTTTTTTTTTATTGGGACATATATGCAAGTCGGTAAAACTAAATTCCAATTACTATTTATTATTCGTCGATCCAAGCTTTGTAAAAATCCCCAAACATGCCTCCGCGAACAAATGTGACCTAAACTGCGGATTTGTTTCTGAGTCGACTATGTTTAGCATCGCTTTTAAAATAATACCACGTGTCGAACCCTTCATTGCCTTCCAAATTAGGCAAAAAGTGTGCCTTTATCATGTACGAGTACTGAAAATTAAATTATGAAACAGAGTAGGTTTTCACCTTTCGTTATATTTCAGCACGCTGTATAAAAAAAAAACATTTTTTTTTCTCGCGTCGCGTTCTTTTCACGCCTTTCTTTTACCCAGAATACATTCCGTTAGAGGTATATGCACTGGTTTTGAGTTTTAAGCATCTAAATATGCTAAAAAATGATTCTGTTCTGTTATCAACGTGAATTGCGCATTGAAATATAAAATTTCGAAATTTAAAAATTTAAGTTTCCAATAGGAAGTGAATTTTACTCTAATGTTTTACAATATTATACTTTGATATTTCTAACGTAGTATAGATTATGTAGCGCATAGGGTTTAGGCTTGAGGCCTCTCCAATCATGGCACCGGCGGAAATTGTCTGAAAACCCGCTTTCGGCAGTTGCGATTTTATAGTGTTTAGACGTTTGGAATTGCAAACTTGTTTTTATACGCCTAACAACATTAATGTTTTTTATATGAGTATTTATTAAACGTCCCATAGATTAATATAATGAGGAATGAAATATACAGCTGTAACTCATAAACCCACCATCAGCATTTGCTTTTTTTTAGCATATTTACAGGCTTAAAACTCAAAACTAGTGCATATATCTCTAACGGAATGTACGCTGGCTAAAAGAAAAGTAAACAAAACGCGAAGAAAAAAGAAAATAAAGAAATATGTTTTTTTATATACAACGTGCTGAAATAGAACAAAAGGTGAAAACCTTCTCTGTTTCATAATTTATTTCTCAGTACTCGTACATGATAAAAACACAAACTTTGCTTAATTTGGAAGGCAATGAAAGGTTCTACACGTGGTATTGTTTTAAAAGCGATACTAAACATAGTCGACTAAAAACAAATCCGCAATTTAGGTCACAGTTGTTTGCGGAGGCATGTTTGGGGATTTTTACAAAGATTGGAGCGTCGAATAATAAATAGTAGTTATAATTTCGTTTTGCCAACTTTTATATATATATATATCATTTTAAATAATATAGACGCTCTCTTTTGGATACTTTGAGATAGACAGGGATTCAAAAACGCCGCACACGACAATCGTCAAAACCTCGTCGTTCTTACCCACTTCTTTGCGATTTTTTTCTTCTCAGAAACTAAGCACTAAAATAAAAAGGATTGTTCTTCTTGGAACATGTTCCTCAAAATATAAAAATTTGAAGCAAAATGAAAAATACGACTGCCACTCGTTGCCTGAATCCAAATGAAACCGCCCATACATATATACAAAACTCTATATTTTGATTCGAACGAAATTTAAAAAAAAAATGGCTTTGAGTGTTATTTGGATGCCACCTTCACTGTGTGTTTATGGGGCTCGGAGGACATCAGATAAGGTGATAACCGTCGAAGTATATTAATCATAACTAATGTACCAAAATGTTTTCATAATAATTCTAATTAATGATTTTATGGGGCATGTTTCAATTCTAGTTTCAAAGGCAGTGAATATTAAAGACTCACTCAATTGACACACTTTGCGATTGGCAACAAGTTTCGAGATGTTAAATGCTAAAAATCTGCCTTTTCGTCACCCAATTCCAAAATCTTGCGCTCAGAAGACCTCAGTATGTTGTGCGGATGGGGTGGCTTCAAACGCACCCTCACTATCTTGGAAGTATGACGCCGGTGCATCCACCAAGAACACACTGTGGAGATAATGACGGCGTACCTGGTAGGACTATGTCACCCTTCTACCCACCATTAACGGCACGAATCCTTGAGCTCAAATTGAGCGCGGTTTTGGCATCCGACATTAAAAACGCAAAAGTTGGACAATGAATACCTCGAAGCCGCTTGGCGTTTTGTGAATTGTTTAAATCGGGATAGCCTTTGTTATTGACTGATGGTATTGACTGGCTTTTAACACTGCAGTTGCAACATGGCCCATAAAGCCATTAAAACAAAGCTAAGAGATGTTGGTCAATTAGTCAACATACTGTGACAGTTATCCCCTTTACTAACTTGAAACTTGGAACCCACAATGTTTTCGCTTTGCTACCGACAATGCAAGCAACATGAAGGTCGCGTGGACAATCATCAGTGTGCGCTATTCTAGTATCACAACTCTTGAATGCTGTTCTCATGGACTAAACTTGTTGCTGTCGGACATGCTCAAACTGGGGACATCGCAAAAAGTTTGCAAGAGGCCAAAGGCTGTAATCAAGTATGTCAGAAACTCTCGTGTGTTTGCGGCTCACTTTGCTAAGAGGCAAGAAGAGCTAAAACTCGCTCGGCAGGCCTTTTGATGTCACTGGAAGGTCTACTGAAGAAAAAAGAAGCTTAACAGAAAACTGGGATCACTGCGGAGCTTCAAGTGAGCAGGAAAATAAGAACAACGAGATTACATGAAGACACCTTTTGGCGAAATCAGCAAAGCACCTTCCACGCCTTTCAGTGCTATTTCTGAGGCTGACTCAGACACTGCGGTTCTTTCGGACGTACATGAGATCCTGTTCAAAGTAACACGGCAGGTCGAAGAGGCCCTTTCAAACTCCTCATTGACAACGGGCGAAAAGGAAAAAGTAGCAGAAATTCTGCGTGAGCGACGCTACTGTACTTGCCATCCAACACATGTGGCCGCAAATTTGCCCGACCCGAAGTTCAAAGGGCGGTGCTTAAGTCAATTTGGTGAATTTCTAAGTGAGAGCAAAAATTCACCCAGGTTTGGCTTAATGAGATGCAGCTTGTTGTAGATCTCCTCATTCCACTCGGCTTGCCAATGTGCTCCTATGCGAGACCTTACAGAAGGGCGATAGTCCAAGTAAGGGATCCCTTTAATATCTACCTCTCTGCTGACGCATGTGCGGGCAGCACGGTCGGCCGCCTCAATGCCTGGGATACCAACCTGGCTGGGAATCCAACAAAAGACAATGGTGCAATGCTTCATGGCTGCCACAATAATTTTCTTCTGAGCTTCAACAACAAGGGAGTTCCTTGTAGGCAGCAGTGAAAGGATGGTTCGGGAGGCACTTAGAGAGTCAGTGAAAACCACTGCCAGGACTATCTTGTGGCGGGCTATGTGTTCCGTAGCCTACAGGAGGCGAATACTTCACAGCGCACAAAAGACAACACATTATCAAAACAGATCCACACAAAGAAACCACACTCGCGCAGCGCTGACTGTCAACTCTGGGATATATTAAACATCATCTTCGTTATGTTCTACTGTTACGCACTAAAAGGAAGAAGAAAATAAAAATTTTCCAAGGAAGAACAGAAAAGGAAAAAGAAAAGATAAAGAAAAGGAAAAGGGGAGAAGATAAGGAAAAAAGGAGTCAAGAATAAAATACAAAATAAAAAGAAAAAGAAAGAAATGACAGAAAATAAGATCAAGTCCGACTACAGCAAACGTTACTAAGGAGGTATTCCTAAATAATCTAAATTTGTTTTTATAAGGTAATCGACAGGGTACTAACACATAATCCATCTAGCATGTCTATGCTAGCGGCTTCGATAATTTCTCGAGTTAGTTTGTTCTTGCTTCGTCCCAGTACTGTGCAATTGTTTAGAAGGGGGGAGCATCCAAATCTCTGCAATGAATGCCCAGATGACCTGAGTTAGCGTTAATGGCGTTGTTGTTATGTTGTCGAAGCCTATCGTTAAGACAGCGACCCGTCTGCCCGACGTAACACTTCGGGCAGGTGAGAGGGAAAGAATATATCACACCTTTTGCACAGGAGACGAACTTGGTCATGTGATTTTTTGTGGCAGCACTCTGGTACAATAGATGGCCCATTCACCCGCTTGCATAGGCTGGAAAGTGTTTGCGGAGGAGAGAAAATAATGCCATTTGGTGCCGAAAAGCGGGACCATACAGCTCCGCTGTGAGACTGGTAGCAGCAGTATTTATCCGCCTTACAGCTTCCACTGAAGAGCCAATGACAGAGCACCCACCAAAGGTCTCAGATTTTGTTCCATCTGTATAGAACTTTGCATAATCTTCATACGATTGAGACAGTTCATGAAATTCTTGCTGAAGCACTGCACTTGGAGTGTTTTTCTTGTCATACTGTGCAAGAGACAGGTTGCAGTGTATGTCAGGGTGCTCCCAATGTGCTATGATTCCAGGGAATTTGACTACCTGGGACGCCACATCTAATCCAACAGACTCGGCCAAGGTCTTCAATCGCATACTGAACGGAAGGATCACGCTAGGTTTTGCAAGAAAGGGTCGTTCCGAGCGTGTTTCTTGAACAACATCTCGAGTGGGGTGCTGGAGGACAGATCGGATGCGAAGAGAGTACATAATGCCCAATGCGAATCTACGTCTCTCGAGGCAGCGCTCGTTAGCCTTTGCATATAATCTGGGCACAGGGGATGTACGAAATCTACCTGTAGCCAAACGAAGCCCAAGTTGATGAATGGGATCCAACATCTTGAGAACAGACTGTCTGGCAGACCCATAAACAAAGCAGCCATAAGTCTAGTCGGGAGCGTACCAAAGACCGATAGATCCGCAGGAGGCCCAATCAATCTGGGCCCCAAGACCGGTGCGAGAGACCTTTAAGGATATTGAGAGATCTGTGACCTCTCAATTTCAAGCTTTTTACATGAGCAATAAAATTCAGTTTACTATCAAACGTAAAACCCAAAAATTTGTGCTGAGGTTGGACACTAACATTACTATTGTAGATTGGTAGGGATGGTTCAAGAAGGATTCCACGTTTGCGGGTGAAGCAAACACATGCAGCCTTTTCAGGAGAGAACTTAAACCTATTACTGTCAGCGCACTCACTAAGCTTGTTGATTCCAAGCTGAACCCTACGTTCACAAACTGAGAGGATACAGGAGGAACTGAAATTTGTAAATCATCGACGTAAAGTGAACACTGAACCGACGGAGAGATTACAGATGCAATGGAGTTAGTACCCCCCCCCCTGCGGCACTCCATTTTCCTGCATAAATTCACGGGAGAGTGTGTTTTCCAGCAGTACTCGAAAGGTGCGCCTGTCTAAATAACTCTGAATTGCACGAAGCATGCGACCACGTAGTCCGATGTCAAACAGGTCCCTCAAAATGTCAAAGCGCCAAGTCGTGTCATACGCTTTTTCGAGATCGAAGAACACGGCAGTGCTGCCCCATGTGCAAAGGCCTCACGCACAACAGTTTCAAGACAGATTAAGTGGTCGACTGTAGACCTTGATGAACGATAGCCGCACTGAAATTTGTCGAGCACCTTACCAAGCTCCAGATAGTACAATAGTCTACGATTAATCATTCCCTCCAGTGTCTTACGAAGACAGCCGGTAAGAGCAATGGGCCTATATCTGGAAACACAAGAAGCATCCTTACCAGCCTTCAAACATGAAAGGACATGTCCTAACTTCCAAGATGAAGGGAAATAGCCCTCCTGCCATATGCGGTTATTAAGATATAAAGTGATGTCGAGTGCAGAAGGATATAGATGCTGTAGCATTGAATAATGTAAACCATCTGGTCCAGGAGCTGAGGACTTTGTGTTATGAAGAACTACGAGGAGCTCGTGCAAGCTGAATGTAGCATTATATCCCTCATGTTCACCTCCTGAGGTTTTCAAGGGATTGCTCTCAGCCTTCAGTTTGTGATGAAGGAAAGTAGATGAAAAATGATGTGGACGTGATACATATTCAAAATGTTCTCCAAAAATCAGCTTGTTCCTCAAACGTGTCTGGACATGTTCCATTCCTATAAAGCAGGGGGATTTTAAATGCGTGATAGGAACCATTGATCTTGTCTATTTGATCCCAGGCCTCCTTAGGTGGGGTACTGCTATTTATAGTAGAAGCATAGCTTTGCAACTTTCCCGTTTGGCTTTTTTTCGGACGTAGCGTGCACGGGCCTTTATTTTCCGGAAGGATATGAGTTTATCTCTAGTGGGGTATCGTCTCAGAATACCCCAAGCCCGATTTTGTTTCTTGCGTGTCTCTTCACATTCCGAATTCCACCAAGGCTTTGGCTTCCTGGGGAGAAATTGAGATGTCCGCGGGATGGACAACTTGGCTGCTGCTATGATGTGCTTGGTTAAGAGATGATTGAGTTCATCAATTGTGAGACTATCAAGACGAGAATATGCTAAAAGCGATGCCTGCTTGAAAAGGCTCCAATCAGCCTTGTCAATTGTCTCCAACGAGGAGGGCGTGTATGAATTAAAGGAGCGGCTACACTGCAGGTTAAAAAACTAGGGAACTGATCGCTTCCACGTGGATTGGGATCCACACTGTAGGAAAAGTCTGGAAGTAAAGTAGCAGAACCAATTGAAAGGTAGATGGAAGTTGATGACAAAATCCCCTCGAACGGAAAGCTGTGGCCCGCCAAGAAGATCGCCGTCGGCTGCGAGAACAGACACCTCACAACCCCGCACCGTTACCCAAGGGACTGCCTAGGGGGGCGCAAGTGCTGGTACACAAAGCCCGCACCGGCGCTGCGCTCACAGAGGATGTGCTTGCCAGATGGCGAGACTACAAGCCACAGAGGGGCCGCCCACCTGATCAGACGCCGAAGAACGAGGAAGCGTAGAAAAGTGAGTTAGTTGCTTCACTTCGGAGGAATTACGAGGTTTTTATTTTTGTTTCTTCGTAGTCTGCCACTCCATCTCGTCCTGGTCAGAACCCGGAGTCGATGAGGGGGCAGACAAGGCTGCGCCAGTGTTCTCCAGAGCCCCGCAGGCAGACTTGCCTGCTGACCCGGGAGGGTCTGTGCCGCGGGGCCCCAATCCGCGGCCACGACCAGAACTAGGCGGAAAGGTGGTTCATGTACTGGGAAGGGGTTCTACCCCGTTCATATTTCCACCTTTTTCCCCGACAGGGAAGCTGCATGCGACCCACGCAACTCCTTGGTTGCTGGCTGCCTCTCCCGGGACTGAGGCCGAGGGCCTCGCTTCTTCTCCTCCTTAGGAGAGCGACCAGTGTTGACAGGTGCAGCCGGTAAAAAGCTTGTCTCACCTTGATGATGGCAGGACTTGTTTATCTCAGAGAAAAGAGCAGTACTGGCTACACCTCTTTTTATGCTCTTCGAATGGCCTGACTCGTAGGGAAGAAACCCCTTGCACGAGCGGGGTTCGTAGCGCTAACAGACGTGACTTGCTTTGAACTCCAAAAGAAGGTCCAGGAACTTGATTGACTTCTCCAGTGGTATTTCGTAAGTAAACACCAATTCCGGGCAACGTTTTTGGAAACAGGTCAAAAACCTTTCCTTACATCCGTTCCCCGAATCTTCCACCTCAGTGTTGCATAGCACCAAATAGTCATCAACATAAACATACCTAAAGATGGCTTTTACTCGCGCGTCATTCAGGTTCTCGTGAATGTTCCTACCGGATGTCGAGTCCTTTCCTTCGTGTTTTTGTTTTTTCCGTGTTCAGCTGACCTGATTGCCAACAAAATCTAAGGGAAGTTCTGAACCAAGGGGGGGGGGGGGGGGGGGGGGGGGGGTTGTTGGGCAGTCATTTTGTACTACCATGACATCTCGCACAACCTAAAGGCGTGCGCAAAGAAGTTCGGCGCCGACGTAGTTTTTGAGAGGGATTTTAGATTAGACCGTTTGACCTTGTTTATGAGAACACCCAACCAGTATAAAAGGGCGCACAGAGAGAAGTCTACAGAATGCGAGTTCAGTGCAGTTTACAAAATACCGATGGAGAGTGGTGTCATTTATCTCGGTCATTACAAAAGATGTTTGAATGATAGATTAGCGGAAAATAAAAGAAATGTAAAAAAAAAAGAATCGAATACGAAAATTGCCAAACATTTGAAGGAATGCGCCGACTGCTCTCCACCCTGGGAAACGTAACGATTTTAGAAAGGGAAAACGACATGAAAAAATTGGTGAAAGAGACGATTAGGATAAAGTCGCCTGCGGAATGCATCAGTCAAACGTCCGTCCACTTAAGTTCGGAAGCCGAAATATTTTGCGGCTGACTGGTTTGGGAGAACCGGAAGACCTCAGGACGTGTCGCGGTGTGTTTGTTTTGACAGGAGATCTGTCGGCGGCTTTGCAACTGGTTTGGGAGAACTGGGGTTACCTCGGGATGTCGCGGTGTTTGTGTCTTGACAGAAGACCTGTCGGCAACTTTGAGTCGGCGCTGTATGAGCTTGTCGTTGACTGGAATGTACGGGGGCCTGGGAAAAGGAAGATGGAAAGGGGTAGGGTTTTGGGAAAAGGAAGAGAATAAAAGGGGGACAAAGGGTGGCGATTGGTATATATGTTAGTCGGGTCTAGGAAAACTCGTCACAAGCCCGGTCGTCACAGGCCAACTGGTCATTGGTGAACTCTTCAAAGAGGCCAACTCGTCACAGGGTATCTCGTACGAGAAATTTATTTATTTATTTACACAGCCTCAAGGCCCTGGGGGCGTTACAGAGGGGAGTGAGTGAAAAAAAAAAACAACAAACAGTAATAGAAGAAATGATAGGTCACGGGTCACTTTCGCAAAAATAATTAGTAACGGCACTTTTAAACGCATCTAACGAGGGTAATAATATTAATGACACCGGAAGGTGTTTCCACTCTGATGATGTCCTAGGAATGAAAAAATCGTAATAGGCTGTGGTTCGAGAATGAGGAACGCCGACTTTGTACTAATGTTCAATGCGTGGAGAAACGTAAAGTGGGTCGAGGAAGAGCTTCTCTTTAAGAATGGTGTTAGAATTGTATATTTTATAGAAAAGACATAGACGAGAACACTTACGGCGCAAAGAAAGCAGTGGCAAGGAGAGAAGAGAGATCATGGATGATACACTTGCTGTACGGTGATAATTATTAAGTATGAAACGAGCGCCGCGGTTCTGAACTGACTCGAGATGATGATGATGAATAAATCTTTGTTCAGCGAGCATCAGGTGCAGATGTTAGGGCACCCGCCCGGTGGAGGGCATCCTTAGTCCGGGATACCCTGGCTGCGGCTGTCTATCCGGGCCCTCGTCACCAGGTCTTGCTGGATCCCAGGGTCCGGGCTGGTCAGACAGGCCATCCACTGCTCGTAGGATAGGGTGGGTTTGGGAGTGCGGTCCGGGGTTTGTTGGCATTACCATACCTGATGGTAAAGGTTGCCGGGAGAAGGACAAAAATTACAGGTGGCGGGGTATTGAGTGGGATAGATGGCGTGAACAAGGGTGCTGTGGGGATATGTATTGGTCTGCAGTCTTCGGAGGGTGGTGGCTTCATCTCTTGATAGTCTTGGGTGCGGTGCTGGGTATTTTCTTCGGTCGTGACGGTAGTGGGCAAGTATGTCGGCATACTTGATAAGCAGGTCGGTCGTGGGGGCAACAAGTGAGGTTGTTCCTTCTTGGGTAATGGCCCGATGTGTATGCGCGCGGGCAGCGGCACGTGTCGCCTCATTACCTTCGAGGCATTCGTGTCCGGGTACCCAGACGAGGTGTACGTCGGGGAGCCGGGGGATGGTCTTGAGGATGCGAAGCGCTGTTTTGGAGATGCGTCCCCGTAGGTAATTGCGACAGGTTGCCTGGGAGTCTGTGAGTACTGTGATTATATCGTCGCCTGTCGTTGCGGCTAGGGCAATGGCGATTTCCTCGGCGGCTTCTGTAGATGTTGTGCGGACTGTGAGGGCGGTCATTTCTTGCCCTGCTGCATTCGTTACACATACAGAATGGGCTGGCTTATGCGGACACGAGGACACGTCGGTGTATCTGGCAGTTGGGCTATCGCCGTATTTGGTGTTCATGGTTCGTGCTCTAGCGATGCACCGAGCCTTATTGTAAACCGGATGCATGTTCTTCGGGATCTGGGCTACACGAATGGCTTTTCTTAGATGCAGAGGTACGCGTTCTTTGTGGTCTTGCAAGGGGGGTGTCGCGTAGCCTAACTTTCTCAGTGTGGCTCGTCCTGTAGGTGTTAATTTAAGGCGTTCCAACTGGGAGATGTAATGTGCCTCTTGTATCTCTTCCCAGGTGTTGCGAATTCCTAGTCGCAACAGATTCTTTGTTAAAGTCTTGGGAAGTAGTCCTAAGGCGATCTTATATGCTTGGCACAGGGCAATATTAAGTTTTGATTTTTCGGTTGTTTTGAGGGACAAATATGGCATGCCATAGGCGACCCGGCTAATGAGTATGGCTTGTACAATGCGTAAGGTGTCATATTCTTGCATGCCAAATCTACGATATGATACACGGTGTATTAGGTGCATGAGCTGGGAGAGTGTCCATTGAAGCGGTGCAATGGTGTGGAGACCCGATCCGTTTTTGGGGATCGTGAGGCCAAGAATACGGAGGTGGGGAACGTTGGGGACAGGCTTTCCTGCTATGGTGATCTCCGGATCCGGGATGCTTCGTTTACGTTGATGCGCCGTCTCCGTGCAGAGAGTAAGAAGCGCGGATTTTTCCGGGGCACACTCAAGGCCCCTCGGCGCTGAGATATTGATGTGTTTCTTCGATGGCGCTTTGCATGGAGTCCTGTTGCTCGCCCACGGATCCCGTAGGGGTCCATAGGGTGAGGTCATCCTCGAAGATTGCGTGCCTTAAATGCGGGATATTTTGCAAGAGTGGGGGAAGGTCCTTCATAGCGATGTTAAATAGAAGCGGTGATATCACGGAGCCTTGAGGGGTGCCTTTGGAGATGGTCTTAAATTTGTTCGAGCGGAGATGTCCGATGCCGATAGTTGCAGTACGACCGGTGACAAAAGCCGTAATATAGTCGTAGATTCGTTGTCCGCAATCGATAGAGGTTAGTCCCTTGAAGGATGGCTTGGTGGGAGATGTTGTCAAAGGCGCCCTTGATGTCCAGGGCAAGGATGCAATGCTTGTGTGTCCTGGTGAGCCGATCGATGATTTCTTCTTTTAGCTGCAAGAGGACATTTTGGGTGGAGAGATGGGGCCGGAAGCCGTACATGGTGGTCGGAAAATGGCCGTTGTCTTCGATATATGAAGAGAGGCGGTTTTGCACCATATTGTCACGAATGACAAATGATGAGGCGAAGAATAACTAAAGAAACTTAACGTTTAATGAGGCGAACTTGTGCCCAAAATAAAGAAGGAAACAAAAGATAACAGCAGAGCGTCACGAACGTCGATGTCGGCGAGACAGCAGGATCGAGCGCTGGAGCGAGACTGACTCGACAAGGTCGCGGGTAGCTGCTTATCTACCGTGTGTCACTATCTCGAAAGTTCGGCGAAGAAGGCTCGAGCGTCGCGCGCTTGGGGCGAGGATGAACTGGCACTTTCGACAATAACAAAGCAGAGGGAAAGTTACGTCTGGTGCGAGAATGAACGGGAATCTTCTAGAAGACCGTGACTAAGCGTTGCTTTCTCGGCTCTGCGGGCGGCATTATCCCCCCTTTTAAAAGTGCATCGCCCCGATGCAAAGCGAAAAGAAAACGGAAATGGCTAAAACATTTACGGAGAAACAAAATAAACATGCAGTGACACAATCGTAACGCGCGTAGAACGGCTTGAGTCGAACTACGTAGACGGCTTCGGGTCGTGGCTGGCGGCGTCCTGATGGTCGAGTTCCGTCGGGGAGCACCTCGTAGTTCAAGTCCCCAATGGCGTCGGATGACCTTGTAGGGTCCGAAGTAGCGTTTTAACAGTTTCTCGCTGAGGCCGCGGCGGCGAATGGGCGTCCACACCCCTACCCTGTCTCCGGGCTGGAACTCCACGTCGCGGCGACGAAGGTTGTACCGGCCAGCGTCCACACGTTGCTGGTCCTTTATTCGAAGACGAGCTAGCTGGCGTACTTCTTCTGCTCGTTGGGTGACCAGCTGGGCGTCGTCGGTGCCGTCGTCCGTCGGGCAGTGGGGCAGCATGGCGTCGAGCATCGTCGTCACCTTTCTGCCGTGCACCAGCTGAAAAGGTGTAATGCCGGTTGTTTCTTGAATCGCCGTGTTGTACGCAAACGTGACGTAGGGCAACACTTCATCCCACGTCTTGTGTTCCACGTCCACGTACATCGAAACCATGTCGGCGATGGTCTTGTTTAGTCGCTCCGTCAGCCCGTTGGTCTGTGGGTGGTATGCCGTGGTCCGGCGGTGGTCGGTGTGGCTCAGGCGGAGTATCTCTTGTGTCAGTTGCGCCATGAACGAGGATCCCCGGTCCGTAATCAGGACTTGGGGAGCGCCGTGTCGAAGGACGATAGACTCCACGAAGAACTTGGCTACTTCCACGGCGGTCCCCGACGGGAGTGCTTTTGTCTCGGCGTACCTGGTGAGATAATCAGTTGCCACGATTATCCAACGGTTTCCCTGCGTCGACGGTGGGAAAGGTCCGAGAAGATCCATTCCAATCTGCTGGAATGGTGCAGTCGGGGGCGCGATCGGTTGCAGGAGACCTGCCGGCTTCGTCGGTGGTTTCTTGCGTCGTTGGCATTCATGGCACGAACGGACGTAGAGGTGGACAGTCTTCGGGAGCTTGGGCCAGTAGTATTTTTCTCGGATCCGTGCAAGAGTCCTACTGTAGCCAAGGTGACCAGATGTTGGGTCGTCGTGGCAGGCTTGGAAGATCTCTTCTCGAAGACTACCAGGAATCACCAGGAGCCACGTCGAGTTGTTGTCCCTGAAGTTCTCTTTATAGAGGATACCTCTCCGGACGGCGAATCTTGGCAGGTCACGTGAGAAGGCTCGGGGAATCGTACCCCCTCGTCCCTCCAAGTGGTCGATCAGTGCACGCAACTCAGGATCGTCCCGCTGGAGCGCTGCCATGCCGTGAATGCTCACCACGCCAAGAAAGTAGTCGTCGTCGTCGCCGTCGTCTTTGGCACATCCGGTAGCTGACTCGACAGGGGCTCTGGACAGGCAGTCGGCGTCGCTGTGTTTTTGGCCTGACTTGTAGACCACGGTCACGTCGTACTCTTGCAGTCGTAGGCTCCACCGAGCGAGACGTCCTGATGGGTCCTTCAGGCTCGCTAACCAACACAGGGCGTGGTGGTCGGTGACCACCCGAAATGGACTCCCGTACAAGTACGGGCGGAATTTCGTGATGGCCCAGACGACGGCCAGACATTCCTTCTCGGTTGTCGAGTAATTGCGTTCGGCGTTCGACAGCGTCCGGCTAGCGTATGCGATCACGCGCTCCGCACCGTCTTGTCGTTGGACCAGTACCGCTCCGAGTCCTGTATTACTGGCGTCCGTGTGAACTTCCGTTTCGGCTGATTGGTCGAAGTGGCCTGAGAATCGGTGGTGACTGGAGTCGTCGCTTTAGTTCGTCGAATGCCTGTTGTTGTTCTCCGCAACATTCGAAGTTCGCGGCGTCTTTTGTAAGGTGCGTTAGCGGCGCAGAAAGCTTGGCGAAATCCTGAATGAATCGCCGGTAGTATGCGCAAAGTCCAAGGAATCTTCGGACGGCCTTTTTGTCGGTGGGCGGTGGAAAGGCCGCTACGGCGCGAGTTTTCTCAGGGTCAGGACTTACACCTTTGTTGCTCACAACGTGGCCCAGGAATTTCAGCTCGCCGTAGGCAAACCGGCACTTCGTCAGCTTGAGGGTGAGTCCTGCGGTCCTGATTGCCTCAAGAACGGCCCGAAGGCGTCGCAAATGCTCGTCGAAGTTGGCCGAGAATACCACGACGTCGTCGAGGTAAACGAGACAGCTCTGCCACTTGAGGCCTGCCAGGACGGTGTCCATGACACGTTGAAACGTTGCCGGCGCCGTGCACAGTCCGAAGGGCATTACCTTGAACTCATACAGTCCGTCGGGCGTGACGAAGGCAGTCTTTTCTCGGTCCCGTTCGTCGACTTCGATCTGCCAGTAGCCACTCTTAAGGTCCATCGACGAAAAGTATCGAGAGTGGCGCAGACGGTCCAGCGTGTCGTCGATGCGGGGGAGCGGATACACGTCTTTCTTAGTGACCGCGTTGAGCCGCCGGTAGTCAACGCAGAAGCGAGGCGTTCCGTCCTTCTTCTTCACCAGTACGACTGGAGAGGCCCACGGGCTGCTCGAAGGCTGAATGATGTCGTCGTTCAGCATCTCTTGTACTTGTTAATGGATGGACTCTCGTTCCTTTGGAGAGACCCGGTACGGCGGCCGATGCACAGGGAGCGCATCCTCGTTGGTAATGATGCGGTGTTTAGCAACTGTTGTCTGGCGCACCCTTGACGTCGTCGCAAAGCAGTCGCTGAATTCGTCGAGAAGGTATCCGAGCTGTCGTCGTTCCGTGGCACTGAGCTTGGGGTTCAGGTCGAGCTGTGGCGGCGGTGTACTGTACGGCTGACATGGCGAGGGCTCGTCGGAGATCGCGGCGATTTCGGCGTCGGCCCAGAGTTCCTCGACGTGTCCTACGGCGACACCTTTCGTGAGGTGCTGCGCCTCCGGTCGAAAGTTCGTCACGAGGACCACAGAACGTCCATCCTGCAGCTCCGCAACGCCCCTTGCGACGCCTATACCTCTTCCGAGAAGCAGTTGGACGTTGCCTTCCAGAAGGACGTTCCCGCTGGCAACTGCATTGGTCACAACGGGCACAAGAACACTCGACCGTGGCGGCAGGTTCACGTGGTCCGCAATGACTCGGACGGCAGCTGGCGACGTTTTGGATCCTTCCGGAGGTAAAACGGGCTTTCGCAGAGTCAACCTGTTTGCTCCAAGGTCGATCACCGCACCGTACTCACAGAGGAAGTCCATGCCAAGGATGACGTCTCTCGAACAGTCTTTGAGGACGACGAATTTCACGGGACAGGTCTCTCCGTGGATGTACACGCAAGCAGTACACCTTCCCACTGGTGTGATGAGATGTCCGCCGGCGGTTCGTATTTTCGGGCCATCCCACGGCGTCATCACTTTCCGAAGGCGGCGAGAGAGCTTCCCACTTAAAACGGAATAGTCTGCTCCGGTGTCGACGAGTGCCTTCGCGTCGTGGCCGTCGATGGTAACGTCGAGGTTATTCGACACCGTCGCAGAACCGTCGTTCCTATGCGTCTCGTCGCTAGTGTGGGAGCCCTCCGACGTTTCTGGAGGAACTTGGCGTCGGTCGTCTTCGGCAACTCCACCTCCAGGGGTTGCCGCGCCTAGTTTTCCCGACGAGGGGCGAGGGGCGACAGGCTCTCACGGCGGGATCTGCGTAGAGGCGACGCTGGGCGGTGGGGTGACGGCGATCGGAAACCGCGACGGGTAGACGGTCCCGGGGATGGCGACCGGCGGAGGTATTCGTCGATGTCCCGGGGTCGCTCGCCGTAGCGTGGTCGCTGGTCGTCGGGGTGGAAGCCGCGTAGCCCCAGCTGCCGGTACGGGCAACGGCGGTAGACATGGTCGGCTTCCCCGCAATGGTAACAAAGCGGGCGTCGGTCGGCCGTTCGCCACACGTCGGTTTTTCGCGGCGAGGGTCGCTCTGGTCGGACGTGCTGCCGTTCTTCGCGTCGTTGGGAGTACTGCGGCGCTGGAGGGTCACGTCGTGGTGGCGCCGTAGCATGGCGGGGAACTTGCGGTGGTCGTCTGGCCATGGCTGCGTAGGTCAGCGTCGGTTCCTTGGAGGCTGGCACGTCGACTGGAGGTTCAGGCTGCAAGGCCCGCTGTACCTCGTCGCGTACAATCTCGGCGACCGACAGCGACGCCGGGCGCTCAGCAGCGGGGAGCAGCTTTCGGAGCTCCTCTCGGACGACGTGCCGGATAACGTCGCGAATGTCTCGGGTACGGGCGCCGTTGTCGTCATTAAGCAGCGCGGAGGCAACGACGCCGGGATGTCCTTGGTAGTAGGAGGCGCGTGCTTGGAGGGCGCGCTCCATGTTCGTTGCCTCCGTGACGAACGCTTCGACTGTTGCCGGCGGGTTGCGGACCAGGCCTCCAAGATGTCGTCCCTCACGCCACGCATCAGAATACGCAGCTTCTTTTCCTCGGTGGCCTGAGGGTCGTCGCCGGAGCTCAGGCGTAGGACGTCTTCCACGAAACTCGTGACGCTCTCATTTGGGCCCTGGGTCCTGGATTGCAGCCGATCTTCGGCCCTCTCTCTTCGGTGTTGATTGGCGAACGTCCGCGTCAGCTCGTTCTTGCAACGTTCCCATGAAGTCAAGGAAGCTTCATGGTTTTCGAACCAGCGCCTTGCAGTTCCTTCAAGTGAGAAATAAAGGTTCTGCAGGCACTGTTCGTCACTCCACCCGTTGTGGCGAGCCACGCGTTCGTACTGGTTGATCCAGTCTTCGACGTCCCTCGTAGTTCTCGCCGAGGAAGGGAGTAGGCGTCCTCGGAGCGACGGGCAGGACGACGACGGGCGGGGTGGTCATGGTCGGGATCTTCTTCCGGTTCTCGGGCAAGAGACCGAATTCGGGAGACTGACCTCTGGTACGACGGCTTCTTCTGGATTCGGCTTCTTCGGCGAAGGGTAGCCTTCCGGGGCTGAGCACGTCGCTTGGCCGGGATGTCTTCGGAGGGGTACGCTTAACGGGCATAAAATGCGATTACCCCGCACCTCCACCAAAATGTCACGAATGACAAATGATGAGGCGAAGAATAACTAAAGAAACTTAACGTTTAATGAGGCGAACTTGTGCCCAAAATAAAGAAGGAAACAAAAGATAACAGCAGAGCGTCGCGAACGTCGATGTCGGCGAGACAGCAGGATCGAGCGCTGGAGCGAGACTGACTCGACAAGGTCGCGGGTAGCTGCTTATCTACCGTGTGTCACTATCTCGAAAGTTCGGCGAAGAAGGCTCGAGCGTCGCGCGCTCGGGGCGAGGATGAACTGGCACTTTCGAGAATAACAAAGCAGAGGGAAAGTTACGTCTGGTGCGAGAATGAACGGTAATCTTCTAGAAGACCGTGACTAAGCGTTGCTTTCTCGGCTCTGCGGGCGGCAATATGTTCCAGGAGCTTTCCCACACATGGCGTCAGGGAGATGGGTCGGAGGTTACGTGGAACAAGCGGTTTTCCGGGTTCTGGTATTAGGGCGATGTCAGCATGCTTCCACTAGGGGGGGGGGGGGGGGAGGCAGCGTGCCGGCAGTCCAATGTTCGTTAATATAATTTAGGAGGGTCTCCAACCCAGTGACGTCGAGGTTCCGGATCAACTTATTGTAATCTTCTTTGACTGGCGTGGTGTTCCTGGTTAATTTGTGAACCAGTGCTTCTATCTCCACGAGCGTGAAAGGGGCGTCCATTTCGGGATTGGGAGTACCCATGTACGGTTGGGCGGGAGGGTGGATCTTGTGGCTCGTATCATGCCACGGTTTCTTGAGCTCTGTGCCTTGGTAATTATGAATAAGCCGTTTGAGCTGATGGGCTGTGGCCGATCTGGACTCTTTGTTGCCCATAAGAGACCGAAGCAGGTGCCACGTGCGCCGGGTGCCGAGGGTACCTTGGAGTTTCGTGCAGAACTGCGACCAGTTTTGTTGGCTGAGGTGTATGGCATATGTTGGCGCTTCTTGTGTTATCTGGGCTATACGAAGGCGAAGTTTTCAATTTGTTCTTCGTTTTTTCCAGTGTTTTGTTAGCCCTCGTCGGGCCTCCCATAGGTGTAAGAGGTGTGCGTCAATAGCGGGGCAGTTTTGGGTTAAGGATAATTCCTTGGTATGTTTTTTAGCTGCCTCCAACATTTGTGATGTCCATTCTTCAATCGCGTGGATGGGGCTCGTGGGTGTTGTTTCCCGAATTTTTTTTTTAATCGGTGAGACGGGCAGTGCCTATTCGTTGTGCTGCGGCCTTATGATGGGGGAGCTGTAGCTGTCTGATATAATGGTCACTTTCCAATGTTTCTGTGAGGCATTCTCAGGTTGAATCTTTAGTCCATATGTAAGCGTAAGGTCCGGAGTAGTGTCTCGTGCGACACTATTACCCATTCGCGTGGGGGAATTTGGGGTATTACACAAGTGAAGATTGTTTTGTCTTATGGCTTCATAGAGTTGCCGTACTTTTTTATTGTCCCTATGGTAACTCCAGATTGTGTGATGCGCGTCGAAATAACCAATGATCACCAGTACGTTCCCTTTTCTTCTTTGTCTAACGGTCTTGAAAAGGCGGTCAATTTCGTTGAGGAATGACGATGGGGTGCTCTATATGTCGAGGATGAAAAGGCTGGCTTGTGTCTTCTTTTTTGGGATGCGTTTTACGAAAACATAGTCTAAGGTTGTGGAGAGGGTGTGCGCCTGCGCTGTCTGAGTTGTCTGGACCAAAATGGCCGTTCGTGAGTCAGGATCAGTTGTAAACATGGTGTACCACCTGAGCGTTATCTGATCTATGCCAGTTTCCTGAAGAGCGATGACGGCCGGCGAATGTACGTTTGCAAACAGTGATAGTGAATTTTGCTTGCCGCAGGTATTAGCGGCAATTCCATTGCCAAATCATCAGTGGTGTTGGGAGAGACCCTTTAGGGTTCACCGCTACGGGACTGTTCCCATTCTTCGTCGGAGGGCGTAATTGTAGGTGGGTCACTGGGGGCGGGTTGCTTGGTTTTTTGCGTCTTGCGCTTGACTGTTTCGCTGGCTTCCTGCCTTTTTTTCAATCGCATCGATACGGCGTTCAATTGTTTGGCCTAAGGTCATTAATTAATCTTTCGAGCCTTCCAGTATCTTGCAGGGTTGGAAACGCGGAGGGCTGTTGCTTTGGGTGCGGAGTGGGCGTTGCTTGCACAGCACTCTGCGCCGGTGCCTTCGTGATTGTTTCTAAGTGGGTCACTAGCTCTTCTATTTATTTATGTATTTATTTCATTTGACAATACTATTAGTCCTTACAACGAGGACCATGATAGGGGTGAGCCACAAAGTGAACATAAAATAACCTCGCAGAACATGGTGTAA